>OX402531.1:15942424-16298701 GCA_948098885.1 Drepanosiphum platanoidis
CGTCTGTCGCGCAACGTTGCAGTTGACGTGGTCGGATGCAGTCGCCGCTGATGCACTTGTAGCGCTCGGTCGCCGTTCATCTGCGCCGCCGCCGCCGCTGTCACTGCCAGTCTGACTTGGTCGTCCGCTCGCCGTCGCCGCGGTGGTTACCATCTTACGCCACCTGAAACGAGTCGTATTTGTAATATTACTCTGATGTCGCACTGATAAAAACGGTGAAGAACCGACAAAAAAAATTTTTATAAAAAAATCGTCTGTAAACGTTTAAAATATACCCCCTTGAAATCGATAAAATTATTATTGTCATCGTTGTTTTTTACGTAATTATTGTAGTATTAATAATGTGTGATATCAAATATTTGCGTACGAATGACAAACGGTTACAGCCGATGAAGTTTGTGAGTGAAAAAAAAAAAAAATTAGATTAACAAAAACCGAAATCGATTTCGTGAAAAAACGTTCTCGGTCGGTGAGAAACAGTTTAAAATGACCTAGAATCACGGAGAATGACTTTGAAATTTCCAAAAAAAACATAATAAAAACTAGTTGTTGAGATTCCTGTTTTTTAGCACACATTTTTAACCAGGAGTTCATAGGGAGTCCGGAAAAAAAAATGCAAGTCATCAAAATCCGAATTATAATATTATTACGCTACATTGTTTGTGTTTTGTCTGTCACGCGACGTCCACCACTCATCGAAGCCAGTGCTCCCAAAAAGTAAGTATATGTTTTGTTTATTATTTACTATTGAAGTTCGTCGTGATTTTTTTGATTTTCGATTAAAAATTATTGTAGTTTGATTTTTTTAACAAACATTTGAATGTTCTATTTTCGATGAACTCGTCGTTGAAAACGTGAAAAATTGGCAAACTACGTTAAAAAGGAATACAATTTTTATGTCCTATCGTTAAAAATCTCAAGTTTCTCCAACTTTTATATCAGCGTGTAAACACGAAAATCAACTTGTACGCGCGTCCGAAAACCAAACTCCTACTGGATTTCGACGAATTCGAATCAAACGAAATAAATAAATTATTGCCGTCGCTCTTAAAAGAAACCCGCCTATAATGTTATTATAATAACTATCCGTAAAAGAAAAAAAAACAGAAACAGAGGCTAAACCGACGACGGCCTTCTTTCACTCGGAACCGTGTCATTCGGATTGCTTAAAATTCAATCCGACCACCACTCGATCGCGGAGAGACTTCCAGTGACTTTGAAAAAATTCATTACGCGTTAATGTTATACTGTTGCGTTTGAAGACATGTGTTTTCAAAGGTATATTCGATGAAAAGTTAAACACACGTTTTGGATTTTCGCTGGACCAAGGGCATATTAGGTGTACTAAATTATACACATCAAGAAATACTAGTAAAACGCGAAGAAAAAAAAATATAAATATACGTATATATGAACTTAGTAAAAGGTAAAAATCAGCGCTATCGTTGCGGTAAAAGCAGCACTCTGGTCGCGGCCGCCGGACCGCGGTTGCGACCAGGTCCACTTTTCCTCCTAGGTTTTCTACTCGTTGTCGTTTTATTCTCCGCGCGGCGATTCCGATCGAATCGTACGAGACGTTTTTTTTTCGTTAAAATGTCCGCGTCGAAAATACGCATTTCCAAATTATTACTATACCACGAAAACGAACGGGAAAACGCGCTCGACAACAATGTGTATTTCGTCAGAGAATCGACAATATCAAGGGCAATATTTTTATATTCTCCGTAGACACGACGAGTTTTTACCGGCGCTTTTGCACATTCGTCGAGTTTAAAACCCTAAAACATATAGTAATATCATCTCGAATCCGAAAAATCACGTAAAAAATCCGTTTTTTTTTCTCTTCATTTATTCGCGTATTTTATCGATTTCGATAATTCGAGTTATTCGACTTTGTTCGTTTTGTTCCCGTAGTTTTTCGCCACGCGATTCGAAAAATATGTCGGAAACGCGTGCTTTTTTTTTTTAACTTCTCGTCACTACAAACAAACGGCGTTGTCATCGTTGTTTTTCTTTCCGCAAGACACGCGAACGTCGTCGTTCTTCTCTCGATACGCGCATTGCTCGCAACGTGCAATTAAATATTTCGAAATCCATTAATTATTGTTTCCTTTTCGTTTTGGCCGTTTCTTCTCGTTTTCCTGGAACTTGTGATTCACTTACAACGACTCGCGGTCGACCTGTGCGACGAGCAACCTATTTGCATTATGAAATTCGTCGGGTCGGTCTCGCTGCAGATCGCTATGCTTTCACCATGGCCACGCGGATCGAAGCAAACGCAATAGGTAATGCGTTTTCGTTGCACGACCATAATATTGATTGGTATCATAAAAAATAATATGGAATACATGACGAAAAATATAAAAAAAATTTCAGACGTTTGGAAAAAACAACGATTATTACAACGTAACGTCGGTCGTTAACATGTAAATTACGTATACCACCGCGTCGGCAGAACTCTGCTGTGACGTGTTCGAAGTAAAAGTGTTTGCACATAAAAACACTTCTTATCGTATAAGACAGATCAGTACAGATCATCACTTCCGTTCGATCGCCGCGCCGATTCGTTCACAATATCCGATCGGCGATTTGACGGTGTTTCGACGAGCAGTCTTGAATTTACTCGGACGTGGTTTTTTTCCGAAATACGTATACTCGAGTAAAAGCGAGTTGGAAATACGTTTTCGATTCGTTAATCCTTTGACAGCGCGCCGACTCGGCGTGTCATGAACACAAACCGAACCGTCGATACTTTTCAACGCCGACGAGCGGCTAGTCGTGCGGTAATATCATTACGGGATGGCACGACGGACGCGCGCGCTCGTATGCGACGAGACGAACGTCTCGGAAACTTTAACAATTTCAAAACAACGTTGCCGCGCGGCGGCGTAATAAACGAAAACGACCTCTTACTCGTATTATCCGTACACTTACGTCGTACAACGGGCGTATAAGACGCGAACGCTGTTATTTCAATGCGCCCGCGTACACGGGCGTTTCGAGGCGAACGATTTGAATATAATTTGGCACGCTTCGAAACGCACACATCGTCGACACGCGGGTGTATATCGCGAACGCGGTGGAAATCCATTACGCTATAATAACGATACACATCTTTTATTACGCAACACACTTTCGGTACGACGACGACGACGACGTACGTGATATTGTAATAAAGCGCGTGATTGATAACTTTTATTTTATAATATCTATCGGTGCGCGCGTTCGTATCGTTATTATTCATGCGAAAAGAAAGTGAAACGCGTTTCATGGGCATTGTTCCAATCCGCGCGATGTCGCGCCGGTGTTTCAATAACGGCGTGTTGTCCGGACAAGACTCGCGCGACTTGTTGCCGCGGTGGCGCCGGCGTACGACGACGACGACACGATAACACGACGAAAAATATTTTTACTCGATTAATAATAACGTTAGCGCGCCCGATTACGTCGTCGTCCACCGTTCGAATCGACCGACCGTAAAATGTATTATTATCAGACCCGGCGGCGCGGCGTCCGATTCCTTCGGAGAGTCGGAACACGCACGTTTTCGTTTTGTAACCACCGTAGCCTATCACAGACGCAAACACGTCACTGGCTCTCGAAACATATTATAACCTTACGTTTTATTCAAAAGAAAAATCCAATAGACCCGAACGAGTGGTATGAGGTGAATTTCGATACATAGTAGTACGTCTTTTTGTTCGGGTACTCGAGTTCAAAAAGCTTACGCGCCACTCGAATATCCTAATCGGTTCGTTTAAGCGGCACGCGTAAACTGCATATTTTTACTAACATCCTGTCTCGAAAAAAATTACCTTCGCGTCGCCACTGTAAGGACATGAGGCTCCCGGCGGTCCGGCGCGTTCACCGTACGTAATTGCGATGAGTGACTCCGCGCGAGAACGTTTAAATAATGGTAAATAATTTTGCAATGAATTGCCTGTATTTGCACACGGTCATACGCCGCCGCGCCGTCGTCGTACGCTCGGTTTTATAAATAGTCTTCGACGAGTTATTGTTCTATTTAATTTTAAACGAATATAATAGAAACAAACACCAACAATAATTACAGACGTGACACAAAACAGTGGCGGAAAAAATTGCTCCGACGACCGAAAAATTACCGAGAAAAATGTTTCGAAAACGATATTAATTTATTATTATTCATGTGTAAACGCGCGCTTTTGGTGTAGACACCTCCTCTAAACAGAACTCTTAAAAATCAATAGCTCCGTCGAGAGCCATCCCGCGTCATCTCGTCTTTCGTGTTAAAGTCTTTATCACTCGTATAGTTGTAAATTTCACGTTAAAAAATAGAAAAAAGAAAACACACGCTTTTATCTTCGATCGTCGTGTACGTCTTGCGAATCGGGCCTCCGCGTACAGACAAAATAGTTGTACAACAATATTTGCACGTCAATGTTGATCCGATCTTATGTCTCGTATTATCGGATTCAAACGATACTGTTTTGCAATTTAGCTTATGCCTAGCACGCGAGCACTTGAACGCGGCACATGATCCGATCACAATAGAAACCCTTCACCGACGATAATAATACATAAGTTTTTTTTTTCCAACCGTGAAAATTTCCTTTGAACATTAATACAACTGAAGGAAATCTCATCGACAACGCATGAAATCACAAAAACCGATCTGTAATATTATACGAAAAAATGTCTCAAAGTATTTATTGCGATATTATCGTCTCGGATTTATTTTAAACGGCCTCGTCTCTCGCGTATACGTATATTCGCGATCGAACGAGCGTTCACCCATTATATTATGATAAAATATGCGAAAAAAAAAACACAATTATCCAATTCGCATTTGGTCGTCTCCGTTCGCGAGTGTTTCTACAACGCCGACGCGCGTGTTTATTTTTTAGCGCTTAAAACGCGATTACAACACCGAATAATAATCGAAGAAAAAGTTTCGCTCGCTTACATTGTTTAAATAGCGCGTCATGATCTCAGAACATTGTTACACTCGTCACAACAATAGTGTTCGTGGCGCAAAACGGGGAGAAGTCAATTATAAGAAATTGATTTACTAGCGTGGCCGATATATTATATTGAGTCTCGTATAATATAATGTAACACAAGGACGGCGTTTTATTAACGACTTTCTTTTATGAACTTTTAATGGACGAAACTGATAGCGGACAATATTCGTTCTCGAGTTAGACGATTAGAAGACGTCGTAAGTTCGAGAAAGCTATGATTATTATCATTATAAACGGTAATAATAACAATTAATGCTCGAACTGCGACGTCCTAAAGAACCAACGAGGAGGATGCACTAAAAAAAAATAATAGAAAATAATTATAAAGACACGAAAATATTACTCTTAAAATTGTTCAGATTATTCGTCAATTTCTTTTGACCGATAATTATTTTCAATTGAAAATAAAATTGTATACGAAAGTCAAATTGTAAATGAAAAAAAAAAATTATGTATACCTATGTAAAATAATAAAAAAAAATAAAATCGTTATAAAAAGTTCTCTCGATTAGTGAATAATGACCGTAAAATTTCAATAAAATCTTAGAGAAAAAGTTCGTTTAGAACCTTATTGAAAACATTTTTTGCTAAAAAAAACCTCGTCCAATAGTCCTTAAAAGTTGTATATAAAAAAATCATCAATGACCCAGCTCTAATGATAATAAATTCTTCGATATTATTTCCCATACTCGACGTCTCAAATCCCTCAAAAACCGATTCCCTTCCCCCCTTTTTTTTTTCACTTTCGAGCTATCGTCTACGTCCCATGACGTACCGATGACATTTCCAAATGTACGAGTCTCCCGTAAAAACCGTTCCCGTCGAACCGCGCGGCGGACAGTAACAAAGCCAATATTCAATTTGTGAATTACATGTTGAAACGCTTCGATTTATGTGTACTGTCATCGTCGTTAATGATTTAGTATTTTTCATATTAAACATAATGCGGCGATAAAATAATAACTAGTTTTTCATTATAAAACCGCTGTTTGCCGTCTTTACCGTCGCGGCAGCCACGCCTTATAAAAGCATTACGTATTGTTGACTGCAGACTTTATTTTTAAAAAGCTCCGCGGGTTACGATATCATTATTATTATTATTGTTATTTCTCTCCGACGGTAAATCGGAGAGAAATATAAATGGATGTTGCGCAATACAACTCGTACTTATTTCGTTTTCATTATTTTTCTCAAGTTCCCGGAAAAAAAAAGAAAGAAAGAAAACGATTTTTCACCGAGATATTTTAATGCAGACGCCGATGTCATTGTGACACTTCATGTTTTAATTGATAACGCGCGAACAGAAATCACAATTTTTTCGATTCGTTCGACGATTTATATCGATCGGCCGCACGATGTCGTCATATATTTTAAAAACGTACACGAAAGACGCCGAAAACTAAAAACAAACTTAATGCGCAGTACCTTTTCGGGTTTAAACGAAATCATAGTAAACACGCTTTGACGTCGAACACGGCGAAATGTTGTTTTAAAAACGATAAGTCACGCGCACGACCTTTCCACAAACCATCCTTTTACATCTTCTCTCGGCACGGACCGCTCTCTAAGAATTTTGTTGAAAAAGATTTTAAGAAATCTCCCGGAAAACGTATGGATTTAAAAACGTTTCGATGTACCGCGGACGTACGTATATTTATCGGGCGTTTTTCTTCTCTCGGCTATTTATAATCCATCTGTACAATATTAAGAAACGCGCGTTCGATTATTATTATTATTATCGCGCCACTTGTTATTAGTGAAAAACGTTTTATTTTCGCTGTTAACAAGTATCTATTTTAATAAATCGACCGGCTACTGTTATTTGTTAATTCGTTGGGCGTTACCTATTCGTAGTTGAATCGAAGCGAATTCGCAAGAGTTGGAATAAAAGATTGTTTTTCTCAATGTCCCGATTTCAGAAAAAAAAAAAAAGTTATTAATATTACGATAGCCTTGTGAATAACGGCCCACGACAAGAACGAATAATCTCTGTCAGATTCTGGTTTTTTTTTTCTTCTCGATGCATTAACGTAATAGGAATAATCCGTATAGATTTGTAAAAACAATCCAGCGGTCTTTTATAATATTTTTTCACCTTCCCGCAAATCCTGCCACGACGACAGGATCGACGGTACAGAATCGACGTGATAACAATCGGTATCGCGCCGCAAAGACGACGAGATAAAATTATGAAAACATCGTACAACATGTGCGGTTATCCGATTGAAATTATCATTTTTACGAAACGAGAAAATACATCACAAGAACACTCTCGATGACGCGCGTAGCGTTGAAAAACATTTTATTTAAAAATACACGCACTCGCGGGGGGTACTTCTACTATAAAGAAACAATAAAAACGATATTCAATAGCGAGACAAGTGTGTATGTACAAACACTTGGACAACGCCGTCGAGTGCACGCGACAATATAATATATTATTATCGTAACGTATCAATAGAGGAAATAATATAAAGTTTTAGCCGCGCGAATCTATTAAAAAATCGCGAAACGTCTAGACCGCACTCCGCCGCGCGTTTTGCAATGGCGGTTTGACGCGTTCGGTACACGTCATGAAACCGCTGAATTTTCCGCCTCGCGCTTTACCGGGTTTCGTACGATCACACTTATTATTACATTATAGGTGCGGTGCCTACACGCGGAATGGCGAATAAATAACGTTGGGATTAACAAACAATATTCTCGTTTGTTTGTTTTTTTTCTCTCTCTCTCGTAGATTTCGATATTCGGCCCGGTCGGATCGAGACAATATCGTCGCGAGTCAACGCGCGCGGAGGTGTTTACACGGCCGAACGGAGGTCAAACGATCCGTGTACGTTTCGGACGATAATAATTCGCGGTGTTGTCGTCTATCGGGGCCGCGTTCGACGTGCGATCGCACGTTAATATCGCACTGAAAATTACATTTTCGCCGCAAACGCGCAGATGTGATAACAATATGTCACGCGTAATACGTATGTTACGAGTGTTACAATATTGTTGTTTACATCGCATGACCGTTTGCCCGGGTGACGTAAATGGGTCGTGTTTGAAAATCGTAAAGTATTTCGAGCTGTGTCTTTGTGAACATAATCTTTTTCACGTTCTTACACGTTCGACACGTCATGTGTAAATATATTGTCGTGGACACGCAGTAGGATAGAATAGGAAAATGTCTTGTCGAGTTGACTGACGAGCGTCGTCAAATTTCGATTGGTATTATACTTTCGAGAGCGCGCAATTCTCGACGAATTTTCGTAAATAACGCAAAACATTCCTTCAACGATTCGCGATCGATTCGACGTACTCATAATTAGTCCCGTATTCGACGCGACGATATAGTATATAAGAGTGTCACTAGATTCGTCCTGTGCTGCGTCTCTCGCTTTCGTCGCGAAAAAGTTCGGAAAACGAAAATCGAAATTCTTCGGTCGGTCGTTGAACGAAACGCGATTTCAGTCGGACGCACGCGGCGGACGTGCGACGTCCGTGCAATACTCGACACTTTTTATTTTACATAACGCGGGACGTTTGCACATTCATGCGATATAAAAATCGCGTTAATGAGACGGAGAGGACATTAATTAAGTCACGTGATATTCTGTAACGGTAGAAACGTAAAACTCCCGTAAACCCAATAATCAAGTTTTTATAGTGTTTTTACAGTGTTTCTATTTTCTATTTTTTTTTTTTTTTTTTCCGTTGAATTGGTTCGGTTACGAAACGCGCTGTTTAATCGGTTAGGTTTGATTTAACGATTCGATTTTTTTCTAGAAAGTATCAATACTTTTTTTTTGCGAATTTTTCTTTTCAAGCATTTTTAAAATTCGTTACATTCTACGACGATTATTTAATATCCTCGTGATTTTCAAACTCGTTACTGTACGTTCGACTGGAATCTTATTTTGATTTTTTATAGCAACACAGACTTTCAATATCAACAATTTATTTAAATAGTTTTTTCCGTTTATTTTAACAATATTACATTTTTCCATTCAACCGTTCTGAAAACACGATCGTTTGAAAATTCGATCACGTTGTTTTGGCTCGTGTCTGCTCACCACTGATCACGCCATTCCGTCTATACTATTAATATGATCAAATACTAATTAAATCTAATCTAATCGATAATATCGAATACGGTTTTCTGGCCGATAAGAATTCGTATTTAAAATCGCCCGAAAAGATGGATTTTTGACGTGCGCTACTATGACTTGCAATCGGATTTATGAGACACGAAAATGTTGTAATTCGAAAACTACGTAATGAATAATGCAAGTCCACGGAAATTTCCAATTTTTTCGTACAAGCTGACTATTCGAAAATCATAACTCTATCGGGGTCAAATAACCTACGGCGGCGATTGGGACGGGAAAACGAGATTGATTTAAAGCAATTATAGAACTGCGCGCCGCGCGCGACTGTTAAACTTTCAAAAGGGAAAAATGTCGCCGAAGAGTTGACGCTGCTTTCCAAAAAAATCGTGAGGATTTTTCGTCGATAAAAGAAACGTCCTATATTTACGATGTTGTAATCGCCGTGCAGGACGAACGGGTGAGTTTGCGGACGCGTTCGACACAATGACATTGCAGCGCGCCGGCGGAATACCGTCGTCGTCCGAACGTTTCCGAACACGCGAGACCGGATGGACTGACGTTTACGACGACGTATATTATTCAGGAAGAAGTATCGAAACGTTATTACGGATTATTAATGACTCTCGAAAGCCGATAAAACGCTCGTCGCGGCGAGAGGAGCAAAATTCGTTTATAGACTTGCGGTCGTCAAGGCGCCGGTGCCGCGGCAGTCGTGGCCGGTAACGACGTTCTCGGTTTGAGCGAGCGTAAAATACGATAATATACCGGACCGGAACCGTAAACGGAAATCCAATGAACAGACGGACGGCCGTAATAAAAAAAATATGAAAAACAAACGCGCGGCCTCGTTGATCTCGTTCGAACAAAAACGACGAAAAGGTGGAATCAAACGGGACAATGAAACGGCGGCGTATTATTGCGTATTAATCCTATCCGATTTCCGCGTACACACGCGTTGTTTTGTCTCAAACCGACGCGACGAACGTAAAACGACTTACTAATTTCTTAATATAAACCCGCGGCGAAGGTGTCGTCATCGAGTCGACTTGAAGTCTGAGTAAAAATTTTAATATGGAAAAAAAAATTCTCGATTAAGCCGATTAATATTATTAGTGTTTGCGCGTGGGTTCGGGTGGGATGCTGGGAAATAATGCGATAATAAATTAGCGCGTAAATCATTTGCCGCGGCGGCGTTACATTCTCGTGTTATGACATTGTTGCCGACCGAGTAGGCAGACTATAATAATTTGTATCGGTTAAAACGACATTGTTTATCGCGTCGAGTGTGAAGGAACTCTCCACGAAACACGCGCAGAACGTAATCTTCATTACGTCCAAATTGTTTCCAGAACTCCGCGGTTTCGATTCCAAGTGCGAATCAAAGAAATCGATATTTGTATCTTACGGTCAAAAATAAAACTCCGATCGCAAAAAACTCGATAGTTTTTAACAAAAACGCTCGCGCCTACTCAAAAAAATGTATCTAAATTGATCGATGGCAGTTTTCTTTTTTCCATCGATACGAAGGAAATTCCTAGCCGCGTCACTATCGCGTGTATACATCATCGGGCGTTTTCGCGAATTCTCCGGGACCGAGGTTCCGGCCGGCGAACCGGAAACGTTGAAATGCACAACGTAATAAATACAAACATCGCTCCGCGGGTTCGGAAGCCGATACGATTTGCCGCCGTCGCGTTCAATTTCACGGTAGGTAAAGATCGGGCAATTAACGTTGTGAGCAAACACGCCGTTTGATCGATGACGAGTACGTTTTGCCACGTTAAAGACGGCGTTTGCATATTTTCTCCGGACGTCGTCGTCGTTCGCCGCAGCCCGCGACGATTTTTCTTTTTTTACCGTCGAAAACGGGGTTAAATTCTCGCACTATATTTGGCGTTTTGATTTTCGCGATTCGTCGGATGACTGCGACGACAACAATAACGTACGCGGCCGAGCGTTGACGAGTCGATGGGTTATAAAACGGCCGATAATTTGATTTTTTCTGTTTTTCCGTCGACTCTATACCGATTTGCCCTTTCGTCTAGAGGTAATTTTATTTTCAATACCGTCCCGACCGTTCGGATAGTTTCGAATTTTTATACTGCGCCACGAAAACGAATGTTTTCTTCGCTCGTGATAAAGGTTCGTAATACAGTAACCCAATGTTTTTTCGATTGAAAAAAAAAACATTTAATACATTCGATTGGGTACTGACGAATTGGAACGAGTTCAGTTCAATCGAATGTTTAATTGTCGGGTGGATGTAGAATTTAATTGACGTTTGAACAATGTCGATATCATTAGATTTGACTGTCAACACAATTATTATTGTTACGAGACAAAATATAATCATGACGCGTTTAATTGATTGACTGATGAGCGTCGTGATGTAATTCGCAGCGCGTAATAACCTCGCGGAACACGCGGCGAACGATCATTCGGCACGAAGAGGAGAGATGATTAGACGGAGAACGACGGGAGAATGAAAAAAAAAAAAGCCGTCGATTTCGGTATCCTGAAAAATAAGCCCTTCCCCAGGCGAATTCGTCAAAACCGGGCGCTCGCGTGTTGCGTAGGATACGTAGCGGTTAAATGACCTCTTATTACGTTATCGAAGTTGCAACAGACGCGCCACGTTATTAAAACTGGCGAAAAATGCATCGAAATATACGGTTTTTTTTTCTACTCGCTCCACGCAATATTTAACAGTAAAAGTTTGTTGTTTATCTTTTACACGTCCACCTCCTCCGTAAATACGCGGTTGTAGTCAGTGGGACTCGAACATTTCTTACGTTTAATATTCGTAGAGGTGCCAGACGACGACGACGACGACGCGGGTAGGCGTTTCCGGTGACTACATTATTTTTACACACACGTCGCGATCCGCGCGTATAATTTTCGAATATCCGTCCGAAAGCCGCTCCGGGCGTTTCGCGACAGAATAGCGCGCGCGCGCCGATTAATGAACGCGTCTTTTCATCCGAACGTACGAAACGAGAACGACGGAAATCGTAGGGGCAAAAAAAATACGTCCGGAAATATGGTATCGTCGACGAGCCGTCGTAAACGGGCGCTTGTCGGGAGACCGCGGGGCCCCGTTTGACATTTTGAAGGACCTGCCCCTGGACGCGTAACCTTTGATAATCGAAGAAAAATAACAAAAGTGCACTTCGATTAAACGCGTCGGAATTATATAATTGCCGTGTTGTGTTGCGGCGTAAATATTAAGCACCAGAGGTCGAATGTATTATTGCATATTTTTCTAGTCTTGGTGATTGGTCGTAATACGCGTCAACGCGATATCGTTGATTTATGAAACTGCGAAAAGTTATTTTCATATAATATCGTGGACATTCGACCGCTACTAATCCGATACACTCGGGTACGTTTCAGACGTAAGCGGATATTTAGTCGGATTTTCGAGGGCGGGCATTCATTTTCAAACCTAGACTCGCATTTAAACACACGCGAATTTGCATAACTACATCCCATATCGCTCCATAATTAGAGTCTGATTTGTAAGAGAAAAACAAAAATCGTCATCCCGATATTACACAATGTTAACATTGACTATAAATAACATATTTTATTATACTCGTACTTATTTCACACAAATACAGGATCTCGCTGAGAAGACGCGTGTAGGAGGGGCCCGGGAATTCGAAATAACATTATGCAACACAATATCTATTTAATAGGTGAACGATTGAATTGTCTTACATTGTATAAACATAATTTTCTAGAGCTAGATTAACCGCCAATAATAATGAAAAACGCTTAATTTTTATTAAAGTAAATGGTCGCATCATGATTGATTAACGTATTTATCGATTCGTCGGGAAATATTCTGATCGCGATGTGTATTTTTTAAATAAATCGATTTTATTGTATAATAATATTGCGCTGTAAAATGATTTAAACCGATAAAACGAGAAAACGATTCGAGCACTCGGGTGGCCCATCCTCGGTCTCCGCCTACGGTAGTTCGAAAGAGTGTGGTTTTGATGTTCTACCCAGAATATCTCCGTACACGGATCACGAATATTATTGTTTACAAAGTCGATATTACAATATGTATTGTAAAAATCGATCGGAAATGCACGCCTGTTTTATTATTATTATTATTATTATTTCAATGCGTTTCACTGCAGACGTCGGAGTTATATTATTATAGATCATAAAATGTGGTGGTCTGCGCAACTCTCCCCGAGCTTTTAGGAAAAAATTAGAAAATCGTATTAGCTATTACACTTGCGAGCAGAACTACTATCGGAGTTATAATTTTCGAACGTAATCGTTGCGAACGGTTTTTTTTTTTAGAAACGGTCGCGGTCGCTGTTATCGAACGGCGCGCGAAGAAAAACGTATTTCGCGTCAAGTTCGAGTCGGACAACGTTATACGAGTGCGATGTTTACAAACGGATTTATTTATTTTCAATTAAAACGTGTGCGCGCGAGTGTACGGCATGATAATATCATACTATTTGTTATTACCACACAGGCGGAGAGATCGAAAAACGTAACCGCGACTTTCGACCGAATTCGATACGATGTGGTTACGGAGAAAAAAAATTAAATGTACGCACGCGTAGGTACAGACTATAATACCCCATATATACCCGGTAGACCTATAATGGCGCGCGGTTCTGAATTTTCGTCGTATACTCATTTTTTACTCGAACGTTTATCTGAAATCGTGAAACGCAGAATTCGGCGTTAGGTACAAGACGAGTGAGTGGCAGAGCCGTACTACTTGTGGGCCACGAGCTCGGAAAATAATACTCGGTGCCGAAAAACAACGAGAGATGGTTCGCGCGGCCACGAAGGAACGTTCGTAAAACTATATATTATAATCGAATTGGATATTCAATCTAGTGTTTATGTTACGATCGCAGTGCCTCTAAAATACATATTGCTTTACAAAGGTTTTACGTATACGATACCATTAAAACGATTTGCCTCGGTACAACGTTTTGACCTGTCCCCGAAACGCCGTTGTCTCGCGTACTTGTCGGCGGCCCGGTTGAAAATTTCATCGCCACTCACGAGACACGAGGTCGCGAGGGTGTGCGCGGCAGCCAACGTCAACGCGGCCTAGCCCAGAAGACGATGTCGTCGTACAGCTGGCAGAGGTACGGTTTTCGCGCCGTCCGCGAGAACACGCGATCCGACCGGACGGATTCCGTCAACGTTACCGGCGCAGTCGTGTCGAAAACAATGAGAGCCGCGGAGACCGTCGTCCGGCGACGCGACGGATCGAATGAGAATTTCGGGCGAGCGCGATTTTCTCGCGGACATAATAATGTAATACTACATAATATTATTATAATATACCGCGTTTGCACTTCGATTACGCTTCGTTGGCCGCACAATGTTTCATTCGAGTGGACTGTGATTTCGTGCTCGACGCGGTCTAGACACGTCTCGTGAAAACTCCGCGTTTCCGTCCCCGGCACCATATTGTTATTATTATTTTCATTATTATATAAATCTAGGACTCAGAATTTTGCTACGCCCTCGAAAGAAAAAAAAAAAAACTCCGAGAAAATGACCCGAGAAAACGCCGTGCTCGAAGTTCAAAACGAACGTACTCATAAAACGAGTTCCGGTTTTTGTTTTGTTTTGATATTTTTCAGAGAAAAAAACCATTTCGATCGGACGCACTCGAGACGCGCTGCGGCCAAGAGTACTGCTTCGATGGACTGTGAGATAAAGATGTATAGAAAAACGTACTTATAGTTTCGCCAATTTACCGTCGAGAAAATATTTGCCCGAGTGGATTTATTTTTTATCCGAGAGTCTCGTAAAATGTTCGCAACGAAATGAACAAAAAACACGACGAAAAGTATTTTAAAAAAGTTGAAAAAATACGTTCTTGAAATTCAATATCGTCGACGGTACAGAAATTTGTCGACCGAAACCGTAGCCGATTTTCGAAAATCATCCCAATGAGACCTCTGCTCCTCGCCAGTTCTAATTGCACTTTTTTCTTTCCTCTTAACGACTGCATAATACGCTCGTTTTACACGCGTCGAATAACGACGTTGGCGGCGTGGGAACGAATACCGTAGTCTCAACACCCACACTGATTTTTCGTACCGGTAAAGCACACGCACGACTATAGGTGATTCCTACGATTGGGAAATATACACGTTATTTCGGTGGCCCGCGATAAATCACGCCGCGGTGTATATGCCAAACGACTGGGTACGACGGCGTTTCGGTCGTATTATATATGCGAATTCGTGTTCGACTACCTTTACAATAGTACAATAAACCACTGTTCGTTTCGAAACGCGTTTGAAATATTATGACAAGACGTGTCGGAACGTTCGAGTTCCGAGCGTCGTCCTCGTACAAATAATGTTACACCGCCGTGTAACTGCAGGAGCGTCATTTCCGTTTTTGTTTCGGGCGACGAGAGAAGCGTCCTCGCGATGTCCGCCGTGCAGGTCAGGAGTTCGATTCAAAAGTTCGGTTGAAAACACTGTAAAGCTTAACCCGATTAATAAAACTCGATTGACATAAAAACGTGTAAAATATTTAGCCTAGCCGAAAAATCATAGTCGAGTTTACAAAGTCTTCCGGGCGTTTTTTTCAAGTCGCAACAAGAACGCGCGAAAAAAAAAAGCAATAGAAAACGGGCAGATAGATATATTTATACGCGGGAGAGGGACTCGCGTGTAAAACGAACGAAACGCGACAGACCGCGAATCCGACGTGGGCAAAAAAGGACGATAAATTTCGTTTATTTTCCTTTTTTTTTCTTTCTATCTCTCTTAAAACGGGCGACGACGCGAACAGTTATTATTTATTTTTCGTCGACGTGAGCGTACACGACTCCGTAACGTGCCGGCAGAAACGCGCACAGTCATCGCAGTTAATTATTATCGATAATATTGTCGTTTTGACGTGATTTTTTTTTTCGAAAACACATCCTTCTCCGACCCTCGCCGCTCCGCGCGGACACTCGTATATAAATCTGTGCTCCAACGATTCGTACGGACGGGACTTTTTTTACGGGTAAAATTGTAAAACGCAACGAGGACGAACTGACGTCTACGCCATAATATGATCGGATCGTTCAACGATTACAAATAATAAACTAGCGTGTAGAGCCCGGACTTTGATGACCTAGAATAAAAAATATTTCGAAAATGCCCTTTAAAACTCGAAAACATGCCATAAAAATAAACGTGTGACCTAAAAACAGGAAAAACTAACAAATATTATTACTCTATCAAATTCTTAAAATTATTTAAATCATATTTTTTTTAATAATGTAAAATGTGTAATAACACGTAGTCGATAAAATAAAAAAATGAAAAAAAATCAATGATAAAGCGATGAAAAATCTTTTCGTTTGAAAAATAGTTTAGAATGACCTAAAATTTAAAAAAAAACGTATAAAAAAGAAAATGAAAAATAAGTTAATTCGGTTTTCGTGTCGTTAAAACGCGTTTCTAACTCAAGAGAATAAGACGTATCGTCCAAGACGTCGCGGGAGATGGAAGAAAATCCAAAATTCATCAAAATCCAAGTCCACTCTCATGTAACACGACTCGTAATAAAGAGGAGCAAAAGAGCGTTTGCGAATCGTCGTAGATTTTCGCTCGCTCGGCGGTTTCGGGGAGAGGGTCGTTAAACAGATTCGAGTCTTGAGAAACGCGCGTTTGCGCCGCGTCACTGTTCTGATTTTTTTTTTTTCAAAGCGGCCGCAGATAAATGTGAGTGTGTTTTCCTATATTACATCATCGCCGCGAAGGCTCGTCGTTTAAACGCAAACCGTTGTTATATTAGATCACTCACGCGAACGCCCGAGCTCCCACGGTTCGGCATTGTATACGTTCCTCGTTCCCGTCGACGTTTTTTCGAGACCGAGCGGCTGTTTCGCATTCCACCGTCGTCTATCTCACCTCGTTTTTCCACGACGCCACTCGAAAATATTTATACCCGCGTCGTAACCGTTTTAATCCCGCGACCGAATCGCAGACCGCCGCAGCCGCCGTCTTTCCCGGCCGTCGCGTTTGATAACGTAGTGCGGTCGCCAAAGACCGTGGCGGCGGCGGCGGCGGGTACGATATTATTATTATACACATTACGTACGATCATTTTTTTTTATATAATCGATATGTTTTATAAATCGTATTTATCCGGATCGTTTCGAAACGCGCGAAAAAGGAAAATTACACGCTCCGAGCGAGCGTTGACGAAACCGTCGGACGCAATAGTTTTTACTGGCCGCGTGTGTTTCGCGGCGCGCGGCCATAATATATTACGTTACCGTACGACGCGTGCGCCGCGCTTTTATGCGTGCACTTAATCGGTTTTTTTTTTATTCTCTCTCCTGCTCTTTTCCTCGTCCTCGTCCGTATGATAGTAATAAATGATCGACAGACCGAATAAAAACCCACGATAAACAATCGAACCGCCGCCGACGAGTATATTATAGTGGAGTCGGTCTTTTTATTATAATTATACAATAGTTATACTATCCGATGAAAAACAAATAAATAAACCCCTCGCGTTCGCTTGCGCAGGTAGGATAATGACGTCTGTAGACGAATCGTTTTTCAATCGATTTTATCGCCGACTTTTTTACACAAATAGTCTACAATAATACTCGTATAACATCGCGGTAACGACGACGGAGCGACTTGAACGACGATCGCGACGATTTTGAAAACGAGTCGTACTAACCCCGCTAGTGTTTCTTTTTTCTTCTATCGTTGAACTTATTGCGGTGTACGTCGCGTGTCCCGTTCCTAGAGAGAATTTTTTGTTGTTTTTTTTTCTCCCTTTCATCGCCGCCACCACACGACGACGACGTGTGTATATTTATTGTGTTACGACGTTTTAATTATAACATATACCTATTAAAAACGCCGTTTGAAATCAATTGTTTTCGAAGCCGCGCGTGTGAAGTCCGTTCCGACGGAGAATCTACACGATTTCACGTTAACAGCGTACCCGTACATATTATATTGTTTCTTTCGGGTAAACGTCGTCGTCGGTCGGACACATACGCGAACGCGCTTTCGCTTTTCGTCGAGACGCGGCGTTTCCTGTGGCAGGCACAGTCCCGGGCGACGACGGTAAAGTAGAAACCGAGTACTTTTGTTTACCCATAGAAGGCATATACGTATACATATCCGTAACGAAGCCGATGTTTAAAACGTACTTTTCAAAGTTTTTTATAATTATCGAGCGCGTTGCGCAACGCGCAATAACGATTTACATACCGCGAGTGGTGAACGCGAACCGCAACGATTTCGCGAACACACGCGTATTTTTATGCGATATATCAAAACGACTGCGTGCGCGCAAAAGCGCATACCGGCGATCGAGGTCGTACAAAAAAAAGTAAACGTATACCGCGATTTTGTTACACGACGACACGCCGCCGCCGCCGCTACTGCAGTTTACTGGTATCGCCGCGACTGCTCGACGAGACACGAAGCCGATGTTTTATGAATATCTCACCAGTACGCGTGCGTTAACACCATGGTGTGCGAATGCGAATTCGCCCGACCTTCGAGACTTTGAGCCGTGTTCGAATACGCCTGATATGCAACGATCTGCGACGTGTAAATGTATTGTAATCGTTGCCGATCGTATCGTAATAACGAGAGTTTGAGATGACGTTTTATCCGTACGAACGCGCAAAAGTGACGAAAAAACATGGAACAATAATCCTATATCGAGCAAGTGAAACGAAACAACGAAACTCTTGAGATCCTTCGGGAAAAAGACGTAACAAGGGGGTGTTTTTAATTATTTCTTATTTATAGTACTTTTGTTAGTTGAAACGTCGTTGAAATATAACGGCTTTTTTTCGTCTAAAATACTGCGAGCTGATTTATTCGATCCGATTGAAATCTGATTAAAAAATTGGAAAAAAAGTAAGGTTTATTTCTTCCGACCATTACTAGTAGACACGCTTATTAATTGATATATTTTCATTAAAACAGCTTTGAAAACGATAAAAAAGCGTAACGTCCAAAATCAAAATCGTCGATTTTATTCTACGAATTACTTATTTATCGGAGCTGGTGAGGATTCGCTTTGAACTATAGTAGAGGTGGAAAAAATCAAATTCCTTAAAATCAGTACTCGGCAAATTATGATGACGTTATATATATATATATATATTATTGTAAATACTATGTCGGCGAAAATGTCGTGTCTTTTTGTTGTTTGAAATTACGAAAACAACAAACTGGCAATATCGTCGTGTACGGGAGGATTTTCCCTCCGCGTAAAAATGTGTTTAGGAAACGTGTAGAAAAAGAACAATGATTTTAATTCGGAGGTTGATTGGATTTGCAAATTCAATTTCGTTTCGTCCGAACAGCACTGTAACTACGCCTATCCAGCAGCAATCAGGTCGACCGTCGCAGCATTAGATACGCGCGCACAAAAATAACGATATTATTATTACGATCGTGTAGTGTCTACCTCTATTAGTGTATGATTACAACCTTGAACACACAAAAACAGTCGCTTTTTTTTTTAAAACATTTTTTAACGGATTCTCCACGAATCGGGTGATTTCGTGTATCTAACCACGACGTCGCGCGAGATCGAATTATCGAATTCCTCGAAAAATTGTCGTACTTTTCCACGCTGATGACCACGCAGAAGTTTCCTCCAATCGACGACGGGACGTAAATTCTACGGCTATTTAAACGTCTCGGCCGTAAACTAATCGAATTCCAACGTCTGAAAAAACCATACCGACCGAATTCCCGAGGGGAAAAACGACTGGGCATAAAAATCGAGGGCCCTCGCAAGTTTCATGACCATAACCGTAGTCACGGATAAAAATAACGTTTCCGGAATCGTTTATAAAGTCGGGTCGGTTTTTTTTTTCGTTAATTTTTGGAAACGAAACTCAAATTCGTTTTTTTACAATCCGAGTTAGGTCGAATCAAGTCAGAGATAGATGGTACGACATTTCAGCAAACGAAAAAAAAAAACGAAACGGGTAGATTAGAATTAAAAATAAGTGCTCGTCCAAATTATACATTATAAATTATGACAACATAGTAAAAAAAGAACGCTAACACGCAGACGACGATATTCCCTCTTTCTGACGTTATTATTTTGACGGTAAATTTCGAGCCTTATTCCATGTACCGTCAATGAAAAAACGATTATAAAACTCGCGGGACTAGGTCGATTTTAAAATAGCCGTTATTTATTTTTTTCCGTCTTTCTCGGGAGACTTTATTCGAACGCGCCGATTATCGTTCGTCGTTCCGTTTTCTTTCCGCCGCCGCCGTCGTCGTCGTTCGACGGGTCGTTAATATCAATCATATTATACTTCTCTTTGTTCTCCGGTGACGTTTTGTCACTCGCGCGTTCTCGAGTGGGTGCTGTCGGTTCACGACTCGTCGTAGAGACAGAGTTGAAAAGCAACAATTATTGTCCGCGACGTGTTCACGGTATGTAGGTCTACTGCCGCTGCCGTCGCGCTCAACGTCCGGAGATTTAAAAAAGCATTATTATTATTATTTCCGAGGAATGTTAAACGTTTTAATGTGTGCGCCACAGCTGGTATCGTACGGCTAATACTCCGAAAGAAAGGTCTCCGTCTCGCGTGCGCGCGCGCGCGTGACCGACGACGCGTCGCGTATCGTGCGGGCCAGATGCTTTTTATATTTTATTTCGTTTTGTTTCGAGTTGACCGCGAAACGCTTTGTACGCCTACGACGGCCCGCGGACGAGCGTGTGTTAGGCGCAATAATAATATATTATTATTATTATATATATTCATTATTCATATGTTGTTTACGTTTTCAGACGTTCGACGTGCTCGCGATAAAAGCGCGACGACGAATAATAATATAACACACGCGAGAGCGCGCGCACCTTGACTTTGGCCCACATTAAACGAGTGCATTTTTTTATCCAACGACTCTAATTATTATATCGACAATTATCGACAGGTTTTTTTATTTTTAATATTCACGCTATACGGTTTTTAAACTACCCCTATGTGTTTACACCATCACTATTCTTACAGATGTAAACGCCCGGTCGATTTTTGATTTTCCAATTTAATTAGCAACCCATAGTGGAAAATTTGAAAGTTTGTAAAATCGATAATATTAATAATATTTATGAGTATAGACCATTAAATATTAATATAATTGTTTTGTTTATTTGTTTTCTATTTTTTAATAATTTATAATATGAACAATAGAATTGGTACGATTGTTATCATTCCTCATCGACGCGTTGATTATTGATTATGTTAATTATATTAAAAAACTACGATTAAGCTATAATCGAGCTTCAATTATAGATTTTTTTTTTTATTTTTAATGACCAGAAGCGTTATTGTGTCATATATAAGTGCCTAACGAATAACGAGTGTGCGACGACGACAATTTAGGTTATCGACTGGATTATTCAATAATTAGTTTAATACGTAGATTAGATGGCGCCGTAATCGCGTACGCGCGAGTGTGAAGAATTGAAAAAAACATATTATTCTAAATAATCGATTCATTACGATGACCGATATTATTATATTTTAGCCGGACGGCTGAATGGTGGAAGCAAAACATTAACCGAAGTTCATGTTCGTGGAAAAAAAATTAAAATCTAACGAATTGTGCGATCATTTCAAATCGGCGTGGAAAAATTGAAAAGCGAATACCGATTTGACATATATATAATATGATAGAACACATTTCGACGATTACGCGCCAGGACGTTGTAAGACATAATAATAGTAGCGCGTGGATTGATTTTCAAAAAGAAAACTGCGTAAAAAAATAAAATGTAAATACAATTCTAAACACGCCGTGTGTTTTCCTATAAGACTTGTTCAAGTTTCGTGTACGGTTTATGTGTGTGTGTGTCGAACTATAGACGTAAAAATAATGTAGATTTTTACGACCGCGAGATTTGAAGAGGATTCTGCGGTCGCATCGCTATAAACCTACGCCATCGGACTACAATATAATAGCGACGAGTATTTTGGACATTGATTTTTTTTTTTTATGCTCGTAAAATATACATTGCAACACACTAGCGCGACCATAACGACAGTGATAATAATAATTGTCCCAGAAATACTGACCCGTTTAAAAATGTCACGTTTATTAAATATTACCATAGCGCAAACTGTTTTTTTATCGAAAGGTTTTTATATTTGTTATTTATTTAACAATTCAAGGGCGAAACGCTATATAAATCAATGCTCGTATATATATATATAACATGTATTTCGAGTGGGTTTTTTTTTTAAGACACTATTCCGGATAATATATGAATAATAATATATGTATAATTCGCCGGTGCATTTATTTAATTAATCGCACGCGTCCCCCGGGGGCTGCATTACATCTAATAACGCGTGTACGCGCGCATGAAATCATATCGTAATACGTATTCTACATATTATTATGTTATTCAAACGAGTTCGCGAGCCGTTTCAAGGAATCGGCGTCAAACGTCGGCGAGGTTTTAGCACCCGTATTCCGACGGAAAGTGTTAAAAACAATCGGTACGCCTGTTCCGACCGTTTTGTTATTGACTTTACGGATCGAGCACGATGGAGGTGTTTCGTACGAAATACGTTCGTATGCACGCGCAACTGCAGCGGATCGACTGCACGATAAATAATTCGAATTTTGTAACACGTCACGCTTTGTACCGCGACGTCGCGTCGGGCGAACGACTAAACAAGGACGTTACTATAATATAATATAGTCCGTAGAAAAAAAAAATCGTTCGGCAAATTTCAAACGGACGGCGGCCAGACGTGTTGCAGTAACGTAATGGACGGCCGAAATCTCACAAATGGTTTGTCGGCTGTGTCGTTTTTTTTTTGTTTTTTTAATCGACCGACGATTATATTGTGTTAATAAAAACGCGCGTGCAAATCGTACGGTATTTCTTTGGATTGATAATTTGGTCCTGTTGTCGAATCGCTCATTAATAACGGCCGTCGTTGGGCCAGAGAAAAAAAAATTAATATTCGGCACTAGATGTTTGCCGACGGCGGCGCCGGGGGTACATTTGTTTCGTCATGAATGTGTGTCCAGAATGTGATACGTTCGGATACGCGTTTGGTATACCGGGCGATCGGAGAGAGGGGGGTTAAATACGAACAAGGCCGACCGCAGGATAAAATCGCACCAGGGGCTAAGTCGAAGTTCAAATAGTAGTATACACGGTTGAGAGACGCCTTTTTCGGTCTATACTCGATTATAATATACGATTATAAAAAATAATCGACTTAATATTGTCACCGTCATAGTATGCTAGAATTATTATTTATCCATCGAAACGTATTGTTTACAGATTTAGTAGACGGAAACGAATAAGACCATATTGTTTTTAGGTTTTAGGAGCTATACACCTAAAGAAAAAAAAAAACAATACGTGTAAAAAGTGGCGTCTTCGAATTTCAAATATATATAATATAGGGAAAATGTTTTAAGAAAATTAAATATTTACACAGTGATTAAACGTTGTGGATAACGCGCGTTACGTTTGAATACTAAACATTGAACACTGAACAAATTATGAAACAAAAGATTAAGCGACTAATGTTAAAACGAAAACGACGAGTCCTCGTTAAAGCCATCCGTGTATCATCGGGGTGCTGTTTTTCTAAGATAAATATCCTGCGCAAATATTTCATAAGCTAAGTACGAGTAATATAATTCGACAAGCGCGATGACGTACTATTTTGAAAAAATCCCAACACCTCGCTTTGCGGGCGCCACCTTGACGGTGGAACTGCACGAATATTATAAACCACACGAGCCAGATGGAACAATTCGACGACAGTCTACATAACGTATTCGTAACATTCGGTTCTTTGTTCCGTACGCGCGCGTATAGACGCGACGACGCGTTCGCTACGCCATCCACCGTGACCGCGCCGTAATTATTTTTCGCGTCGTTTTATCAATCAGACTCTAAAACGCCAATAATTTAAAAAATCACATTTAACGATCGCACGGCGACGTTTATAGAAGTATCAGAAGAAGAAGAAGAAGAAGAAGAAATAGGCATTTAAAAATCAATTCCCTCGTTTCGTTCCGACCGAGATCGTAAAAGTCATTCGTTCGCGCCGTCGCCAATGATAATAATTACTTCAAACGTAAACGTGTATATATTGTACAAACGATTCTCTCCCGAGACCGTATTCAATATACATGTAATAAAAATATCCGCGTCACAAATCGAGATTGATTAAACGCGTGATTTGTGTTTCGTTAGCATCGTCGACGTTACTGTGTTATTATATTCTCGCTCAGTCGAAAATCTCTAGTTTAATCGATTCTCACTCGGTTTTAATGATTTTCTATTGAATTTTTTACAAGAAAAAAAAAACAAACCGATTCGGCCGAAAAATAACAACATTTGTATTGCTTGAAAAAAGTTATTTTGAAACTTTTGAATATTTTTCAAACTAACGCCGCCGACTGTGCTTAGAGGACTTGGGGTTTTCACGAACATACCGTTGGGTCGTCGGGTGATACGGGGCTTTCGGGACATAATGTGAGCGTGTACGTTCAAATATATTCGATTATAATCGAACGCGCGATTATAGTTCTGAGTGAAAGGAAGATTGCGTTGGTTTTGTCATGATGTGTGTGTGTTTGTTACTATCGACTGGAAGAATCAGTTCAATTTTAAACTTAGGGGAGTGTTTCTGGTACCAAACTTCGTCTAGTCGGTACTTTTGTGTTCCGATTTCAAGACTCTCTCTACGTTTGGTTTTTGTTTTTGAAATCGACGAAAATACGGTACGGTATCTTCCTATTATTTAGTTTCTCCAAAACGATCGGCTTAGGATCCAAAAGACGGAGATTCATCAGTGATCGGTATCGACCTCCGGGGTCGCCCGACTACAATCTCCGGGCGTATGCTTCTTTTTTTTTTCTTTTCTATTTACGGTTCTCTACTTGAAAGCGCTGCAGTGTCGGCCGGCCGCAGAGTTAATACTCGTCGAAACATCACAATATCTCCGGCGAGTCACTGCGTTCTTCGATCCTTTCTAATTCGATCGCATACGTCTTCTCGTGACGACCGCACGTCCGTGTTTTAATCCGTGTGCGTATGGTAAGGGGGGGGGATCTAGGAATCTCCGTCTCGTTGCGGTCGGCATATACGACGCGTACGTTACCGGTTAGTAGATCCTCACACGTGGGCGAGCGCGTAATGTGATTTTAAAAAAAAACGAGTACATATTAATATATACATATAAATAAATGCCGGTGTGCTCGCGCGCGCGCGCACTTGGCTCGAGAATTCGATGATCCGTCTTTTATTTTATTATTATTTTTTTTTTTAAGTGGTTCGGCACAACAATGAACACCCGCAAGAGCACTCGACGCGGTCGTCGGAGGACGGCACCCGCAAGTGGTCATATATAACAGTTGTTCGACCGAGAAGAGATATAGACTTTCCCCAAAAATATGTTAGCCGTGTCATAAAACCGAAACAATAGGAATAGCGTAATGAAAGAAAAGAAAAAAAGATAATAATAAAACACTTCAACGATTATTATTATAAGCCGCCGCCGTCGACCGATCACATTTTATTCCTGATACGCGCGGGTATAATATTATATTATTTAACGTTATACAACCGTACACGAAATACGTGCGTTAGATGTGCTAATACTTTTCCGAGCGGACTGCTAAACTACTAGAATATTTTAAAGTGACGTTTCCACGCGCGCGCGCGCCGAGTTTTTACCCGGTTTGGAAGTCACGAAATCGGGTGAAAAAATACGTCCATCTACCGATGGACACAATAATAATGTGTAAACGCGCGCATGTTATTATGCTTTTCGAGAACAGTTATGATCCGAGCGGTTTTTAATATCGTGAGATAATTTTCACGTTTTTAACGGTATTAATTATTATTAATATCACGCGGTAACAGTTCAAAACAAAACGAACCAAACTCTACGGCGAGTAGAGGTGGAGACGATTTTTTAACGGCGCACGATAATTATAATCTATGTACATTTACCTACATAATACCGCGTTCGGTGTGAGAAGAAACTCTTCGCGTTTATCTATCTCCTTTTTCGTTATATTTTCATTGTCATCGCGTACCTATTATCGCGCGAACGAACGAAAAACAGAACGCGCTCATCACACCAGGCGTGGCTGCCGTCATCGTTATGCGCTATATCCGCTACGTTCTAGCAATCGTATTATGTCTCGACGAATGTTTTAAGTTTACGCGGAAAATTTGAAGAAAAAAAAAAATGACCGAAAACGTAGTGTAACCGCATGATAATAATAATATCATACGCGTGTTTGATAATAATTAAAAATTGATAATTCGTTTTATGAGATTTTTTGTGCGGCCAAAATTATTTTACCGACGACGTCCTATGAAACGACAAAATAGAAAAAACAAAGAGAAATTTATAATTTCTATAAAAAGCGCAAAAAAAAAAGTTCAAACCTTTTGAAAACTATACAAGAGAACGGCGGCATGAAAATGTTTTGTGAAAGTTTAAGAGTTTCTACGATTGTTTCTTTTTGAATTACGATTATCGAAATTCGATTCAGTCGAAAGCCGGTATTCGGAAAATGTTTCCCCTTTTTTTCGTATGTTTTCGCACATATTTCTAAATATTATTAGAAATTGTACACAATCTTTACATTGAATTTTATCTACGTCGTGTGCGGAATACAATGTGAATAATAGTTCCGTTCCGCGTCTCCGTCGATGACAAATAACATGACGTGTAGGTAAATGTAATTGATACGAACCAAAATAAATACAACTGCATAATCAAAACGTTTTTAGTAGAAAGAAAAAACGAAAACGGCCAAGTAAAATCGAAAATATTGGAATCGCCGGCGACCTCAGATTAATGTTTTAGTCGTGAACTTTCGATAACACGGCGAGCGCGTGCGCTAAGGATAACGTGGACTCTAATATATCCTCGGGCCCCTCCCCGAACGGCGCCGACCGTTTGACGAAACGGCTCGGAGTAAAGGTCTGAAACTCTCGGCGCCGACCGAGAGAACGTTTTTCACTTCTCTTTGAGAAAAGAAAAACGTTTGGCCACCACTGTGTCGCCGTCCATCGTGTGTACGCGAACCGTATGTTGTTTCCTGTCGTTTGTAAGAAGAAGAAAAAAAAAAAAACGACATAAAAGAAACGCGTGCGTGCATGCGGTGTGCCCGCGCGCTATTATGATAATGCGCAACAGCGCTTTTGTGTCGTACGATTTATGTCCGTTTTCCCCACGAGAAAAATACAATATTACTCGCATGTTATTACAATAATAATATCGTCGGTCGCGTGTGCTCAATATCGGCCGATCGTCGTCGCGGTGACGGAAGGTTATTATGTTCGTTCGTTTCTCTCGTCGTCTCTTCTGCCGCAGCAGCTGGCTAGTGAAATCTCCCGTTGGCAAAAATCGGATGTACTCGGTGTTTCCCGCACACACGATCGGGCGACAAAAATATACTCGCGATTGGGCTTTCTACTTCTTCGCGACGTTTCGACGGCCGTCGTCGCCAGGTCCCGGAGAGCTGGGTTTGTCGTTCTTCCAGGACCAGATCTTTTGGATTCGATCGGCTTCTACAAATATTTCGATTCGGGTTACAGTGCTCAAAAAAAAAAAACTAAAATTTCAATTTCGTGACTTTTCGGAAATGAATATGGCCAGTTTAGATTCTTGAAAGAAGGGGCCAGTAAAACATACCGCTTTGGAAAAAGTTAAGTCACACGCGTCGATTTAATTTTAATCAAATAACGAGACTTTAACGCCCCGAAAACGATGGTCTCCTTTTTCGTAGTTTCCCCTTTTCTCGCGCTCGTGAGTAACACGAAAAACAACACCGCCGCGTAGGACTCGCGAGATATACGAATAATAAGTAGTATACCAAAACACGCGTGCGACACCCGCGGAGCTTCGGGCCGAAAAACGTAAATAAAATATACATAAATATTATATTATATACGTATCATAATACGGCGTAGGGACACGCGTGTACGTACATTATACACATATTAATATAAAGCGTTACAACCGAGTCCCGGACGCGTCTCCTTCTTACTGCTCCGTATTATGTACAACGAATTTGGCACACGTTTGTTATTCAAATCTCGTACGTAGGTTAGTCGTTCTGCTGTTTTCTTCTTATTATTCTTCTTACTTCCGAGGTCTTTGCTCGCGGTCGCGCACGCGAAAACGGACGCGGCTGGCTATTCCGGCGTTTATTGCGCGCGACGAGAGTTTCGGCTTGTACACGTGTAAATTATATTATACGAGAGATTATCGATTATGCGCGCGCCACATACGCGTAAAAAATAACACATATTATTTGGCCGTACATCCGTGACGACGCGCGGCAACACAACGCGGACGCCTCCTGCATTGTACCATGGCAGGTACCTAAATCGCGGCGGTATTATACTCGATCGGAGCCTAAAATATTGTGTGACACTATAATAGCGAAACGAACGCGCGACTGGTTTTCGCGTTTTTCTTTTTCGAGTCGGCGATAAACGGACGCCGGGTAATCGTGTGTTTTGTATTGGCATATCGATGATTATCATACGTAACGAAAAAAACAGTTTCTCCGACCAGACACGCGCGTCATATCGACACAAGACCTCGCGGATTTAAACGAATCGCAAAATTATCCGAAACGCCTCTGCCGTAAACGTGCGCGCGCGACCAGACGATCAGAATACGCGCGCAGTAGAACTCGCTATGTAAATCGATTTATTGCCGTGTTCGTAATTGTAATTTGACGAGAAAATGTTTGGAAGAAATCCACCGAAAAAGTCGGAATTTAGGTTGTTTCTGAAATCTGATTATACGAACTCGTCACGGCAACGAGAAATAAACAACCAAAATGAAATCTCAGTCGTTATTTATCAAATTATTTCCATTGGACTATTGGAGTGATAGATTAAGAGTATGGTTGATCGGAGGAGAGGGTACTTTCGAACCGAATTTTCGCAACGATTCCCGGGGCATCCATTCGTTCAAGAATTTTGTATACAAAAGTAACCTCGTTAATATTACGGTCGAGCGGTCTTGAAGATATAACGATAACGCGTGGAAAACTTCTCTGAACCTTTTCGAGTTTATCAATTTAACGTCTTTGATTACAATGTAGGATTGCACAGTGTGCCGTGTCCGTAACTCGAGTGACGACGGTCTTACGAGTGCACAGTACGATACTTTTAAACTCGAAGGGTCATCGAAATCGCGGTAAGTCGGATGAACGGACGAACCCTCGAGGCGCAAAGTTTTTCTCCGCGTACTGCCTCTACGACGAATCGACCGATAGCACACGATACCCGGATCTCGTAATAATTTTAAAAAAAGATGTATATATTGAAAAAGGCACATGCAAAAACCACGACGACCCCGTGACTATACATCATTGTTGTTTTAAACGCAAACGTTGCAGTTCGTCAAGATCGCTGTCAACTGCGTCACGCGTATATACTCGTATATATATATATAAAACCAATCAACGCGCGTCGCAAGTCTGACTTCCTACGTAATCGTTTTGGCTCGAGTTTACGGTGAACGGACCATTTGGCTCACAGTTGCCAATATCATACGCTTACGCACGTATGACGTGGGGGAAAAAAAAAAAAACGTTTCGCGAAACTTTCATTGTTTAAAAATAAATGACACGACCGCCTTACGCGTCCAAACCGTAATGAGCACGAAAATCGAGAGTGGGACGGCCGCGTAGGTACAAGTGTAGTATATCGTTTCCGATCGTACGCGTCTGTGACGTTTCTGTTCGGCTGTTATTTTGCAAACGAATAATATTCGAAGCGATTTCTAATTTCCTCGGTTTCCACGATTTTTCGTCTCCGAAACGTTGGTGAGTGGTACTCGCCATGCGTTCGGTTTTGATACGATCGCTACTACGTAAAAAGAACGGACGTCAAAATCAGGCGATAATAATAAACCCACTAATTATTATTGTTTTTCATTGTGTTGTAATCGTATCCTTGAAAATCGTATGCGACTCGCTCGCGTGCAATTCACATATTCATTACGCCAATGTCATTCGCGAATACACCGTTCACACGCTTCGAGGATCAATATTGATGAGTTCCATAAATTTTCGGTTTTTCGTTCTCGCGTTAAAAACATTTCACGGATTAATAACAGCGAAAAACAAAATAACAATCAAATACAAATAAACCGAGTACACTAATATTAAGACTTATGGGCGGGGAAATCGGGGAGAGACTTGACCTCGTCGGATAGTTTTAAGTTTTCGCGTTTGTCTAGTGACGGAGGAACGATTTTGCTTCGTTTTTTTTTTTGTAAACCCTAATGTTTACTCTATTTTTCGAGTCGATTTTTTTCGGAAAAAATAATCAAAGTCATAAAATTCGACTCTAAATCTCAGCCTGTACACTCAGCTCGCGGCGGGACCGATCGGGGAACTCGACGTTACGAGCGATCACAACAACATTGTACGCACATTCACAATCATATAATTCTATATTATACCGCGTCAGTGTCTGTCGGCGTCGCGCGGACGGACAATAATAGTCGTCGGAATATAATACGCACAGCAGCCGGCGGGTAGAGAGCTGCTGTGAGAGTTTGTGCGCGCATTAATCGCCTCGGACGAATATGGCGGAAAACGAAAAACGCACACGAAACAACCGCGCGTGTGTAATCGATACACAATAGATAATATCATCGCATTGTGCGATCCGTTCGATATGACTTTCTTCGTCTCCCGAAACATTGTTGCGCGTCCAAATATAATAATTGGCCACACGACAACAAACGGTAGTCATTACCGCGCGAAACGAATAAATATGGATCGTTTGCGATGTGGTACGAAGGGATTTCGACGGTTCGAATCCTGACGAACGCGCCCGACGACGACGGGAAAATTCGTAGCGTTTGAAATAAAAATGTACTGACTTTTCATTTTCTCAAACGCGTAAATAACGCGCGCAGAAAAATAAAAATCAATAATAATTATCGTCGTAGGAATTCGATCTCGCGCGCCGCCGTCGGTTTCTATACGCGAAAAGTAATTACATCGATTAGAAATTAACTCTAGAGGTCTAGTAGACCTCTGGAATCGAACACGCTGTCGATATGAAATCGCCGACCAACAGCAAGACGATGTGTCGCGACGACGACGACGTATGAAAGACGATGGCCGCAAAAACTTGGTTCAAAACCAAATAGGTATATTTAATCACCGAGAAAACGTACGTGTGTATTATCCACGACGATATACTCGTATATATATATATGGTTGAGTTCTCACGAGTGCGAATAAAGTTTGTTATTATTGATTTTTTTTTTTACTGCGATACAAATGTTTCACATTGAATCCGCGAGGTTTTCGTGTAGAAATCATCGAAATCCGCCGAAAAATTTCAAACGTACGCGAGACGAGATTAATTTAAAACGTCTTGTTTTTTTTTTTTTTACTTAATAGAAAACAAAAGTGTGCTGTCGTCGTCGTCGTCCGACTGATGATAAATACAAGCAATTATTAATTTATTACTTTCTACATTACGAACAATCTCTATATTAGTAGGTCGCGATGGATATTAGCTATGTTTACAGTCGGTGTTTTATTTTTTTTTAATTTTTTCAAATTTTAATTTCGCAACGACAAAATTAATAGCGTTTTGTTAGTGTACAATAATATTGTTCGTCGCCAAAAACAATGAACAATGTCGGCGTTATTTTTAGATAATACCCGCGCGATATAACAGTTTAATATTACGATATTATTGTACGTACTTCTAAACGATAGTTTTGGTTTAATAGTTTTCGGGTGTGAAACGTTGTTATTATTCTATAGGGTTTTGTTTCGATTTTCACGGTTCGTCGTTTGCACAGTGTCTAAACAGAAATATTGCGTTATTGCACGAGCCTCGATAAACGTGATAATTAATACTTTTTTAACGATCGTACTTGAAATAGTTTTGCAATCAGCGTTCGCTATTATTTCCTTGAACGTCCTCAACGAATGAGTTTTTCTTTTTTTTTTACAAACACCGTCGTACGTAAGTACGTGTTTTAATAACAATTGGGCTTACGAAATTTCAAGCCGCTCGAAACACCGCGGAAATCAATCATCGAAAAAATATAACAATAATAAACATCGCGCGTTCGCGGATTTTCAGTCGATATTATTATTAGTTTACGATAGTATTCCGATAATTTTATAAAATTTAATATCAAATATAAAATAACGCGATCCAGAGCTGAGCGCAGAATAGTAAACTCCTCCCCGAAATACCGGAAAATTAAAAAACTCTATGTCAAATCTGACGACACCGAAAAAAAGAATCTCATCTCATTATTTCGATTTCTCATAATTAAGTAGCTAAATGTGTATCTGTAGACGAGGTGAAACGCGACGGAGAAACATTACAGAAGAAAACTTCCGAGGCGGAATTGAAAAATAAAAACTAATAAATTACAAATTAAGATAAAACGCGTAAACTTGAAAAAAAAAAAACAAAATTACGACAGTAATATTTCAAACCCTTCTCTCGGGTTTTTTCCTCGCCCCTCGCCCTTTCTCCCGACGTGATCGCGGTCTGGATAGTTATTTTATAACTTTTAAATTCGACTGGTTGAATAATTTACAACGCCGATGGGCTCTAATAACGACCCGACCGGTTTCACCGTTATAACACTTATTGACTTTTTCAAGTTCGTCCGGAGAACGCGATCGGTCGAACGAATCAATACATTGTTTGGTTTATTGTTCACGTCGGAAATAGAAATATCGATAAACGCGCGGCGTCGTTAAAAATCAAAAAGAGTCCGATCGAAACACCACGCGCCCCGGGATGATGCGGGAATAGAAACACACGAGCTTTTTTTTCATTTTCCTAGTCGCGATAGTCGCAATGTTTTTCGTCGAGCGTTTTTCAACTATATCTGCGCGCAACCACGTGAAATGAGTCGTTTTCATCGACCTTCGCGCATCATGACGAAAGATTCTCGCGCGCGTCGTCGTCGTCGTCGTCGAGTTAATTCACACGGACGAAAAACATAACGGCTCGCGTCGTAAACAACAAAGCGGCGGTGCGTGCGAATAATTATCATTACAGACGTTAGATCTCTCCGGACGAGAAAAAAAAAAACGTTATACATAAAATACGGGACTGGCACCCGCAGCGGCGGTGGCAGCGGCATAGGCGTGTTGTCAAAACGCTCGAAACCGATATGCGCATATATAGAAAGCGAAAGGCGCGCACATATTATTAAATTCTCCGAGCCCCGCGGGCCGCTGAAACCGAAACGCTCGCGCGGTACTCAATACGGTACTCTGTCGTTTATAAATATATAATCTCTCTCGCGCGCGCGCAGGAAACCCGTTTTTACTTTTTTTTTCCGTCGTCAAGAAAGTTTCAAACTTTTAACCGTTCGAGCGCGGCGCTAAATAATAACAATATTATCCGGCCGTATCGACCGACGACGGACAAACGCGCGCGTGGCTTACGGATTATAGAAAACCCGAGCGGACGATCCTGCCGCACGCGTACGTGACGGACGGGCGCCCGAATCCGAGTGAAATATTGACGGAGCGTGAGCCGCCCCCCGGGCGCCCGGGCCTCGGGCGCCGCCGATGTATGAGCGATGCGGCGCACACTTTCTTTTCAAGTTCACGATTACCACCGGGTGAAAGAGAGAGTGGTTTGTTTTTTTTTTTCTTCTTTTTTTCGGGTGGTATGGCTGCCGCCGCCGCCGCCGCGGATAAAACGGTCGTCGCGTTTATTTATTTGTTTTTTTTTGTTTCGTTCCGTTCACGGTTCTGACATTGGCCTCGTGGCCGCGGACATTACAATAACCTGCGCGTACGTACAGGCGATTTCGGACGATCGACGCGACACGCCTTCTGCAGCGATCGATTGTCGGTAATTTCACCTGCCACTCGTTAAATAATAATAATAACCGTAACGATATAATATAATAGCTCGACGTCGTCGGATGATTAATTTTTTTTTTCGAAAAGACGTTATCGGAATCGATCGCGATTACATTCTGTTGATAGTTTCTGCGCGCGCGCGCACACGCCATATGTGCGTAACGAAATCGCATTGTACGCCCACGTACGCGCGGGTACACGCGACAGAAAGAAAAGAAAAACTTTCGGTTTACACGCGAACGTCTGGTGCGAATTTTTCACTACGAGTTACCATCATCGTCTCTAGTCTTACGGGTTTTACTTATTTGCTCTCCGCGATATTCGTACGACACCGCACGTCGTGTATACTTTGCACAGCTGTCGAGTAATCGGAGTAATGTATGAGAGTAGGTTTTTGAGATTTCGCGAGTATCGTTTCCTCGAAACGTTTCGTTCAAAAATTGAAAAGGTCCCGAATTCGAAGGAGAAGAAAATTATTTAGTCTTCAAATACGCCAACACTGCGACGACGACGCGAAAACTACGACGAAAGACATAGAAACGACTTGTGGTGTGATAACAGAGTGGATAAAGTCAATTCCCGAACCGCTGCCGTTCAATTGTACACCCATATTATCTCGTGTAAGCCCGCGCGATCTATTTCCATCTACACGATATAAACGCCGTCCGCGATACGAGCGATTACGACGGCCGCGGCGGCGTGCGCGGTAGGTAGTCGTTATTATTGTTTAGGAAAGGTTGTTTTTATTTTTCAATCACAGTGATTATTGTCCGTAACCCGCAATCTGGGATATCCAGTGCGATTATAACATTAAATCTCGCGTCGTATAAATACGGGTTAGCCGGCTCTAGCTGGTAATCGATACTTTTAGATTTCGACCGGCCGAATCGATGACTACGCATTCGTTTGCTTTCGCGCGGAAGCCCGACCGCGGGGTTATTAATTTTCCGATCGGAATCGCGGTAGTAAAACGCACAACAGGAGAACGTGCTATCACGCGCTTTTATACACGAGTATACGCGATCGATTCGTTTGTTAAATCGTTCGTTTTTCAAACGTCCACGACAGTGTTTTTGAGGAGCCGGCCGCTCCTTTTAAAGCTCGTCGCGTAGGTACTTTGGTGGGTGGTCAAAATCGGGTGCCTTTTAACTACAATAAAAGACTATGGGCAGATAAAGTATGTGAAATAACGTCACGATGATCATTCCACGACACACGCGTTCGAGTTATCGGGTTTTCATTTTTATCCGCTACAATGTTGAACAATAAATCGAGAGTTCGATCGCGTGGAATATTACAACGAAGCGATTGATGCGCGCGCGAGTAATGATTGCACAGATTGCATCTGTAACGTGGTCGACTAAAAACTACCCAAGAAGTATGGTAAATGTGAAAAAATAAATAAATAAATCGTATCGTAACGATCGCTATTGCGCTGTGTTTTAGCATTACGAGTATGTATTCTGCGGAGTTAAAAAAAAAATGTAATTAATTTTATCTCGATAAAAAGAATAAAAATCAATACTCGATTAGGTCCGTTACGTATTTTATAGAAAATCACAGGGTGAGCGACTTCGATATAAGCGGCTTGTACAAATAAAACGGGTGGGTGGTATATTTAGATACGAATCTGTTCGCTCCTTGGGCAAAGACGCGCCACTGTATCGTACGCTTAAACAGGGACGCCCGCAGGCGTCGAAGTTCAGTCGTTGCAACGAACAGTAGGTGTAAACGCGAGGGGGAGGATCATTTCAATAGATAAACGACACGCGCAACAACTAAATGAAATAAACCGCAAACGATAGCCGGACAAGAGAAGAAAAAACAATTTTTAAACGCGAGAAAGTCTAATGATACATAATTATTGTTGTCGATCAATAAATTTACTATTGCTCATGTCTCGATAGAGCATATTACGATGATAATGAAAATTGTACGTCGTCGCGTTTATAATAATACAATATTATCAGTACAAACTGTCCATCGTATACGTTTAACGTATTCATTTAAACTCCCCGACCGAAGAAAACAGCAAACGTTCGTATAAATGGTGTTTTCAAACGAAACATAATGATTGAGAATAATTGATGTTTTAATGCGCGCCTACACACCTGTATTTAATAAAAATATGATTTTGTCGTTACGCGACGGTTTCTCGGATTCGCGATTTCTCGTCACACCGACTGTTTACCATATTATAGTCGATAAAAAAAAAACACGTCATAATCTACAGATTCCGAATGATTTATAATAATAATCAAATCGGTCGAATTCGAAGAAAACGTAAGTGAACAGACGTGAATTAAAACAATCAATCAAAGTCAACCGATAAAATTGAGTAGTACAAATGAATATAATAATACAAATCAACGCGCCGCCGCGTGTTTGTATATCACACGTACCTACGCTACCGACCACGAGCCAGACCAGCACTAATAAATCTGATATAAAAGAAAGCGAAATAAAAACGGAGTGAAACACGCGCAGAGTAAAATCAGTAGGTAATATTTACTATAGTCATCTTGGGTATGAGAGTGATTCGTACTTGAATAGTTTACACTGGTAGAAACTACTAGATTGCCGTTTTGGATGTAAAAGAAAAAAAGTTAATTTTACTTAATTCGCGTTTCTCGTAGATTTGAATACACGCACTTGTACGATAAAGTTTATTTTACAAAAGCAACGCTCGTCTATATTCGAGAGTCGTCAGAGATGGACAAAAAAAAATGGTATTTTCAAACGGATTTGCGCAACAAAGTGTTCGCAAAAATACTAATAGACAAAAATTTAACAAACGAAGAAGAACCGTGATGTTATCGATCGAAGTATTTGTTTTTGTGAAATGATTTTTTTCCACGTCACGCCTACGCGACACGTCCACATCCTGACCCGCGTATATTAACCCTATAGACACACTGGCCAGTGAACTTCAAATCGGTCGACACGATCGGGACGTATAATATAGGACGGCCCTAGTAAAATGTTGTGGCCGGTCGGTCGAAACGCGCTTTCGTGCGAATCTATTTTTCGTTTTTGATAATAAATAATTATACCGCGATCGAAACATATTATTATTACTATCGTCGAGCATATTTTGTTTTCCTATAAAAGGGTGCCCTTCGATGTTATAACACACGCGTTCTAATTTTCGTCTCGTGTTTTTTTCTTACTACTCGCGCGCGTTTGAAGAGAGAGAAAAAAAACGGGTGCACTAGTCCTTCAAGCCGTTAATTTCGCCTTCTATTGTTTAATTTATGGTTTCTTGCGTGTACGCGCAGCCGAACAATGTTATCGTCGGACCTATAGGATATGCCACTCTCTTTACCACGGGTCGAATGATACGACACAATGCGCGTATGTTGTTTTCTCCTTGAAGTCTTCGGATACGAACACAAGAGGAGAAGAAAATTGCAACATTTGATTTGAAATATTCGGTCGGATATTCAAACGGACGCGAAACCCGAACGACCGGCGATAATTATTATATTACGTTCGGTTGATCCACATACCGTATGGTGTGTAGGTGCGTATGCTATAGTTCATATCACGCGAGCTGTGTGTCATTCGGTATATTCCGAACTTCGACTCGCACTTCGTCAGGACCGATTGTTTCGATAAAAGCCTATCCTTTTTCCTTACGAAAAACTTTACGGCCATACGACATATATTGCGTATTGTTTAACGCTCGAATTCTCTATCGGATCCACAAAACGTAGAAACGTTTTTCAGAAAAACAGCTAGACATTCACAATAAAACGAACTACGACGTCGAAATAATAATAACTTATCGATTTCGGTCATTACGACGAACAGGCTACAGCGTATGAGCATGAAATTACGGTCAAAATTGCACGTTTTTATTCAATGACAATAAAAAAATTGTGCAAGGTTAAAATGTGTATTATAGACCATAACGATATTATAGTTAATCCAGAAATAGAATATCGCGTGTTTATTCGCGTTTTGAAAACAAAAAAAATGCATTTTTTCAATAAAAAATTCTAACGCGATTCTATAGCTACGTTTATATAGCGTCGTTCAATGGCGTATCGATAAACAAATCGACATATATATTTTAGCATTTTTCATAGTAGCTCTAAAAAGCTATAAAACGTTACTGTTTTTTTTTAAACCGAATCTATTATCAACTACACGACGTAAATCGACGCGAAAGAAAGTTTTATATTTTCAAAGCGAGTGTGCGTGCCAAATATATTTTTCGAAAAATGTTCGTGTTCCGTACGTTTGTTCGGCCGCGCGCATTAAAAATAACATTCTTTGCGAGACCGCCACCGACGACGACGGAGAGATATCACAATAAACGCAATGATTGAAGTCCTTTTCGGTCTCGTCGGCGTGTTCTTCGTGTAGGTCTGCGCAGAGAGATTTCGCCGCCGTGCAACGCGGTAAAAGCACGAATTCGCAAACGACAAAACGATCGTGACCGTCACTGGACGCGATCTAAAACGATCCCGGGGATCTGACGATCAAGAGGCGCGTCATTATAGGATATATAAATCGTCCGAGTTTCGGTATTATTGCGAGTTTCCCTGTCGAAAGACATTTTCTAAATTCCCACCAGGTATATTACTACAATTTTATCGTATCGACAAACCGCAACGACCGGCGCGGCGGCGGTCCGTTCGTCGTGTTCAGACGAAAAATATCGTTTCGAATGAAAAAACAACGAAAAACTCGCGCGTTAAAATATCATACGTACAACACTCGGCCGCTGCAAAATAATGTTATCGACGAAAATCGTTGTTTTCGTGCGCTATCCGCGAAAACGCGGTATTCCGCCGCCGCCGCCGGTCTCGTCTCGAAATAATCGAAATGATTTCACCGTGTTCTTCGAAAATCGCCGAGCCTAATATACACCATATATACGTACGTCTGTCACGCGAATAGTATTCGCATCCTGGAGACAATAATGTTTTAGCGCGGCAAATTAATTATAAAAAAATGTTATAGCTAGGGAATAAAATCGGAGAAATTTTTTTTTTTTTAGAAAACAACGAAGATCGCATTTTTTCAGCCCGATTAGCACTGCGATTTTTTTCTATTTTTTATTTACTTTTTTTTTTTTCTAATTATTTTCCGAAACCGGTTGTGTCGACGCCGGGACGTCACGTCAAAAACTAGTTCGAATCTAGATATTCTTTATTATTTTACGGCAGAAAAGAAAAAACCACACACACACACACACACACACACACATAATGATTTTAAAAACATAATTAAATTACTCCGTTTTGCTTATCGCATTGAGGTCGAGATGATTTCAATCGTAATTACATTGTAAACAACATTATTATTTTTGTCACTGCGACGCGAATTGGTGTACTCTCGTGTCGACGTCGAACGCGCGTATACCTGCTCTTTAAAAAACCGTCGCGGGGAGAAAAAAAAAACCGGAAACACTCAATACACGCCCGGTGTTCCAATAAGAATTGGCTTTATTTTGATAAACAGCGAAATTTTCGGAAACAAAGTCGAACGCGCTAGCTCGCCGACGACGACGACGACCGCGTCGCGTATTAACCTATAATAATAATACGTCGTCGTCGTCGTCGTCGTCGTAGCCTCTTAATGAAAACAACAACCGCGCGATAAATGATTAAAAACTGACCTCTAAACTACAATAATCGTATCCGTCGGCAACTCGATAGTCTGAAATCGGATACATGTGTTGCTGGAGCGCATGCGATAAACACGAGTCTTCGTCAACTGAAACAGAAAAATTAATACCCGTATTATTTCATTGCGAAATACTAATTATTATTACGCGCTATCAAGGCGACAAACTCGCAATGTCACTGTCGACCGTTCGCGGCAAATAATCGACTCGAATATTATCTAATTTCCTTTCGGTGAATCCTCGTCGATGCGATTATTTAGTGACGCCGAGAGACCATACGTATTATATGCTATACACGCCGCGGCGCTTTAATTGTACGACGACGCGTTTTCAGTAGGTAATTTACGAATTAACGTTCCACCGTGAACACTGACCATTGCGATCGAGTCGTTTGCGGAATGTCCTTGAATGTTAATCGCTGACCGCCGCAGCAGCCGTCCGCTGGAAACTATTAAACCTCTCCTCTCCCTCGCACCCCCCCCCCCCGGTCTCATTCGTCCTCTCTCGATCCTTTTCTATAATCGTTAATTCGTAAAGGTAGAGGGACTCGTAAATATCTCTTTTCTTTCGCATCGCACGCGAGGAAAACATATTATCGTTTCTTCGCCATCGATATAGTAACAACATACGATTGCTTATAAAGTTATAAATAACGCTTTTCTAGCTGAAAATATGCTCTGATAACATAATATAGGTATCGAAACGTTTTGATTTTATTTTTTAAGTATTTTTTGAAGTTTTAAATAATTTTCAACTATATCTCACTATTCCCTACTCGTTTTATTATATTCATTTAAAGTCCTTATCGGCTATAATAGCGATTTGTCATTCGTACACATACATCGTATAAATAATGAATAAATAAAAAAAAACAAATTAACAAGTTTACGGCCGTTCGTTCGTGTTGTCAGGTTATGAATTCATTTTTAAGAATATGTTCGGTTTTTAGGGAATTTCCATAGGTTTTTATGGCCTCAAGCCTTACCGCGGTGACTAATGAGCCGTCAGAGATTTAATGAAACTATAGGGGGAGGAGCTATACGTTTTTTTCGACTAAAGCTTACGTTTAAACAGACGCGAATTCGTACGATCACTCATCGTCGAGTCCAAAAATATATTGTAATTATTTATAAACGCTTTTAAAAGCAATAACAAAAACGTCCCTGCAATATTTATACTAATCGACGCGTGTGATAAATATTGATCGCAGACAGCATTTTTATTACATTGCCATTTATATCGACGATAGTGTTATAATAAACGTATTGAGCTGTAAAATAATCAAACCACATTTAAAGTCAAACGAGGAAACGTACAATAAACACGTACAAAATTGCTGCATTGCACACGTCGCGCGTCGTTAAAAATTAAAAAGAGCACAATTATTTTTTTATGTTACCGACCCGGGGCATGTGACTAAAGATCCGAGAGGATAGTATTATATTGAAAACTATATTAACTTTTTACGACGGAATAAAGTCAATATTTTTTCTCCGATTCCACTCTAGACACCCACAGTTAAATTTATCCTTTTTAAAAACAATATCGACTTACGACTCGACGTGCTCGTGTCCACTTAGCCAACACGAGTTAATCAACGTTTTCATCATTAACTCGCCCACACCTTTGATTTCAGTTCTGATGACTTGTAAACGATAAGATTTTTCTCGTTACCCACACGCTTCGTGTAAAATAAAAATTCGTATTCGGTGACGCACTCGATTGAAAACGTCCCTATAGAAAGTGATTAGAATATATAGAATAGCGTCATAGAAATCGTGTAATTTTTTTTTTACTCAAACCAATTCTAAATTGGTTTCTCTCGTCGATTTATTAACGTTTTATTAAAGATTGAGATTCATTTTAAATCATACCGACCGAGCATTGCGAAATGAATTTGACCGTTTCTGATCGGATAGAAAACGACAAACGGGAAATCATTTACAAAAAGGCATTTTCAAAGTGCGCGTTTCGTTTTTCGGACTACGAGTGTAGTCATCAGTTGCTTACAAATGTGAAACTCGGTCGCTATAACTTGTCAACGCTTCGCGTTTTCCCTCGCACGCACTCACGAAGAAACCAACGTCGCGTCGTTTCAATCGGAGACTCGTCACACTCGCTCGGGGGTCGTTCTATTTCGGTTTTCGGGGCTCAGAGTGGCGTACGCCGACCATACGATCGTCGAGGAAAAACAAAAGTGACGCGTCCGAATCGGTATCGCGTGAGAACAATGGTAATACATTATTTTATGCGCGGTTTATTTTTTATTTTACTTTTTTTTTTTTACGCCAAATGTAGGTGACCGCGGAGAGGGCAACAACAAAACCGTGTCGGCGATAATTATTATTATCGAACGCGGGACGGCGAAATTTATGCTCGATCGACGACGCGCGCGCGGTGTTTACCGCGGCAGACCCGTCGGCCGAGTATATTAATAATAAAGGACGCGTCGCGCGATAGAGTTCCGCGTGTTGTTTTCGCAAAACAAACGCGGACGATGACGCGATATGTATAACGTACACACACACACACCGCTGCGGGTATACATATTAAAATATACATATTATACCGTTGGTATTATTATCGCGCGGCCGGCTTATCGATTTATTAACGTTATTATATTATGATTTTAATCGTCAAACTCCGCGGAAGTAGGTACGTACATCCCCCCCGGGCTATGTCCGGTCGCCGCGCGGAATCCCGCGCACGACGGCGTACAGGGTGGGCCGCGCCGCGATGTCCGGACCGGAGAAGAAGAAGTATCTCGGTAGTAGTTCGAGTTTTTTTTTTTTTCCGCGTCGTTTCGAGTACAAATTTAATTACGATACGAGTCAAAATACTCGGCCAGTCCGATTCGTATTTCCTTACCGCCTACAAAGGAGAAGGAAAAAAAAAGAAGAAATATCCAATCGTTCCGACCGATTGTACTCGCTACTGTACGCTTAGGTATCCGGTTCTCTATGAACACTCACATCGGCCGAAATGGAATACGTCATGATAAAATCGTTCGATTTTCGATCGCGATGATACTCCGAGACATTCCGCGGTTTTTTATAGAAATTCAAAAGTCGATTTTCAAGCCCGTCTAGGAGGAAAAAATACAAGTGGCCCTCTACGATAAAACCGTACCTATAATTAAACGAAAAGGAAAACTAATGCGCAGATGTGTTTCCGTCGGGACGCCGCGGTGACTCACCCTGTATTATAATATTTATTATAATATTATACACCGGTGATTATACTGTACGAAACGGTTCGACTGCATATCGCGAATTCGTTGTTTATGTTAAACCGTCGTCGTAATAGACGTATTTATAACGCGTACGATGCACATGCGTTGAAATAGGTAGTTACTGACTACCGCGCGTATACCGGGCGTCTGCCCACTCTATGCAAATTTAAGAGGGCGATGCCCCTTTTTTTGCAAATTAAAAAGCAAATCAATATTATCGAAATGGCAGTTATCTGTGTTCCGTCGGAGTTTAGTTCAGTTTTATTCGGAAAATTATACCTCGAGTATAAATGACTTAATTAGAAGGAAAAAGGATTTATGCCCTTAAAAACAAGACGAAGTAAAATGAAATTATAACTTAAATTCCACAAATATAATATGAAAAGAGAATTTTGTGCATAGAAAGAGTAGTTTAAAAGCTCCAACAAAGAAAATTTAAATTTTCATTTAAATTCGTTCCCTAATTATTAGTTCTGACTACTATATATTGAAATAATTATAAAAAAAAGTTCTGTCGTTGCGATTATAACGTCTGTTATCAGTGACTTAAACAATTACTGCGCACAATTTTACAATCATGATAAAACGATGAAATAGGAATAGATTTATACGTCTTGAGAAGTAATGGGTTTTTATCAATAGTCTTTCGACGTAGTCGATCGACGTGAAATCACGAGAAAAACGTGTCGACCCGTTTGTTAATTCCGGAAAAAATTTCGAAAAACGTGGCCTCGTTGCGGAAATGTAATAGTTTTTGAGAAAAAATAGAAACTAGAACGGATTTCGGAAATTAATTAATTAATTAATTTAATTGAATAATTAATAACGTGCGAGGGCCGCTATTAGATTTCGTTAACAATGTCTAGAGCTAATGGAAATAATTGATATACGAAATAAAACGGTTCGCCGCGGCGGGCGTGGTTTCTATAATATAATACGTATACTAAACGTCCTCCGGACGGCACACAACAATAGAAAGCGATGAAAAATCACGCGGAAAAATATTATTGTTTCGACGCAATGTTACTACATCGCTATCGTTATCGTCGGAAATCGAAAAATAAAAAAAAAAACGTAATTTTCTACGAGTAAAAATACGTGCGCGCGCGCGGGGGGTGAAATCATCGGTCGACGGTAAAAAGTAAAAACACGAAAAAAATTAATAATAATCGTCGCCCCGGCGATTTTCGCTCGCGCACGCGGCGGTAATTATTTCGCGCGCGAAACGCCGTAAACTGTCACGTTCGATTTCGACTCGCATTCGGCGCGAGACGTGTGCGGCCAACATCACCGGCGAATACATACGAGTATTATACACGTGTTGTTTTTGTTATTATTATTATTATTACACGCGCGCGCGCGACGCAAACGAGTAAGTAAGAAAGAAAGAAAGAACGAAAAAAACAATCGAATCCGTCGAAACGAGAAAATACGAAAAAACACAACGAAAAGAAAAAAAATCCGAAGTTTCTTTTAAAGCTATAATAATAATTATTGCAATATAATAACAACGCGCCGTAATCGTGTATACGTGTCGGGATAGGAAACCCATTGTTCGTGCGTTACTTCGAAATCGTTGTAAATATTATTATAATAATCGTCGCGCGTAATGATATAAGATTATTATTTGTTTTCGGATTGTTACGCGAACGTTCGTTATTATGCGCGCGATAATATCATCGCGACTCGTCGTGTCGTTTTCGTTTGTTTTTAGAAACGCTTTTTTGAAAGCCGGAGCTAGCCAGCGACGGGCCTCTTGGCTTGTTACTATTATTATTCGTTTTTTTTTCCGATCGGTCGTGTCTAGCGATCGGTACGCGAGAGAACCCGTCTCCCTGTGGCTGATTTCATCCGCGGCGTAAGTATAGGTAACCTACCTATTTAGAGATCGTTTTTCTACATTTCCATTCTTTTTCAGGATAATTATTGAAAAACCGTCACGAAGAAAAAGGATGATATTCCTGATAATCGTATCGATAAAAAATGGAATAAATACGAGTCGTTACAACTAGAGGTATACGACGTATAACTAATAACCAAATATTACCAACCGAAGTCGCAGATGATATTTTTTAACCCAGTTTAGCCCATAGTTTATTCTTTCGATTTAGTTGACATCGGTTCAATTTGAAGTTTAGTAAACAATTAAACATCGGGTAATGTTTAATAACTGGAATGTTTTTGTTTTTACTACACAATAGTAGTTTTTAAGAACGAATGTTTATAATTATGATAGAATAAGCGGATAAGAATAATTTTTACTCTGATAGCAATAACTCAAAATTAAACAATTCATTAGGCGATTGTGAATAAACGCTACGTTATTTTTAAGTAGACAAAGAGGCAAATTAGTTACCCGAGTTAGTAAAATAACTACTACTAATGTGTGAAAATAACAATTTTAAATCAACTCGACTGTTTTTTAATCTATCGACTCGTCGATGCCCAGCCTCGAATAATATTATGCTAATCGAGCATTCGTACGTAGGTATTGATTTCCAAGTGAAGCAAATGTAGCACAATACTTATAAATTACTTATAATAATAATTGTCTACGCCCTCGTCCACTCAGAATCGTTTTAAAAAATACAACGCGCGGTACAGCTATACATGCTTTGAATTCATATTTTAAAAGAACAATTCAACAATAAAATATAATCAGTCACCCCCGGTCCCCTGCCATATCTTGTCAACCGACTCGGGCGTTTCGTCCTTCGCTCCCCCTCCACCCCCCCCCCTTTTATATTTTTATTCTATGAATTATGAATAGATTTTTTACGTGAAAATTGACGTGTTACATACGAAATTATATATTATATAACGAGTGTTCTTTTTTCGCTCGAGAAATAGATACGAAAAAAAAAAAAAACTTTTACTCAAACTTTATTGTTGTCACGCCGCGTTACGATTGAACTCGTTCGTGTGACGATATATTTATTTATTTTTTTTTTTTTTTTGTACAAATTTCACTACAGTCACGAGGAGAGAAAAAAATTAAATTACTGTTATTTTATTAACGGAACGGAAGAGTGACACATGTTCGTAACAACGACGACAATGCTCAATTTCAACGTGAAATAACATCAAACGCGGATTTTTTTTTCATAGTTGTTTAAACAGTTACATCCGTCAAAAGTATCTGATCGTGTTTGTTTTATTTTTGTTTTTTACTCGACTTTATTAGTTGGAAAAAAAAAAAAACTAGATCGAGTGATTTTATTTATTCCGAAATTATACAACGTTAATTTTTTTTTTCTTTTTTTCTCACTCTTTTTATAATGTCTATATTTACTGTATTCGTTATTTTTCATATTAAAATTTCTTCTCGTCTAAAATCTGTTATAACGTAACAGTTTTAAGTTCACACGAACACACGAACGACGCTCACGTCATTATAATACGTAGTATTGAAACCGTCGTCGTCGAGAAAACTGCAGCGCCCGCCGACATATACCTATACCGCCCCGTTATGCCGGCAATTATTTAGTTATTGTTACTAAAACACACGGTTAATTATGCCGAGTATTTTATAATTTGAATTATCCTCATAACGTTACGGTAAAAATACAAATACAAGGCGTCCGACTAAAATGTTAATAATACGACGCACATCCGATAGTCGCGGGTGAGGGGGGGGGATGCACTCGCGATTGTGTTTTTCTAAAACTGAAAACGGGAAAGGGGCCACGCTTTTTTTCATTATGATATTTATTTATTTATTTATTTATTTAATTATACGGGCGTGGCCCTTTTTTAAACATAAAACATTTGATAACAATTAATACAATATTATACTATACTATAGTAACTATAGTTTAAACATAGAGTTTTTTTAACCAAATTATTAACTAACCGTTAAAGGCGGGATCTGCATTGGCAATTGACATAAGTCGTCTTAATGGTTCATTAGCCATATAATTGGTAGTAGAATAAGGGACATAAAAATAGGCAGTGGAACGAGATGAATGAGATGGGACTTTAAAGCAGATTAGAGAAAGCAGGGTAGGTGAATCGATGTCATTATTTAATAACCCTGTAAGGAATTTAATACTAGCGAGACGTCGACGCTCAGCTAAAGAAATCAAGCCAAGGTTTGTAGCAACAGAGGTATAGTTATGAGGAACACAAGGAATTTTTAGTATAAAGCTAGCAAAGCGTAGAAATCTACGTTGGACACCCTCGATCTGTTTTGAATTTTCAGCAGTATGAGGGTCCCATATTATAGCCCCATACTCTAGAATTGGGCGCACAAGTGTACAAAATAATGTTTGCGTCGGCGCCGAATTTTCGCTCTACCAATCGTGTACGTAAAAAAAACCTTATAAAAACGTTCGTATTATGCACGCCGCGCGCCGCCGCCGCGACGGTGCGATATCCGCGGACAGCATAACGTGTACGATAAATACAAGAAGAATAGGCGTGCGAGTACGTAGAAGAGAAAGTCAAACAATCGACGTTTGCCGTACAAACACGGACGGAATAAGGTAAACTGAAATAAATGCGTTGCCCGCCGTGCCTATTATAACGACACTCATATACACACGTACGGGTAGAGGCACGTGCGGGCGGAGGGAAGAGCGCGGGGACACCGGCAGCTATAATATAATAATATCATATCGTACGTGCGTGTGTCTTTGCCGACTTTTATTCCACAGCCGTACGCACACGGTCTCGATCGTTAATCTCGGTTGATAAAACGAAAACACCAGCCCCCCGCCATCCAGTTCGCTCCAGAAATACTAAAAAGCGCGCACACGATTTTTTTTTATTATTATTATTATTATTATTTTCACCGATCCAGGCGTTCCGCGCGCGGAAACGCGCCATTATAACGCGCACGTTTATCATATTATATAAATTATCAAGTCTACGCGCAAGTCTCTCTCGTTAACGTCACACAACGTCTACTCTCGTCGTGTACGGGTATTATTTTATAGGTAACACGACAATAATAATATAATACGTATATCAATGCCGATTCCTGCACGGTTCGAGAGACCCGAGGGGCCTCTTAAACCGTATAGGTAATAATATATACATATGTGTGCGAGTGTGTGTGTGTATTCGTAGACGCAAGAGGCGAGTTAGGAAGTTTCAAACCCTTCCAGTCGATAAATGGGAAAAACAAAGGTTCTTTTCGCCAAAATAAAATGCACTACAGTTTCACAGTCGTTTTTCAAATATAGTTAATGAGGTGTTTAAAATCGTTATGAAAACCGTCGAGACAATATTACATTACATTTCGTATGGTAAATACTAGACGTAGAATAAAGTGAATGGGTGGTTTTTGTCGACGTAGTTTATAACGGAAAAACGAACAAATGTCGCGACGACTAGAATAGTGCAACACAGCAATACAAAGGTTTTCCGTACACGGTGCCGTACGAGTTACGAGAAAAAGTGGGGAAAAAAACATATTCGCGTACTTAATAATAATTTGGTCGCGCTTTTTTTCGATAACTTTTATTATTCCAAGACGCCGGCGATATTATCAAATTGCACTCTCGAAAACACTGCGCGAAATGCAATTCCAGAATATAATTCCTACTTTAAATATAGAGCGCCCGGTCGTTTTGTCGGTTTTCACATCGACTCGTGTCGCTCTTTTTCGAAATTAATTTTATCAAATCTAACCCGAGAAACCGAATGACGGATGAACGCTGCAATGTAGCGCGCACTCAGTTTTTAAGTTACTATGAAGCCGATTTAAATAAATTGGCATCGAGCGTACTACGATAAAAATCACATCGAGTCAAACACGTCAAGTAATTAAGTAGAAGGTGTTATTTTTGTTTTATGAAATCGCTTATTTGTTTACTGAATAAGTACATTAAACGCATTCAAATGACAAAGTCACCTGTTATTATTCATTATGATTTTATGGCACGCGAGGGGGAAAAAAAATTGGTTAATTTTTGGCACGCGACGTTAGAAAAATTTGCCACACGCCTGACCTCTATATGTATTATATAAAATAGAAACGGAGAAAGGTTATATTTATTGACCTATTACGATTATCGAAACGGATATGTTGAAAACGAAAAATGTTTTTTTCCCTTACACTATTGTGTCGTTTAACACCGAACGGGATTCGAAGCGTACAACGGGCGCGAGTGCAGTCTGTCGCTAGTGAACCGCGAGAGAGCTCGTCTCCGAACGAGCCGGTCAAAAATCCTCACGGAAAAGTGCGTCCGAAAAACGCTGAAAATTCTTTGGAAATTTAGTACATAAACTAGCGACTGAGGGACGGAACCGATACGCCGCTGAAGCACGTTTAAGAATATTATTGTTCCCGGAAAATCTTTGTTAAGAGGTAACGTTTAGGGCAAGGCCTATAATTGTGTGTACACACTTAGTGTGGCACGAAAAGTCGAGCGTATTTTATATAATTATATATATTTTTATGAAAAATAGTTCGATTGATTTTTATATAAAAAAATGTAAAGATTTTTTTTTTTTTGTTATTTGAGCTTTAATAAAAAACAAGTATATTTGAAAATATTTATGATCTATTAGTCACAAAAAATAGGTATATTAAGACATACAGAATAATATTTTAAAGAGTTAATTCAACGGGTAAAATGAAAAATAAATTTAATCGAGTACCCAATTTGTTTGTCGAGGGAGGAGGAGGTAGGGGTACGTCGTTGGTTAAATGTTTTGTGCGTAGTAGGGAAAAATTGAAAATTTTATGTGCTGGACCAGCACTGCTGGTTTATCGCGAAGAAATCGCGACGGTACCGTGTCGATTGTTATCGACTTTTTTTTAACGCACTGACACGGCGGCGTCAATACGACGTCAACACGGATGTTCTACTGAAAGCCCCGCGGGAGCACACTACATCACTACAGCGCCCGCGGACAAGAGTTTTCGTAAAATAATAATACGCGCGTGTACGTTACCCAAAGGACGATGACGACGAGCCGCCTCGGAAGTGGAGATCTCGGGTTTCCGCTTCACGGTGGAGAAAACAAAAACTCCGTGCCTACAAGACAGAAAGACGGAAAAAATCACAATCGCCGTGTCGTTACGATGATCCACGCTCGATGACAGTTCGGGGCATACTGATCGCGCGACGATTATCGCGAGAAACCTTTTCGGACGTTTGAACTTTGGCCGGCACGCGATAAACGACGCGAACGATTGTCTCGATAATTGCAATACTATAGCGGGCGCGTTGTTTCGGCGCTGTCGTGTTTACAGAGTACGCGACGATCACGTGTGGACGTGCAACGAGTCTGATAACGTGCGATTTTAATAATTATTGTACGCGTTTTAATCGTTCGTCATAAATGACGACATTCGATAACGTTTCGGTGCACATTTTTATTCGCCGTCGCAATAACGTCTCGAAGGACGATTACGGGCACTCGAATGTTCGCAGCGAAAACACGATTGCGGGTTTCGAGCAAAATAACACGCGTTTAAAACGGAGCTCGCGCCATATGTGCAGTCTCGTCGAGCAGTGACAAAGAGACGCGCTGGCTCGTTGGGCGTTTCACATAATATAGAAATTCGTTTCGAGGCGACGACGGGGGATTCGGTACGTGAAATTTCGCGAGAAAACCGAATCCGACATACAACGGGTCTACGGGTTTTCATAATGATATTACAATCGACGTTTGGTTGCGATTCGAAAGGATTACATATCCGGGGCTACCCGATGAACGTGCGACGAAAAATGGACAAAATAAACCAGAAAAAAACCTAGTCGAAAAGTAAAAGTTACAAAATAGACATATTTTTCTTTACACACAAACGTTGTGTTTGCGGAAAGTCTTGGCCAAATAAAACACGCGTCGTCTCTGCGGGGACCAAGAGACGATTGTTTTCATCGACTCCGCCGCCCGTCTTTGCGCGATATTATAAGTGTAAACTAATCTAAAACGTCGAGTCGTAATATCGTCGAACGATGTCATATAATGGTCGCGCGGTTGTTTTTCTTCCGACGTCGTCGTCGCACCGTAATCCATATACGGATAACGCATGTTCACAATATATAATTACTATTATAAACCACGACATTGAATACGTAATTTTCCTATTAAATACGAGCGCTCGCAGTGTTTGAACGCGTATAAACTTTATTTACTACTAGAAAACTGTCTTGGGTTTTTTTTTTTAATGGCATCGCGCTCAAGTACTCGCTGCAGTGTATTATAATATATAGTGTACAGTTTTTTTTTTTCAAATAAATAAAACGCGTAAAAGTCAGTAGGTATACTGACGGTGTATGTATAATTAATACGTCGAAACCAGCGTAATATAAATAATATACCTACGACGTTTCACAACAAATCGTAAATTAATCTCGTACGCGCGCATACCTATATGAACCCGAGTGAATAATACATACGACGCGTCCGTTTCTCGGACTCGTAGACGGCGTCGGCGACGCGGACTGAATGCGACGATTCGTTAATAGCGCGATTCGATATATTCTCTCGGGCCGGTCAAATGAACGGCCACGTACCCGCGCGTATATTACTACTTTATTACGGCGCTCGGAAGTCGTAGGAGTCGCGTGATATTTCCGCGCGCTCTCGATTCTCGGCGCGGACCTACATATTATATGGCATCGGTAAAACGTCGAATCGGAAAAAAAAAACAACTCCGAACGTTCGATTTATTTCGTCGTAGAGACTCCGGGAGGACCGAAAAGTGCATTGTATCGATTACCGCGCGTTCTTACGATGATATTTTACCGAAATATACATTCTACGAACCACACGTTTATGCGTAAAACGCATACGAATTAAAGTGTCGCGAAAACAATGCGACGAAAGCATACCCGTCTATTAACTACTCCGTGATTTTTATTTCTAAAAACAATATCTATTTCAAAAATATTAAACAGGTAAACTTTATTGGGTTGTTTATTATTTTAATACCTAGTAATAAACATACTCTCGTATCACGATGATAGGTTATTATATGAATGCACCCGACAAGAAATCTAGCAATATATTATATGAAGTTATACGAGTTGGTATATCAACGTATTTGAAAATGTCGCATTGACTTAAGAAATTATTATTTCAATGTCGTACGAGTAGTATACTCGCGCGTGTCTGAAAAGCGCAAAGTAAAAACAAAACGTCTCGGTGGTACGCGCGCGTAGACTCTAGGAAAGAGCTCGATAATATACTTTTACCGCAGATGTCCGCAGCAATCTGCACTAATGAGCGCGTCGAAATAATACATAATATTATAAAATACAATATATTATCACGGTCGTAATAGCGTATTTTCGTACACTCTATCTCTCGTCGTACTCGCATTCTTTTTATGTACACAGTGACGATAGTAATGACCGGGCAAGAGCGTTACATAAGACGATTATAAAATACGGCGCGTATAATACAAACACGAACCTGCCGACGACCGTCGCCTACGAGTAATTAGCCATTGTTTTCTTCTTGGTGCATTACGCTCCGAAACACACATATAAATAATAATATAATAATATAATAATGTCTAAAATCTTATTACATACCCGCGCGAACAGGAACCCGCGTGCGACTCGAAATATTACGGGCGAGTGGTATGGATGTGTGGTGATTATAGAACCCTACGCGCTCGGCCATACGTCATTTACTACGGACGTTATTGTCGAATTTCCTCCTTTTTTTTATCAATAGAAAAACACAATGCGCATAACGCGGTAGTGTTACGTAAAATCCCCGCGTGTCGATGTACGACGGCCTTAATTAATCGAATTACAGTGTACGAGCTACAGTCGTTACGAGTTATGACGACAAAGTACGCGGCGACGACGACGACGACAACGACGTTTCACTACTTGGGCGGGCGGCTCTCCACGGCTCGGCGAATTTTCTACAGTCCCAACTCGCCGTAAACGCGATGATTTATATCGATCAATAACAGACTCGAAGGGTATTGTCACGATCGGCTGTGACTTTCGATAAAATCGTAAAATCAAGGGCAAACCTTAAACCCTAAATCCCGAGAGCACGGGCCGTCTCGATTTCATGGCGAAACGCGCTCTCGAAATCGAATCAATCCCGATACACAATGGAAAAAATAATAATTTTTCGTATTGAAAAAGGGCTCGAAAAACGTGGCGGTCCCGTTTTAAAAAAACTCAAATGGCGCCTCGAGTTTCCGCCCGCTCTCTCCCCGTAAAAGTACGCGCAACGTCTGCAGGGCGTTGTTGAGATTTCGCGGCGACGATCTATTCGATAGGCGGAAAGTCGACAAAACCCACGTCGCATAAAACGCGCGCTCGATCGCGTGGTAAAAAAAAAAAAAAAATGATTATAATAATATACTCCAGTCGGCCGAGAAAGTGTACACGGCAGCGGCGGCAGCGGCGGCGGCCGTTGACAGTTATTGCGTTTAACCGGTTCGAAACAGCGAAAATTCATCACGACTCTATTGCGCGTGCAATATGTACGGCGAAATGCCCGCGGAGTTCGTAGGCGTGCTCGCATTATTTTCGGGCCCTTTTCTAACGAGAAAACCAACTCGGACAAATCGCCAACAAACGTAATAACAGTATTGTAATACTACGCTACACACGCGGGTTTGGGTAAAGCAGGGAATTCGTTTATTTGATAACCCGATTAATATTAGTTACGATTACGTTGATTTAGTAACAAGGACGATTTTCAAGGAAAAGATAACTCGTCGAGAAAAAGAAAAGAAAAAGCAACCGAATCGAGTTGCTTTATAAAATTACTTGCGAGAAAATTCCAACGACTCGTAAACTTTGAAAATATTATTTTCATTAAGATATTATGGTTTGTTTATGATAATAATTTGAAGACACCGTATTAGTTCCGATACATAAATAATACTATAAATAATGAATTAAAAAATTGTTTGATATTTAGTAAACTTAGACTTTTAAAACCTCGACCGTTATGGTTATCTACGGTAACCGTGTTGGTCGTTAAGTTTAAGCCAAGGATTTTTAATAATTGTACTAGTTAATTTTTTAGTTTTTTGTAACACGTTGCATCCCGATGCGCACACTAAATATCATGAAAATCAAACGCATATTGTTTAGGAAATATTTCCTATTTTTGTTTACGATTTTTAATTTGTCGTCAAACGACGAGCTTAACTTTTTACGCGCAAACGCAGTACTAGCCTCCGCTGTATTATGACAAAAATGCACGTCGCGTCACCACCAGACATCCTTTTATGGATCACTTATCCTTTCGATCACATGTTTTCACCGAGATCGTTTCGAACCACGCCGCCGTTACTTATAAATTATTTCCGCGCATACTATACAGTCGAGCGTAATCGCGCGGGGCCTCGTGTCGTAGAAGAGATTTTGATGAGATTCGATAGGAGACGGAAGAAAGAAAAAAAAAAGGCGTTTATCCAAAGAGCGTAAAATGTTATTATAAATCCACCGAGGCGTACGTCTACCGTACGTCCGTAGTATATTATGTATGATTTGTTTTTTGCTCAATGGAAACGCGCCGCACTACCTGTACGGGACGGTATGAATGATATTGAAATTATACGGTGCGACCGAGCCGGCCCGCGCGTCACTCTCACTAGATTAAAATATGTATAACGTTTATATGTATACAGGGTGTCTCGCGGAGATATCCGACGACAGACGTGTAGTGATTTATTCCGTTCGATTTATAAGTTTATCGTTTTTTTTTTGTCGGGTTGTAATAATCTACCATAGAGCCGTGCCCCAAATTCGTTGTTATATTTCATTTTTTCACGGTCGATAGTTAGGGGAAAAAAACAAGAAAATTTAAACGTTTAACCTATCGTTTAAATTCTCAACGCGACAAATATGCTGGAGAATTTCAATTGTTTTTCCTTTTCATCATTATTATTACGATTGTTTAAATGATAACGCGTCGAATAGCAAAGGTATATATTAAATTAATTTAAATCATAAACTCGAAAAACTGTAAAAAAAAAGAAAAAACCCAACTCGATCAAAAGTTCGCAGACGTAAAAGTTTTTACAAAGCTAGACAGTGTTTTTTTTTTCAAACGACGAGAAAAGTTACGTATTTTTATTTTCATCGTGACGATTTAAACCCGTTTAACGGCAAAAAAGAAAACCGTTCGCGTTAGCTCGTCTATAAATTACGATTAAAAACGAGAACTTCGAAATAATAAGACTATAATAATATTATAGTGTATTTTATCGTAATAAACACGAGCGCCGCGCCGGTCGTTGCGCATTTGTCGAGATCTCCGCGGGACACCCTGTACGAGGCTCGGATTTACGTATATTGCGATCGTGTACGACGGCGTGTATTATACTAAATAATATAAAAGCCGCGCGCGGTTCCCATACACGGTTTCACCGGGGCATCGCGCAACTTTTACGCGGGTATACCGTATAACAATCGTAAATAATATAATATAGTATAACGACCGTTCGCGCCGGCACAACCGTGTTACGGCGAGTTTATACGAATTTTGTTTTCGTTTTCAATACACACGTAAATAATAACAATAATAACGTTATTACATTTCGACGTGGTCGCGTGAGAAACGCGAAACGGTACTCGGCGAAAACCGTTTCCCCCCCCGACAAGCCCTCGCCGAAAAAACAATGGCGGAAAAAACACGTACGAACACAATAATTATTGTACGCGCGTTAAAATATCGTCGACCGCGTCATCGCGCTATTTATTCGCATAAACACGTGTAATCGTTACTAATTATTGCAGTAATTGTGAGCACTAAATCGTTTGCCCGTCGCGCAGGTGTACGAGTATACATAATATTATAATATAGTAGTAGTAGTCGTATTGTTTATATTATTGCGCATTGTCGGCAAAGGGAAAGAAAACTTTCGCGCGAAAAGATCGGCTATGCGATTGCAGTCCCGTCCGAACGAGGCGCATCGTTTGATATTATATTATACTATTATGATATCGTCGTTTGCCTGGCTTAATGGGATAAGGAAAAAAAAAACCATTTTCAAATTATTATTTTAATAATATACGCTCTTTGCCGCGATGCGATTTCGTCAAAATCACGTCCAACTACTCCCGACGAGAATAACCTACATCGACGCGACGAGCAAACCGTCGTCGTCGTCGGTCCTATAATATACCGTTGTTGTTAGTATACACGCGCCGCGTTACATAAAGTCGTCGCGGAGAGCCCGGGTGATACGTCACGAAAATAGAATAATATCGCACGACCGTGCGACTTTATTTTTCGTCTCGATTCGAAATCGAAATCCGAGCGACGATTCTACCACGCGCACTGGAGTGGACGATCAAAACGAAACCCGAATTATTAAAACTATAGTAGTAGTTCGGTTTTAATCAGAAAAAATATAAGGTCGTGTGACACACACGAGCACGTCGTGAATTTTCTATCGCATTGAAAATTTCAAAATATTATTTCGAATTCATTAATGTATATTAAAAATAAAAGATGACTCGATTTTACAAAACGAAATTTAAAAAATATCTAAAATCTTGGTTTTCTTTTTTTTAGAAAATTGAAAATGAATACTACGTATATTATATTAATGAAAGTAGACGTTAGCACAAAGTATTATTTTACCAGACATTTATATTCTATTTTTTGAGTTATTTTATGACAACGTGAAAACAAAATCATAACGACTTTCCGCAATAATCATCGACTGACATCGACTGACAGTTTCATCGACTGGAAACGTAGATTTTATAATACACGCGCGTGTTAGGGAGTAAAAATCGTGTTGGACAATTTTTTAATCGAGAAAGGGCAATACAGTTTACAATACAAAATCAATGACAATTTGGACTAGTTGTCAACAACGTTAACGGGTTCAAAGTGTCCGGCGAAAAAGTCGTTAAGAGTTCTGGTAAATAATTCATATGATTATAACGGTATAAATACGTACAAATGTCACGTCGAACGCATACTATAATAATAATATGTGGTTTACTTTTCTAAAAGAATTTGTTTTTACTCTACTGGAATATTTTTGCGTGATCGAGCGCGCGAGATATACATATAACACTGTCGTCGTCGATTGAAACAATCGATATTACGTATATTATCCGTAGTAGTCACGAGATTTCGCGAATCGTAAATTCGGGTTTTAATAAACTGGCGTCCGTCGCTTTTAGAGCGGCGAGCGTATTATATATTGTGTGAATACCGCACTGTACCTAAGCACGGCGATAAATCGTCGTACGCGCGCGTGGAATACCAACGAGATGTGACATTAACGATAACCGGGCGACACGACGAAATTATTGTGCGTCCGCGCCTCGAAAATGCAAAACAAAATAAACGCCGCTTTAGCTCTCGGACATCGCGTGTCCTTTAACGCGTGCCGTTTCGATGTGCGCGTCGCAATAAATAAAAACCGTGCGCGTATATTACACCACGGTAAATGTAATTTTATGGAAAAATAACTCCGGCGAGCGCCCGAGAACACGGCTCCATTCGAAAATAACCGTATGATGCCCGAAACGTACGCGTTTATAATATAATTCCATGTAAACGCGGTGCCGTTATTTGGGAAAAACTACAGAGGTAGCAGATCATTCCGGAAAAAGAACAACTCCAGAAACATATGAATCGTATTTTTTAATCGAATAAGAGTGAATCGAGACGGTGTGCCTATTTTGAAACTATAAAATAACTCGTATAACTTGTTTTAACCACTGATAATTAGGTACTAGTTATAGATAAATAATAATTATAATGATAAAACTGAATTAATAAAACAATAAAAATGAATAAGTACGTATTTTTGATTTAATTTAATTGATAAACATGTATTTTTGAGAGAGAGAGAGAAAATGAGTTAGACTGAGACGTTTACGAATATTATTACGACGGCAATAAAAAAAAAAAAGAAAAGGTTATATCTTAAATCATTAGGTACCTACTATAATAATTAATCCGTTCGATTTTTATACGTTTCATCGCGATTTTTTTACGGAGTGGAAAAAATATGATTTAGCTACCTCGTGAAAAAAATATATGATTTCACTACCTCGTGATAAAAACGCGGGGTGTCGCTACCCTTAGCTACGCCCTATCGGCACCACCACCACCCGTCTATATAGACTGTAAATAAATATAATCGGTACTACTCACGGCCTGTCGGCGGGTTTGCTGCTGTCGAGGAGGTTCGGTGTTCGCGCGTTGGCTTGTGAAACACAAAGTAAGTAAACGCAAAAGTCACGGTTATAAAATTTAATCAACTGTTACGGATAAAAAGAAAAAAAACTGCGATGTTAAAACCGAGAAGAGGTCTCCGGACAGACGTTAGACACTAGACTGATCGTCTGCGAGCGCGACGCGCCGTGTCGCCCGATCGCGGTACGCGCACAGCTCGGCCGTCATTGGTCGGGTGGCGCGCGCAGCTCGGCTTTCTCATTGGCCGTGTGCCCACGCGGTGTCGATTTTACGCAAACACGCTCGTAATTATTATTGTTATTACTATTGTTACGTAATTATATATTCATAATTACAATCTAACCTGTGGCGTAGATACTGAGGGGGAGGGGGAAGGGGGAAACCCCAGATATTATTTTTATTTTTTTTTAAATGTTATTTAATTATTATGTACCTACATACGTATTATTATAGGAAAATGATGAATTTTCATTAAAAATATAAAATATACATAACAATTCTTATATATTTAAAAGAACAGGCCTTTTTTATGTACCAATTTTGTGACGACGCTATTTAACTTTTTTCCAATTTTTTTTCACAAAGTTGTTCCAAATACCTTGGGGGTTAAAAGGGGTAAAAAAGGTGAAACTAGAAAAATTCGCCTGGCCGGAACTGCTGGAGCTTTGAGTATGAAATTTGGTCAACAGTTTCGTTTTATATAGTGGAGACCCCATGGGAAAGGATTTTCCTAAATTCGACCCCTACCGGAGTTAAAAGGGGTAAAAGGGGTAAAAATGAAAAGAACTGATAAAATAAAAAGTTATACAGCACACGGGCGAAGCCGGGTTATTCAGCTAGTACATTATATACAAATTCAATAAAATAACTTATTTAAATTAACCTGTTTAAACCAAAAACCCCTGAAAAAATTCCATCTACGCCACTGAATCTAACCATCTCATATAATTAGGTATCTACTATAATAACCGATGTGTTCGATTGTTATACGTTTTTGGTGCGAAAAACGCGATTTTGCTACCTCGTGTAAAAAAGGTGGAGTAGCTACACCCCTGTCCGCTACCCACTGTCGAGTTGCGATTACTATTGTAGTTTCGTTTTCGAACCTACGTTTTGGCGAGTGAATTTCCGGGCACGAGAACTTGGCACGTATTCGGATGAATTTTATTACGTTCGATCTCACACGTTTCGTATCGCAAAAGGAACAATATCGCGGCGTTCTCGACATAAATCGTATCGGCGTGTTACGCATGTCGGTCACCGCATTGCCCCAGTGCTTTCGTCTTATTTTCGTTGTGTTCATATAATATAAGTACGCCTACAATAACACAACGGGTGTATACGTTATATTACATTTTGACATTTATACGTGCGCGCATGTTCGGGCAATAACAATAATGGTAATATTATTAGGACCTAATACGTCGGAACGTAATAACAACAATAACAATATATACGACTTTTAATACAATGGACTTTCCGATGGATTTACGTTCTGAATACTATACCCACTCGTGTACAGGGTGTTCCCCGCGGAGACGCGACACGCGTGCAATAAATTTTGTTCCGTTCGATTATGTTTTTAAGTGTTTTTTTTTTTTTTTTTTTTTATACTGTTACAGTTATAATATTTCACTCTGCGGTCATAAAATGTTATCGTTTCGAACCTAAAATATTAAATTACATTTTTTTTTTCTTCGACGTCGAAAACAGCGTTATTATGACAATATAGTTTTATATTCGAGATAAATATCCGCGTTGAAAATAATTTCAAACGACGTCGATTTTCTACGACTTTTCGAAGTTTACGTCAATTTCAGTTTTGACACTGATAATATATGACATTCACGACGTGGATCGGCGAGAAAGACATTTACATCATAACAAACTCGGATAACTCACTGTTTTTGAAAACGAACGATCTCGTGAAAAATTGTTTTCGAAATATTTGTATTCACAAAATGTTACACGTCTTTCGTTCTCGAGTTCTTCTCGTGCCTATAAATAATAAAGAATATTATCAACAAAAAAAGGCAACTTTAATCGGCACGTTACGGGGATCTTAAAACGAGTGTAGAACTAATGACAGTCGTCTGTGTAGATGTTCGCGGTACACCCTGTACATGATATATTATCGTTATATAGGTTCGCTACTATATTCTGCACGTCGGAACGGTTCATCAACAACAAATGATAACCTTAAGCGACGACTGGAAGATCGCTGTCTATACAGACTAGTACGGCGCGTACGTGTACATAATATGTATTATGGATTGTGTGGCATTGTGCACCGTTATAAAAAATAAATATGGAGAAGGAAACTCGTCCGCGCCGCGTGCGCGCGCGCGCGGCCCATATATTATTATTATTACTGTTTTAGCCACTATTCTAAAACGACGTTACAGCTGACGAATTCGAAATAATTGTAATATATCGTTATTATACGAGCGCGTGTTACCGCGTGCCGGAGCGTGTTTTGCGATTGGGAAAAATAAAAGAAGAAAAAATAAAAGGACGATCCAACCCGTGCGGCTAAAAAACGCTTTCGATTTCGTTGGCGCGGATAATATTATTACAACGTCCGTCGCGCGGTATTTATATTATATTTGCATACCGCGCGTTTCTTCTTTTCGTTCCTATTATCGTTCTTTTACGCCATCTCCGCGAGGAGTTGTGTATCGGTCGACCCAGACGCGGGAGAATGCAGCAGCGCGTCCAGCGGCTGAAACGATCTCGACCAAATGTATATTATATATAAATACCGGTTATGGTCACTTTGACCTTTTGACTCGACCGGCTACGCGTCCGACGCAAAACTCGTGAATATAATATATATATATATATTATACAGCTACTTTATACATAACATACAAATACATATAGCTATATAATACGCGATAGTGTTTTTATTTTATTCCATCGTAAACGGGGATCTTATTGCGACACGAGATCGCGCGCGAATATAATATATATTATTATTAAATGCAAATGCGTGTGGGCGACGAACGTATGAAAATTGGATAACCGCAAAAGGTCGTCGTCGTTAAGTATTGCGATCGAGAACAATGATTTTCAATTATCCCATTACTCCGATGTCAATGTCCGTAGCGGTGCTATACATGTACCCGATGCATAATATATATACATAAATACATATATATTATAATATACGTATAGAACTCGATGGCCTGGACGGCACACTAATCTATATAATAAGTACGTAGGCTTTTGAAATGGGAGTAGAGAGAACAGCGCTGTAGCGAAAATAAACCAAATTACCGATTTGTTCACTAATAAATTATCACTCTTCCATAACGTTTTGCCTTTTCGATTTCCATAAGTTCACAGTTTTTTGTTTCACGATTTGTCGTCAAAACTTATAATAATTATTAAAGAGGAGAGGCGACGTTTCTCGGTCGTTTGAAAATACACTTGAAAAACCTCGCTTTACTCGTGTCTGTAAAACCAAAACGCGCGTCAATACTGTTAGGGCTGAGCTCTCGAGAAAATATTCATATTTTCCCGTCCGTCGAAATTCAATATGAAAACGAAAATGAATAATTGTTATTATTGTAGACTACGGATTACTGGTTTTCAGTTCTTATGACCGCGGAGGTGCAAGGATGAAACCCCTACGGGTCGCCTTGGAAAGAAAATGCCAACGCTAACACCCACGTCTAAAATAAAAACCGTTTCTCTCTTTAAAGTTCAATAGACGACGTGTACGAATGATAATTTTTCCAAAATCATCGATACGGTCTTGCACACAGGTAGTAAATGTGTAGTAAATGACTATAATTTTCGGAGGCGTATGAACTTGACGTTTGGGAATCTGAAATTTAGCTACTTGGATTCTTTTTCGTGTATAATTATTACAGTAAGTAATTTAACGACGGTGAATTATCGTAGGTCATTCTTTACGTTCTTGTAATAACGAAGGAAATCCCTCTGTTTATTTTAATTACACGCGCAGCGTCAAGGAGTACATCAATACGTACGACACACCGTGGAGACGTATTCGAGCATGAAAAATTTCGTTTCGTTAACGGCGGACGGCCGAATGTTATTATTTACTGTAAGCCATTAAAAACGCGTTCGTCGCGTATTAGAGGACAAAATGCGACCAATATAACATTATTTATACTATATATGTACGTTAACCGTTCAAGCGTCGTTTCTAGTTAAATGCGGATAGAGTCGCCACGCGTGAGCATTGACGGTGAAAACGAGACCGGCACAGGGTGTTCGTTTGATCGACGAACACTCCGTTTTTCTGAAAGCCAAGCTACTTTTTTCGAGTTTTTCGTCTTGGAATTCATTCCCAACTAGAGAATCACCCTGTATATTAAACACACATTACACACGTATAATACTACCCATTATAAACGACCGAGCGACGACGTTCTCGTGACGGCCGTCGTTCGGGTAGATTACACTTAAGGACAAACGTTAATTAACCCGCGAGTGCTACCAGGATTTCCAAGGACCTGCGTAGGAAAATCCGAACGTCAGCCGTCTGTTCGGTCGGCCGATTCCCTGGCGCAGACGCGCACCGTCGATTAATGACGACGACGACGACGACGTGTCTACGGGTAATTCTATATCGTCTTCGTCACACCGCGCTCGCCAGCAGGTAGGTCCATCCGGTAATTCTATACACATTAGTGTATGCGTGTGTTTGTGTGTGTGTGTACACGTCGTAAGGAAATATACGTCGTCGACGTAAGCATATATTATATTATTGAAATGTATATTACGATATTATGATATAAGGATTCGTGTGAAGTCCAGCGGTGGTTCTCAACCACTATAGTGATACGCGCAAAAAATTAATCGTATTGTTTTTAATATCAGACATAAAATACGAATTTACAGACATGCGCAATGACGAATTTTCGGAAGAGATCTGGACTGGGTGGGGGGTGCCTTCTAGACGCTCACGATACAGTATAAATCATTAAATTTCATCGACGTCGCGTCATAAAAAAAGTCAGAGTATTGATGGAATTTAATACGATCTTCAATATAGGTATATGTATATTTTTTTAATTTTTTTTTCTGGACCGAAGAAGTTTTTTTTGAAAATCCTCTGCTGAACACTCGTCGTGCAGTTTTTCGCACTTGATAGGTCTGTATGATATGAAAGATTGGCACCTCTAATAGACTACTCGAATACTCGGATCTGACAATAAGTAATGGACGATTCTTACGTCAAGTCGGCACTATATATAAGAGTGGAAAAACGACCGCCGCCGTTGAATTGTTTTCAAAACTATTCTCGAACGAACGTGTTTACGGACATTTTTTCGCAACGACTATACGTTTTTGGAAAATTCTTCTTTTTTAATAATGTCATTATTGATACGTATTCATAACTCTACGCAGCGTTGCTCCTTCGTGTAAACAACGTCACTACAGTGCGTGTGCGGTTATCACTTGAAAAAAACCAAAAACAAAACCAACGCTCGTACTAAATGCACTCGGGTCACGTCTTTATGATTGTACTCGGTTCCTTCGCAGCCATGACACCGCGAGTCGAATGGATTTTCTTTCGGGCGGTACGTGAAAATTCGTATGCACGCGGAGAAAAAAGGTTGAGAACCGCTGTGCCAAACGGAACGGCACCGCGCCGTCGTCGTCCGGACGGGACGACGACGCGCACGTTACTATATTATATTAGCATTGTCGTGATTATCATTCCATCGGCGTCCGCCGCCGTCGAGTTTAGGTTATTACGATGGTTATTATATACGTGCACTCATAATATTAAATATTTTCATACTGACCGTACGATCGAAATCGGATGTCGTTTTGGGGACGTCGACGGAAGTATATATATATATACAATATTCGTATACACTAGCACGATTTTCGTATGTGACGCACGCGTTGCCTATAATATTTTATTATTTTGTTACGAATATAATATACTGTATACCGTCGCCGTCGGAATAACGATCGACCGCGACGCGATAATAAATCCGGCATTCACCCTCCTTTCTTCGTTTCTTATTCGTCGGATGCCTCTTTTTTCGTCCTTCTTCCCCGTGTCCTCGACAAGTGTTTCGCAGTAAAATGACGAAACATTTTTACAACCGCGCCGACACAGTATACCTATCGCCGCCGGTCCTACGATATAATCGTATACAAGTCGGTCCGTCGCGGCGTCTGCGCGGAGGGTCGGTATAATATGAACATGAAAATATGTTCATACTGACTTCGTACGGTCGAAATCGGATGTCGTTTTGGGGGCGTCGACGGAAGTATGCGAGTATAATATGTGCGCGCGTTGCCTATTATTTATTGTATTGTTGTTAATTTAATAATAACAATCGCATTTATACGACGGCCGTCGTCGTCGGAATCGACCGCGACGTGATAATAAATCGGCGCGCCGCTGCGCGGATTTTTACGGTCTCCCGGCCGCGAACCGTGACCCCGGTCCGAGCAGTCAAACATCCGTGTTTATCGGTCGACATAAAACGTCGAATTAAAACGACACGCCCGCACAGCAGCCGCGTACGTAGGTATACGTATTATAATAATATCGTACGTCATAACGTCGCATTATAATTATATTTATTTACACCGTGCGCATAATTATTACGAACGGAGATCTCGTCGTCGTCGTCGCGCGACATTATCATTAAAAAACACGACCCGCCGCCGCCGCCGCCCCCTCTTGATGGTTTTTTTTATACCCGACGTCGGTAATTTGTCGCGCGGGCGTGAGCGGGACTATGCGTTTTAGGCGTAACGATATACGTACTAACCGTGGGGTGGGCGGTTCATCGTCGACTCTAATGAAAAGGTTTCGAATGTCCCGGGCGTCGTCGTTTCCGTTTGCCTCTATTGCATGATACTGCGATAGTGTGTTCCGAGTGAATTTTTACAGGGAAATTTCGTACGCGTTTTCCACTCCTGCGAACCGGATTTGTTTTTAAATGACACGCGAAATAATAAATTTAATAGGTATACTCGTTGAAGAGAAAAAAATTAGTTTTACTCGAAAGTAAGCGCGATTTGCCGTGTTTCCAATACACGCGCTCCGCCGATTATTTCTACCGACGCGGAACGAAGTTTGTCGACGTATAAAAAATTACCGTCTCCGCGATTCGAAAGACATCAAATTTTACAAAAAATCGAAGAAAGTCTTCGTTGTCCAATGCAATTACGAATATTATATATATAAGGTTCATATAATTTTCAATATCATAGTGATTAATATATCATGGTAAGTAATCGACGGATAGTATAATAGTTGAACAGTGACTTTAAGTGTTCGACCGATTAAAATTGTTCCGATATTCTATAAGTATTATGAGTTGGTGAAATATGAAATACTATAAAACTTCTGACGAAATTCGGTCGTTATTTTTAGTGTAATAGTGGCGCGGCAATCGATTTTACTATAGTTCTTTTAGTGCATCCGAGCCTCGATTAGTGTTACCGAACGCGTGTATAGTGTATGTACTATATATTATATAAAGTATGTACACGGTATAATATATCGGTTTGTCGTCAAAGACGACGTGCATTGTGACAATAATAATGTATTTAGGACCTATACACGCTATAATATACACTAGTTTGCAATAATATGTAGGCATATAGCGCTGTGCGGACTTTATTAGACGACGAACGCGGAGAGGAAAAAAGAAAAAGAGAAAAATCAAATCGTACCTACACATATTTCATATACATTACGTACGCGACACTATCTGCGCGCACACACACACATACGGCAGCGGTGTCCGTTGACCCGGTTCGAGAATTATTATTATTGACAAACGGTTGACGCCGCCGCGTTTCCGTGATCGACAATAGACCGAATACCCTTCTACATTATTATAGATATACGTATATATACAGCGTACGTGTACTTACGACCTAATCGTCATTGCCGCGCGTTCGATATATAATATACGATACACACATATATATATACATTGTTATTCGCTACCTGTTCTATGTCCTCATTCGCACATGCCGCCGCCGCCGCCGCCGGTGGTACAGAGAATTATATATCCGCGGCCCGGCACCGTTATTGACGCGCGTCGGTGAAATTAATCGGAAGCCGTTATTAGCCGCAGCTGTTAATAAAATATATATATATATCTATATATGATATACGGTCGATACGACTACATATCCGTCCGTCGTCGTCGCTGTCGAGTGTCGGAACGCCATTACAAAATCTGTCGTCGTGGAGAAACTGAATTTGTTTTTTTTTCCTCGACTACCCACATTGCTGCACTGCTGCGCGGTGGCGATTTAGATACGTATATGCGTCGCATTACAATATTATGTACTCGGACGTATTATATATACTACGCGATATACGTGTATAATACCTTTTTACTGCAGTTTTAACGTCGTATTGTGTGTGTGCGCGTGTGTGCGTTGCTGCACGCGATGTCCGCGCGCGACCGGCACCGGAGCGTAACGTATATCATTACTATATGTATCGTACTCGATTTCCTCCTCCTTCTCGCGGTCGGTCGTACGAGGACACAATCGCGACGGAGGAGAAGAGAAGCCTTTCGAAATTCGACGTTTATAACGACGCACATATCCTGTCCGATAGATGTTTCTCCCACACCGATCCGCGCGTCGATTTTCTTCCGGTTTCCCCGCATGCGTGACTTTGTTTCTTCGGTTTGTTGTATTTTTTTTTTCTCTCTCTGCACCAATACTACTCCCCCGCGACGCGTTTTCTGTTTCGAAATCGAACGCGCGGCACGATATTCGCACACGTATAATTAAACTTTTAAAATAAACGCGCGCGCGCGCGCGCGCCCGCGTCAAAGTAAACGATACGAAAAAAAACTAATAACAACAAACGATACCCGGCGATTTAATAATCTATAATAGTTCGAATAGGTACTATACGCGGTGTACGCCTCCGAATCGTATTTGTGGATAAAACATACACTAATAACACGCTTTGCTCGTGTGTACGTTTCCCCGCGATATAATCACCCGGAGCAGTTAAAATAATACCTTCGGTATTCAGTGTTGGGACCGAGTAAATTACTCACTCGCATTAAACATTCGGCGGGACCGGCGGTATTCCGTACAAACGTGTTCTCGGCCTTCGATTATTACGTGTTTACCCGTGTACGGCGGCCACCAGGGGACACGGGCGAACTCTGGGGGATATAAGCGTTCTCTGAAATCGGTTAGGCGAATCCTCATAGCCCGAAACCAAAGTGGCGACGAGATTTCTGGAGACGAACGCGACACGTCCGACGACAATCGTTCGCGCGTTCCCGCGTTTAAAATTCTATTTTCAAAGCGAAAACGTGTAGGCCGGCAACTGCGAGAGCAGCACTTATAGTATTTTATCAACTATTGCACGCATGCACTCGGGGAAGTCGAACGGCCCAGATCCGATTGCAGCATTAGCTGCACACGGGTAAAACCATCACCGCGGTATGCGTTGGGTATCGGCTACGACGACGTGCTATTTAGTTTCATTTATTTCTCGACACGGTACCTCGACACGTCTCTTCTCTGCGTCGTACGGTACACGACCGCACGCTATTTCGCACTTCGCCAATCGTTCACAATTAAAATAATAACGCGCGCAAACGGCGGAAAATAAAAGCGTGAAAGTCAAACCGCGAAGCCCGTATTGCACGCGCGCGTCTTACTCCTCCGATTCGTACACACACGCACACTTCAAAAATACATTTGTTATAACCGCGGTGTAATATGACGGTCATGACGCGCGCGCGCGCGTAGATCCAAGGTCGCGTCCTCCAAACGCTCGAAAACGAACGTCCGCAGTGATTCGTTATTTTTTTCATTTCGTCCCCTTCGCCGCCCGGGCCGAAATCGTAATTTCACGCTTTTCGCTGTACCGACGACCGACGACGTTGAGATTTCATTTCGACGATTTCGACAGCTCGGACGGTTTTCCTCCCGCAGGATTCGTCGCGCACACATGGTCCGGGGGGCAACGGTACAATTATTATCCGTCCGCGCGGAATGACAACAAACCCGAAATAACAATCGGCTAATTTCGCGCCGAACGTGTTTACAATAACTATGAGGTCAGGCGAGCGACGACGACGGTCACGAAGGAGCCGACCGACCGACCGGACGGACGGACGGCGAGGCGGCGGCGGCGGCGGCGGCGGTTCCGTCGAAGTTCAAAAACCGTTCGATTTTTCTGCTTCTTCGTATTTGTATATTGTTGTACGGTGGCGAGTTATTATTTTGACAATGCGATATTTTCGACGTGCACCGCGTGTACGTAATTAGGCGCCGCACGAGTGGAGAGGTCACTGCTTCGTCAGCGCTCCGCCAAAACGACTATATTTATATAGTGTGTTGTGTAGCTATTTTCTTCGATGGCAAAAAAAAATAAATAAAATAACGATTGTTGGAAATGTATTACGATTTGTGTTCTTAAAATAAATGTTTAAAAATTGCCGTGTTCGTCATAAAAAATAAAAAAATTGCCAAAATGATTCGCTTAATCGCGAGGAAGCTATTCGATTTCCGAAAATCGAGAGGATCAATAGACATGTTTTAACATAATCTACGATTATTTATTTAAGTACTTCGAAAGCTTGTACTTGAGCTGGCGGTTTAAAACGCTAATATCGAATCAAAATATATAACTACCAACGACCGTGACGCTAACGTCGTCCCGCGACCGTTCCAAATCGTTCTCGGGTTTGCTATCATATGTTCGCGTAAGTGTTTTCATCGTGCGTCGCCGACGCAGCTGAGGTGGATTCGGTCGAATTGATGATAACATCTCACGCCTGGCCGACGGTAGAGCGTTTCATTTGGTCGAATTTGTATATAAATTATTCATCGTTCGGGCAAGTATACGCATATAAGAAACGTTACGCTAGAACGCATTTTAAAACAACAACAGCGAGTACACGGTTAAAAGAAGGCTGCGCGTAGATTGTAAAACACGTCTGCGACCGTGCGCCGATGCAATATTTTTGAGTTTCGAAATTTAAAAAAAAAAAAAAAAACAATAAACCGTCGCGACTATGGTCAAAACGCTAAATATATGTGTGAGATACTATATTGTTATTCGTTACCCATCTGGCAATTGTTTTCACGACGAATCGAGGGATATTTTCTATTTTCGGGGCCCGACGACGGCGAGTGCCAATAACACTCGAATAATTGGCACGAGTGGGTATTCTATCATGTCCCGAAACTCGGTCGAACGGCAATAAAATAACGATATTATGGATTCGCTAAAATGTGAAATTTGACCATAAAAAAAAAAAACATCATTCGTCCGACCACCGTCGAACCGTTATCGAATCCGTCCGAAGAAATCTGTGTGTGTGTGTGTTTATTACACATTAACTCTCCAAATAATAATTATACATTCCTCGCTTCACTTCAAGAATCTAAAACTATCGAGTCAACTTATATTGCCGTCAGTGTTGATCGATCGCATTGATTTTCTCGATTAATAATTTGTTTTTCCCGTCTTAGAAAAAAATTCTCATAAATCATATTTTCGAATACGAATCGATTGAATTTCACCTCTTTTCATCGCGATGATTTTCGTGTTTAATTGTTTTCATTTCGTTGTTTTTTTTTTTTTCTAAAATGTCATTCATTTACGTATATGATTTTATTATCAGAGATAATTCGTTTTTGACGGACGTTTGTTTTGATTGATATCGAAAATATACATTTTTTTAATACAAAGGTCAGAGTAATTATTGTTATTATTTTATCTATTTCTTTGTCTTAAACAGTAGACAAACATTATTTTATTTCATCAATAGTTTTTTCATTGAATCTTATTAAACATGTTATTACCGCACTTAATTATTTTTTTTTGTTTTATTTTTCTCTTTCAAGCCCGGAATAAATTACTTATTGAAATGTACTATTTTGTTTTACCAAGTGTCCGTCGAGATTAACAATTAAATTAATTAATTTTTGTTTAAAACACTTATTTGTGGGTTAAGGTCGTCGTATTATTATTACATGTTCAGGTTGAAAAACCAGGTCAAAACATTGAGTTTGTGCGGAATATCTAATTCGACGTGCATTGTTCTTCGTATCGAAAATTAAGAAAGAAAAAAATGGTAAACACGGTTTTCGAGTGTTCTCGATTTGGTTATGAATTTGAATTCTAAGGTAAATCACCGTTCGACTTGAGAAAAAAAATAAAAGCGTTCATCGTTCGCGGCCAAAATAACGTAGAAGAATCGTTGTTATTAAAACTTTTCGAAAAATATATCGAAATCACGGCGAAGAAAAGTAAAAATTACTATGACTGTGCATATACGTACATATATAGGCAAATCGTCCAGGTAAGCCCTCCGGTTCAACATATTATAATGGATCACACGAATAAAAGCGCTCGCTGCTCTCCCACGATCACTTTCATATCTGTCCTTTCCGATCTCAGGGTTTTACTTTCTTCTTCTGTAATTCTTACATTTCGGTTCGTGATTAACTGTACATTCAGCGGCCACGATCCTGCAGTCAAGATGGATCGATAAGCGGTTTACGGGTACGTATAATATCAATAGCACATATAGACACTATCTTTGTTGCATATCGTTGATTATTAGTGCTTCTTACCGTTTTCTAACAATTTTACTACAACGCTCCCCCCCTCCGCGCGCGCGCTCGGTTTCCGACTTTTCGACGACTCGCGAGCAAAACCAAAACAAACCTGCAATTAGTATGATATTTTCTCGCGGTTTTAGAAATTGTTATGTTATTTTTGAAAACGGTAAGGTTGAAAAAACCTGTTATTTCAAAATCAATTTTTAAAACGAGTTCTCCGGTATATATATAGTGTACAAGTTTAAACGGTGTTAATTTTTCGTCGGCACTTGTTTGAAAACTCGTATTCAGTTATTATTATAATCGATTTCTGGCCGCTATGGATATTAATAATTGACATCTCGCGTGGGTGTTATTAAAAAAAAAACTACGGCTTATTTTTATACACGATTATCACTCATTTCAGGCGTTGTTAACGACATAATAAACAGAACACAACTAATCATAAAAATTCAACACGGCCGTACACTACTCGAACCGTTACACCCCACACGCGTTAAAACACCCAAAGTAAATAGACTATTTAAATCCACGTTTACGTATTGTATTACGTTTTGGTTTGATTTTCGTTTTACGAGGTATTTGAGTAAGACGCGATATTAATTTTCACGTTATTTTTTCTGTTTTATTTGATTCGGCAAACGATTGCGAAAATTGAATTTTATCAGTGCGGTGTCATCGTAAAAAAGTACTATTATTTATTATAAAGGTATAATTGTGCATAATATATGCACACACACACACGGTGGCAATATAAATAATCGCCTTTTCTCACTACAAATTGCATCAGAACAACTCACGTAGCCGGTAAAATAAAGTCATTACGTACATATCTACTTGTAAAATCGTATTGACGCTGATAAACAATGATCAAACACAAAACATACGTTACGATATACATCTCCTATGCCTTTGAATACTCAAACCATTCGTATGATAAATTTTATTCGGAATTCAATGTTTTATAATAAATTATTTTCGTGTCCGCTGCCAAAGTGAACGACGTCATACGACGAGTATTATGTATTGTAACCATTTTTCATATTCGTACGAACGTGTAAATGGCTATTCGACGGTTTAAAAAACAACTATAGTTACTGTTACGGTTTACGATAAAAGATAAATTTCGTATTCAAAAATTTATATAATAATATTATTAGCTATTATAATATAATATAGGACGCGTACACACGACTATAGACATTTCTACGGGGAATTATTATTAACTTGTCATTATTTGACAGACTTAGATTTTCTCACATAACAATAATAAACAAGCGCGCGAGGCACGTATATAATATAATATTTATTATTTTCTAACAATCGTATACGTATTACACAGGCCTGTATTTTATTTTTGGCATTTTTTTTTTTTTCAATAAAACCACGTGACGGACTACATTTATTTATTAATTTTATTTTTATTTTTTTTTTACCACTGCGTTTCATTTCAAACCTATTATTATATGTACGCGGACACGCGAATTTATCATGTTACAACAGCGCGACTCCATGTACAGAAGAAAACAATGACCTCTTTTCTAATCATATTACTATATCGTCGTCGAAAACTATCGCGACACGAATCACTCGACATTATTGAATCCGAACAAACACGCGCGCGTGCTCCGCCGAGTTTCCCGTACCCGGAAGGAAACGTATCGCGCGAACGTCTTAAGGTGCGCGACGAATACTCTTATGTAAAGGTCCTGCGGGTCATTTGCGTTGACACTGAGAACTTACGAGTCGTGTAGTGGGTACGGTACGCATAGCACGCGCGCAGTGCGTTATGCGGAATGTACGATGAAAAAAAAAACGTAACAGACCTTGGAAAGCAAGAACCGTACATGGTAAATCGATCTATTTATCTCGACTGGATATCAACCACAAATATCTGGTCAAATAATAACGTATAGGTATGCCTCCTGCCCGATGCCTTTTTTTCTTTCCAAATACCATAACAACAGCGAATATAATACGGGTAATTATTATTATTATTATTCCGTGTAGTACGCGCACAACGTGTAGCGCACGTTTAGCGAAAAGTTCCGACTCCGCGCAAAAATGAAAAAAATATCAACAATAATCGTGTACCGGTCTAAAACATAAACGACGCGTACAACTACGTACGTATATAATACGACTATACTCATGGGAAACGCGAAAAAAAAATATATATAAAACCTCAAAGTGCCCACTATCGTTTTATTTTTTTTTTATGCTTCACGACGATAATAGTAGAATATTATTCCGAGCAGAGAAATCGGGCATGTCAATTGAATAAACCTCGCGATTATATATCATTATAAATGCACTCACGTCTTGTCCGTAATATTTATTTGCCAAAAACTCATAGAATGGAACCTACTTTCGTTTTAATCTCATAAGTGCCATTGTTTACGGACATATTTTCATTTACGCGTCTACGCGTGTGTTTATAATACGATAATATGGCTAATATTTATACACGCCATACATTATATACTACGTTCAACAATGAAATAATCGAGTAATGAAATGTGTTCGATTGTTTTAAGGCTATTGTACGTAACACTTCCATAAAAACAAACGCGTTACTTCGTTTTTGTTTGTGTACCGTGTGTAAGACTATATATAGTTCTTATAATATTATTATGATATACAATAAAGTACCCGCGGTGTAGGTCCTCTACAGTGGAAATAATCGCGGAAATAAACACAATAAAATTGTCGACGCGACCCCAATTTGTCGATTACGAATACAGCGCGTATAGTAGGCGAGGTACGACGACGATCGGTCCGATGTAACCGAATTTCACAACACTATGGTTTTGACACCGTCGCGCGTCGAAAGCAGAGTCGAAAGTTTGCGTGTTGAAAAAAAAATAAACGGATCGATCGAGTATAGTCGGATTTGTCACCGTTACGGTTTGAATAAATTAATAACACGCACTACTACTACGATTGGAAAAATGTATTCGACGTTTTTGATCGCGACCTTAATGGTTTTGGAAACGCGGAGAAAAATCAACACGACATGACAATTTTCAACTGATTTTAGGTATCAAGCTCGAGGCCATAACTCGTGTAAACACCCGATAATATGATCAACTCGAACCGCCGCCGCGGACAGGATATCTCATCGCGTATTTTTTCCCTGAGAGGTGAGGGGAGGGCAATTTTGTTTTTATAACCCAAACACTAATGTGCCTCGTTTTACTATAGCAGACCGGCCATATAGATTAGATATATATATATATTGTATGAGTAAAAAATTATAGTCAGGAGCACAATATAAGTGTTCTTTGAAATACTACAACTCGGTCCGAACCCATATATCTCATTAAATCTGTGATTGTATTTCGTTCACAACCTTCTGACCCACTCCGGGCAAAACACAGAAGTTTGGACTAATGCGGTTGCTTAATTATATGTAGTGTACAATATACGCGTAGGCTATTATGGAAGAAACGCCAAGGAAGCATATGACATGTGCGGCGCCGCGTGTGTCGACGAGGAAAAAAATAAATATCGAATAGATTTACCTTTTACTTTTCATTCGCCAAATGATTAAGCACTGGGTATAGGTACTCTCTTTCGAGTCCTTTCTCTCTTTCAGGCCTCTAAAGCTTCTCTCTTCCCGCACACAATCGCAGAGATATCAAAATCGCCAGCAAATAGATGACGTATATAATTTCTCGTGTTTCCCTGCACTCGCGGCTCAAATAGTTACATTCCGATCGAATTCTAAAACACCAACAGCACGGAATCGACCATAAGTTTCAATTATATTACTCTATACGAGTATATTACTATCACCGTGCGAAATTATAGTAGTGACAGTTACGAAAGTGACAACTCAGAGTGCAATAATAATTAACGCGGCTCGGTTTTTTTTTTTTTTAATATAAACAATTTTACCGTTTTAAAATATGCGTTTTCTTATCTAAAAAAACTACTAGTTTACATCAGATTACCTCAGAGTTATGAGTTATGACAAATAATATCGATGTAGCATATATAATATACTATTTTATTTTTATACATAACATTTCTTTTTCTTTTTTTTTATTTCATTATTCATGGTCGTGATCCGACCAAAGAAGGGAACGCCTACATATTACGGCATTATGATAAATACAAACACGAATATTAAACATATCTCGCGGACAGACCGACGGACACTTGGGGACGAAGAGAATGGATCGAGCTTCTTGCAATAGTGGGCGAACGCGCTAAAAAGAAAAAAAAAACTGGTTCCAGATCGCCTTGTATAGACAACAATTCACTTTGTCTCCCTACGAAATTCCACGAAATTCTTATAATTTAAAAAAAAAAAGGACACTAATAATAACGAAAAAAATAACAAAACTGTTGGAAATAACTTTAGTTTTTGTTTGTTAATTATCACTTATTACACATAGCGTCCATTAGCCGTTGTATCGTATACGCCTATTGCCTTGTTCATAATAGATTATAATAATAGTTATATCGGTAATTTAAACAATGGACAAATTATTACTCGATCGATATTTACTCGGCCGATTGAAATAGATTTGAAAAAAAATGTACATGATTGTACAAAACTCGCGGAAAACTCGCTATAAAATATGCAGCCTATGCGCTTTAATATTATAATTGAAACGTAAATGTAATTTATTTCTCGTGATTCCAAAATTGCATACACGTTATACATAATATAATATCATATAATACTAACCTTTAAACATGTTTATTTTTATTTTATTTTTTATACATAATATAACGCGAATTATTTGCTAAAGAACAGAAATAACTTTAAACTACGTGCAGAATGGCCTCCGAGGATAGATACAACTATCTTATTGTACGGTAAAATGTATTATTATACTCGATTGTGTATTATTGCCAATTTTAGTGATAATATCCAATTACGCTTTTGAAATTTTCACCGTCATATTTTTAATTGATTTTACGTTTGTTAAATCGAACCGTACACAATAACTCGATTTATTGATTATATGCATATTAGTCATTGGCGTAAAAACATTTATACCGTCGCTTAAATAGTTAATTTAATCAAATTCTTAATGTCTACTCCGAGAGCCAATTTCCAAAAAACCAAGGTTAATACGAAAATAAAACGATAAAATTGATACGAAATTTACATTTTATGTACATTGTAAAATAATCATTCGTAATTGTTCACTATCGGTATATTAATTTGCACAATATAATATGATTACGATGCATCAATCAAATCTTTCCATACGTACATATCATATCGATATATGTATTATAATGTACCAAACCTAATTTAACATTTTCCAATTAAAAATATTTTATCAATTTTGCACGACAGTAATGTTTTTAACGATTTTTTTTTTTTTTTTTTAGAAAGTAACCGACAAAATATTAAATTATCGAATAAAATCAATAAACAACCGACAAATGTGACCGACGAACAACAAAATATTAGAATTTAAATAGTGGTACTTTATCAACGTCGAATATTACTTTTATGATAATGGAAAAAAAAATGAAGCTTTTACTCAACCCACGAATATTGTCAACCTTTTATTTGATTTTTAAGTTTTTTTTTATAATAATATTTATGAATGTATGATAAATTTTGTATTATCTCAATCGTTTTGAATCTGATCTACGTTTATTATTATAGGTACATATATAGAAATCGATGCTCATTTTAAGACAATGCTAAAGCGATTGTCTACTTCTTCGCACCTGTCTCTATCTCCCTCTTAAATTCTTTGCAGATGTGACTTTGAAAAATAATAAACGCCTACGCCTAACCAAACCTAACCGATCGAGCGCGAATAAATTAATTATTCTCGCGGTGTGGGTCGACGACGGGATTTTATTAAAAACGTTTAAGGTTCCTATATTATTGTGTACGAGATACAGAATTAATGTTATGGCGAAACGCGTGTTAACGACTCCGGGTGCCGTTGACTCGCGGTACACGGGCAAAATACATAAACGGTCAATGATGTCGATTGTGTCAACACACTACTACTGCGACGCGATCGAATTGATTGTTTAGACGTCAAAGTCAACTTAATTCGTAACGTTTATTTGGTCGAATCAAATTGATTATTCCGCGAATAGGTTATGAAATCACGTATCGTTTTATAAGCGTAATCGCGGCCGAACAGCTAATATCTGAGAAATCTCAAAAGGACGTAAGTACACACATCTCGGTAAATAAGCCCTCGAGTCCTGAACAAACATATATATATATATGTGTGTGTGTAATACAGAATATTTAAGGATATTTATTTATCGATACTTTATCGTTACACCAGCAGGTGCGCGCGTATACCGGCCTTGAACTCGACGCGGTTTGTTGTATACCTCCTACAATAAATGCGCGCGCCATAGCCATCGGAGGCGATTCACTATTAGGGCTAAAGAGTTTATAGGGATCGCGCGGTACTTATCTATAAATCAAAACACCGCGCTGGTGCGGCAGTGAACAATGATAATTTACGTACGTCTACGTACCAGCGCTAGCGCACAACCCGGCCCGAGCGTATGTTATTAGACGATTTCACAGTTTTTGTTTTTTTTTCATTTCTTTTCCAACATAATTACCCCCTCGCTACGGGAACGACACGCCCCGGGCGGAACCCCGTTCGGTTTTTTCGTCCGGTCATAAACCCGTCGCATCGCAGCCCCCCCGTCGTGTAAACAGTAGCTCTCGGTCCGAGAGCTGACCTCTAACGCACAACGTGCGCCGACCGTAATAATACGAGTACAATGCCTATACATAAGTTACTGGTGTTAAAACGATCGAAACAAAAGACCGATCGTTTCGCTCCGTTTAGAGAAATTAAATTTATACGTACGAAACGTCGTACCCCACTCGGGCACGACGCAGATACGATTTTGCACGGGTTTCCGTGCGCGTTATCGGATTGCCCGGATATCCTTTGGACACTCGTGTTTTTTTTTTAAATAGATTTGTTATCATTCGCCGCGGAATCGACGGGAGTCGAGCGTAGCACGCGGCGGGCAAATGATCCGTTCAACGAATATAAATACGAGACGAGACGCACCGGCGACGCGAAAGGTCGCGGAGTTATCTTTTAAAATAATAAAATAATAAATCTTTTAAAAAGTCTTACCTTTCGTGTCTCCGGCGCGGCGATTCGTTTCTCGATGAAAATCACGGCGTCATGTATCCATGTCACTCGCACTCGCACACACGCGCACGCGCGCACAAAAAAACACAAACGCGGACGAAACACTCGTTCGTGTCTTGCTGTTGCGCGTCGTTGTGAGAAGACGCGACGATGAATAAAATAAACCCAAAAACAATAACGACGGTATTGAATAAAAACAGTTGGTGCTTTTAAAACGGTCGCGAAAATTCGATGCGACGGAAAACTACAGAAAAACCGTTGCGCTCTCCTCGGACGGGACAGACCGGGTGTGTGTCGCGTTTTGTTTTCGGAAAAAAAAATCGGATTTAATATTTAATAAAATGTCGAACGAAACGCAAAAATTCGCTCGCGATAAAACGGACGATAAGCGACGGAACAACGAACCGACGACGGACGGACGGACACGAATTCGTCGGCGATACTGACTGCGGCGGTGTGTCGGCGTCGGAGAGAGCTCGCGCGCCGCTCACCTTACCTCTCTTCGTCTCGCGTCATTGTGTGTGTGTGTGTGTGTGTGTGTGTGTGTGTGTGTGTTCACCTGTCCGGTTTTCTACGCCAATGAACTAGACACGTAATACCGAGCAGATACTCGCGCGGTATATACCCGACCCGCGGTAACGTCGCGCGCGCGGAAAACAACAAGTATAAGGTAATTACCGCGGTTTGCCGGGGGTTCAATGGTTCGCAAAACCATTGATCGCAGTGGCGCAGCATCTCGCGTGGGACTATAATAGTATTTTTAAACTCGCGCTATTGTTTTTTACGAGACTAATGTGTGCGGTGGACGCCGCCGCCGCCGCCACCCGGTGTCTCTCTCGGAGACGAGCGAAAATTTCATTTCTCAACAATTATCGTGTTTTCGTACCGGCTTTTAATTTTATTCCTACTATTTTACGCCTACCTAATACGCAAACGACAACGTAACGTCGAGTTTAGAGTTCATATTGCGAGAGAACTCTCATAAGAACCGAATGATTTTTTTTTCCTCATGGCCAGTCATACCGATTAATCAAGTGTGTTGGCAATGAAACAATAAAAGCGCCCGTTTAACAATATACGAGTTAAAAACTAAGAAAAATACTGTTAAACGTCTATCATCATATTATTCAGATGAAAATTAAATTATCGTTATCTTTATCTAGATATTTTGTTATAGAATTATTATCTTTATCTTACCTGGACGGTTTTTTTTTTGTTTTTTTGATATCAAGGCTCAAAAGGACTTAAGGTTCAGCCGCTCGACACTTTGCTTGTAAGATTCGAATTTTTCTCGTATATCTTTTCGATTTCGCATGAAAAAAATAAAATAATAATAGTTTTAAACTATTTCCGCCGGCCCTGGTAATCTCGTATAAGTATAAATACATAAATATAAGTATATATATTAATACCGGTGACATGGGTACGGAGAGAAGGAATTAAATTCCCCAGGACTAAAAAAAAAAATGTATAACTTTGGTTTGTTCGATAATAAATCACGATTTCACTTATTATTTAAATTACATTTTTAAACAATAATACGCGCGTTCACTCTCTTTCGTCACATCTACTCTATCGCGATGTTATATAAACCACTTTAATATGAAAACTACAGTGTTACTTCAAATGTAATATTCATCGTAAAACTGCAGTTACGGAAACGGACGAAAGTTCTAAATATAGTTAGTAGAAAAAAAAACGCCCGGTTGATTTTGTTTAATATAGCAAATATTTTTATGTTTATAAATTTACCATATAAATATTCGATTTATTTTGAATTTTTAAATCCCTACCGGAAAAAATCGTTTCTACTACGCCACTGCTTACTGCTCAAAAATATTATTATATTCGTTTGTAGTGTGTGTGTGTGTGTGTGTGTGTGTGTGTGAAACGCGGGCCTATAGTATTGGCAACAATAAAAAATATTGTTTTATTGTGTTCTTTGTTGTTTGGTCAAATCAAAAGTATTGTAAGGTCAACATAATAGAATACTTTGAACACTTTATATAAAGTTTTGAAATTATTTTTATTTTATTTCGATTTGAAATTACTTTATTTTCATTGTTATTGTGTGGCGGTGGTTAGTACTGATTTCGTAAAGAATAAAGTAGCTTCAACGTGATTTTAAAGTGAAACGTCAAAACGAAAATTTAGATTTAAAACCAAAAACCGTGATTGGTTTTCAATTTTTTTAACTTTATTTATTCCGAAAAAGTTAAAAGGATCTTAAGATAATTTTATCGAGCCAGAATATTGCTATCTACCACTAAATAATGTCGATAGCAATGAAAAAAATGAATATATTTTTTTCCAGGCTGTTACGACTACTACCTATTATGGCAGGATTGTTATTTATTTTTATTAAGGAGTAATAAGGAAAGCCCTGAGTGAAACGATTTTCAGTCGATTGATATATAATATATATATATATATATATATAAGTATGTTAGTATTTTAGAAGAGAAAAAAAACATTACCTCGAGACACGATGGAGATCATAACACAATGGCCACTTAATATTCGACTGCATTCGATATCTTCGCAGAAATCTTTTTTCTTCCGACCTAAACGCGCAAAAATTCTTGTTGATATTATTATTATAATAATGTATGAACGTAATTAATTTGTATTATTTCGTAACAATAAACGCGTTGAGCGAGGTACGACCGCTGCGGTTTAATTATTTCACAGTAATCGTTGTGTAATTAAAACGTACGATAATAATAATAATATGATATAAGTAAAAACTATTAATAACATAATCGCAATCGTTGTTTTCGACAGCTGCATAATGTTTTTTTTTTTACGCGATTTCTGTGCAGATATTGTAATTTATTTTATTACCCGAGTAATATTTTAACGATCAAATAAATTGAATGCGCGATGAAAACGTACGCGGGAAAAATGCGTCGATTAGGTTTTATGCGGTCTAGTGGAATACATTAATAGAGTAAGATTTTTTTATTTTTTTTTCACTATTTTACCGGGCGAAATAGTAAAAAAACAATCGCGTGATTACGAGTATAATGGTTTTTAAGTATGTGCATAAACGTTGGCGTATTTCAGTGCTCGGAGTCGGTGTGTTATGTTAAAATACAGAAGGGAAGTCCGCCGCTTTTTATGATAATTCGTTTTTAACCGACTAACGTTTATGCTAGACAATTAAGTGGGCAAACGTTAGTTTCCGAAATAATACTTTTATAGTTTTCCTACGGCGCGGCGTTTTTAATAGTTCTGACTCGATGATAATATAATAAATTATTCGCATAACGTATAGTGTAGTATACTATTACAATCGTCACGATGTAAGAAATAAAAAAGAACGAAATAATTTCATTCCAAACTATCGAGAAATACCATTTACTGCCTAGTGCACTTTTAACGTATTATATTTTAATCAATCATAAAACGTAATATGACTTGCAACAAAAATCAAAACAGGTATTTTACGGTTAATCTGTGCACGGACACGGCGTTATCGTCGTTTTATTTAATTTTTCGATTACGAAGATTACAATGTTAATAAGACTTGAGAGTTACAAAAAAAAATTAATCGCGCCGCATAATTGAATCCAATAAAAATGAATTTTACTACTGATGTGTCTATAGACCTACCTAATATGATTAGATGCAAGGTAAACGAAACGGCGGCGCGGCGTATCATTCGATTTATGACACGAAAACGAGAAATTTTCAAATAAAACGTCGACTTTTTCTCACGCTATCCGAGAAACCTAATGGTTCATAACAAATACAAATTTAATATTGTGAGTACGGCGGCGTATCCGAATAATCCGTACGAGTGTTGAGTACACATTAAACGAGTTCGAATTAAAATTCATGAAAAATTAAAATCCACGAATATACGTGAGAAATTATCGTGATATATCCAAGCAGGTCTAACCGGGTTCTACGATTCAATAATACTTTTAAAAAAAACAGGTCTACAGCGAACGACAAATTATGTATTTTTATAATCGAATCGTAAATTCGCAAACATTATTCCGTACGCGTATCAAATATTATTATTTTTTTTTTATAATAATTAACTCCCGGGCTTATAATATTAATTATTGTTATGCCGACTGTGAATATATAATATGTGTGATATATTTGTGATAGTTAATTATTTTTCAGTTTACGGTAAATTTAAATTTGTAAGTTTAATTATATTTCCTACAATCTACGGGCTACCTGCCCGTTTAAAATAATAATAAATAAATAAATAAACGCAATGTAGCCTCCGCGAACAACGAATTGAGATTTAAGGGGAACGAAATAGGCAACGCGCAAATTACGTTTGCGCCGGCGTTCGGTTGTGTACAGACGCGCGGTTACAAAACTGCTATAGAGTTAATTCCGATGAAAAAAAAACAAAAATCGTTTTCGAAAACGCGTTGCCAGCCGAAATCCCACGACAAGCGTACAAGTCATGCGAAATAAAACGTGATTTTTCGTATCATTTATTGTCACGCGAACAATTCAAACGATATACCGTAAAAACAAAGTGTGGGGATCGATAAAAATCATCGACATTATTTTTTATTTCGAAGAGTTTTCCAAAAAAAGTCGTCGAAACGACAATAAACGCCATTATAATTACCTGCCCCACACGCCAAAGCTATTATCATTATTATTCGACGACGCCGCCGATATTTTATACGATCTAATAGATCGGGATTAAGTAAACTCGTATGTTTTATTCCTTAAACATAAAATCTTTACTACTGATTAATGTTGTACGGCCGTGTTAAATAACCCGACTACAGAGTGTTATTTCATAGTAATAAATATAGGTTTAACGACTGTCCGTGATATTCTGTATTTAGTTTTTTATTTTATTTTCAAACCAATCGTTCGTCATCATTACCGACTGAAAAACGTGCCAAACTATTTAGCAATGGAAAATTCAAAAAAAAAAAGAAAAAAAAACGGTGTAATATGTTTTTCATTGAAACTGGTAGTACTTACACCGAGTACCGGTGCAACTCGTTTGCGCGCAGAATAAAAAAATCTTTTCCATAGTTGTAAATATCAACGACTTGTTCGCGTCCAATCGAGTTAAATCGTGATGAATTTTAAAATTAAACTAAAATTATCGAGGTTTTCGAATAGTTTTTCTCGCATTTTACATAAATATTATAATGAAAATTATGTTGGAAACGCGTAGACGACTTAATAGGCAGATATTATTACGGCAGAGATATTATTATAGTCGGTAGCAACGCGGTATTACGTATTTACGTGCAGTGTAGTTTTGTCGCGAAGAGCTTTGGAATAGTTTTGCACACCGATCGGTGTTTAAGTATCAGATATTTTTGAAACGCAAAAACGTGCGAGGTATTTTTGATTATTATTATTTTTTTTAAATTGTGACGTGTTTTTTTTTACACGCAAACGAATTGAAGCCCCCTCAAGTACGTGTGAAATATTTTTTCGATTTGAAACGAGTTTAAAATTCTAAACGATTAAAAAAACAATGTACCGATAGCTGTGGACATCTAAGTACAATATTATTAAACAACGTCGAACGCTCCAAACGGTTTTTCAAAACACGTCGTTATAAAAATAAAGTAATCTGCGGATTATAATTACGTTTAATAGTGAGCCGTCCGTTTGATTCGACGCGCCAATCTCTAAACGCCTTTTCTTTGCCGGCTGAAAAACAAACGTCCGCACCACACGCTCTTATAAATACGGAAATATCCACAATGGCTTTACCGAACGGAATACAAACACAAACATGTGTATAAAACACTTACTTGAATAATTGTATTGTTTTTCTCTAAACGTTGAATAATTATATACGCTTAATTAATATTCGAATTCATCTCGAAAAGGACTTTCACTTGTAGTGCGACTTGCGCGGATAATGGCAGGAAGTTGTTAAAAGTAGAAAACCTCTCCTTTCCTCGCGTTGAAATTTCAAAACTATCATAGAATGTATACAGCTCCGGGGCACCGGCGAACAAATGTAATATATAAATCTATTCACAAAAAAAAAAAAAAGTAGATACAAAATTGCATTGAAATTTCCACTTGCGATTTCAAATCGTGCCGCTACTATTGTTTATGCAATGTGTTACAATAATAAATAATGTACCTGCTTGGCCAGTGTGTATAGCACTGCGTGTATTTTCGTTTGGCTATTTTCAATACCACAACTATAGCGCACGATATGATAAATTCAGTAGATACATAAATACGATTTCGTCGGCGACGTGAATCCGAATCGACTTACGCGTTATATTATTAATAAAATATTGCACCGTTTATAGTAACTAAACATGATTAATTCGTAAACGGTATAATTTTCATCATTAATTATCGAAAAGGCGAATTTTTTGTATTTTGTGGGAATTGTATTAGGAAAAATACGATATTATCATTAGAACGCGGATTTTAGTGGATCAATAAAATGACATACGATTGAAAAAAGATTAAATAAAATTTTGAAAATTTTTTATAATACAATTTTAATTTTAGATTCCGAGTGAAATGAGCAATCTATTAATTTTTTTAACTACGAATATGGTACGACGCACGAATCGAATTTTATTCCTGAAAAACATAAAAAAAACAATGAAATTTGCATTTAAATCCGCTATAATATTATATAGTTGTTAACTTACGTATCAAAATAATAAATTATACGAAAAAAAAATATCCGACTACACGCGTGTTTCGTGTTGATTATTTTGAAGAAAAAAAAACGAAAAAACCTTGATTGTTTAATCTGCAATTCAATCGCGTCAGAATACGATTTAGATCTGAAAGGATTTTTCGGGCGAGGTAAATTATTTTAGTGAAAAATTACACGCCAAAATTATCGACTTTAAATTCAAACAAAAAAAGTTTAATACAAATTCCATTGTCATAATATTATGTCTGTTGCCGACGACTAATATGTAATAGTTTTGCGCAATTTTAATACAATAACAAAACGACAATATTTACCCGGCAGGATAATGCTGTGAAACGAAAGATTTACCTGCTCCGAGAGATAAGTATTTCGTTTGTGTCGCCATAGACTTCCGAAACAACGTTTGCTACAACTGCACGACGACGACTGAACTCATAGTGACGATTTTTAAATGGTTAACGTATTTTTTTAAAACTAATAAAATCAAACGGGTAAGCGTAAAATACAAAAAAAATACAGCGCACGCGTGCAACGACGAACAGAATGTTTCGGACGACGATATCCGACGACCATTCAACAACGAGACCGAACAGTTAAATATTGACTAGAGAAAATCGACGAATTTCATCATCCTAATCGATATTTACTCTCACCCATTGTCGAGAACCAAGTAGTACAAGGCAGTGTGGCCACAACAACCGGATTCGTTTCTTTTATTCACTCGGACTTTGAACACGACCCCTAGGAGTACCATTGTTTGCTCAGATAGTGGGTGGTGTCTGACAGCCGGATTCAATTTGTTTGTAGATTTGTTATTCAGCAATACGCTTTATAGTCGAATTATATATTTAAAAAAGCAATAATTAATTAATAGAGAAGAATTATTATTGAAAAATTTAGGATATCGACGAGGCAAAGAAGAATACGCCGCTTCTCTCGCCTTACCGTCAAATCCATTACTGGTTGTATTTTATTTTAAAGTTTTGCAGTTTTATATTGGGATTTACATTATATGTGAAAAACAAAGTTTACTCTAAAACAAAAAAATAAATAAATATAATGAACATACCCGTTGTTAGACCGTTTGGGTAAACATGATTTGTGAACTTTTCTGTTCAATTTATGTTCGACTTACGGCGACGGACGATTCGATTAATGTTATTCTCGTTACGATTTGATAGACTGTGAAAAATAATGCAAACGAACGATTTATACGAGTAACTCCGGATAAAAAATCAAGAATAATAAAAAGCAACATTACCGACATGTCCGTATAAAAAATCGCATACACGCGTTCGCCTCGTCTTGGTTTGCGCGCCGTCAAGAGAAACCGCTATAATGAATTTCTCCGACGATTCGTCGTTTATTCCTACGAAAAACATTATTGTACAATAATTTACGCCGGCGAGTAGAAAATACGATCAAAAGTCGATACGTCTGCAACATTTTTAATAATAAAAATTCATAATAACAATCGAACGTTTTTTCAAGAAACAAACGTCATAAACACCAGCGAACTTGACCATTATTCTGATAATTTTGCTGACCTTACAACTAAACTCGCGAAAGAGATTATTCCCGTCGTTAAATAATATTATTTCCAAAACGTCCCGGTGAGAATACCGATCCGGACCGAGTCACTTAGAGTACGCTTTTAGATAATCCGAGAAACAATTTGGACTTCCTTTTTTTACAGCATGGGAACCAATTCTTCGGTTGTCGTTTTTTTTTCCGGCATGGGAATCAATTCACAAACGTTAATGACTCATTTCGCGTTTTTCCGGACGCGTTTTTTTTTTTGTTCGCTTACGGTTTTTCTTTCTGCCGGGTCGGAGTTACGGAATATAATTAACGTCCGGGCGCAACCGGTGCCAAGGAGAGAGAGAGAGAAAAAAGCCAGGGTGTGTGTAGTACACAATAACGCGCGTACACGTTTTACGTCGCTAATCGATTGTAAACAGTGATTTTTTCGTCTTTTTTCATCAGGTATGCCTAATTTTCACGATGTTTATTTATGCACCGCACGGCGTCCCGCGAACAAATTTTTATCCCACCCGCCGCGGCGCAAGAAAACGAAATAAAAACGATTCGAGTTGTTTTTTTTTTTATTCGTCAACGAACGCACGGAAACGACCATGAGAATGTGCACGCCATATTAGTAAAATCATATCCCGAATTTCAAAAGACTATATAGTCGCGACCGAGTGACTCGTATTTTTTTTCATTTAAAGTTTTGTTTTTTTTTTTTTTCATCGTTCCGCGTTTAGCGCATTTATTATCGAGTTGTTTTCATTTGATTTTGTAGACATTTTCCGTTTTATCGGTGTGAAATTTCAGATTGTTCGTTTTAATTTTGAATAGTCTTTAATGACGGCGGCGTATGGATTCTAATTTCTCGCTATCGGTCTGTATATTTTCGTTTATTCACGTTTATTCACGTCTCAAAATCTTTGTGATTGGCCGAACGTCTCGTACACAATATACGTACACGCGTTTTCAAAAATAAAGTTCCCCTCCGATCCCGCCGGCGCGTCGTGTGCGTGAAGTTGCTGACGTAACGCGTCGGCGAAACGTCCTATCTGCAATCCTATCTGTGCGCGTCGCGGATTACTGCAGCAACAACAACACGTAATACTCGCATATTATTACGATATGATATCGCGTTGCAAGAAGTTTTATAAATACGGTAATTAGACTCACACACACAGACACACACACACGTCTGGTTGCAGTAGGTGTACTATGCACCGAGAGTGCAATGTTTACGGTGCATCGTCGAGCCAACCCGTGTCGTGCGCGGGAGCGCTAGAGATTTGCAAACATTTCCACGGGCTGATTTAGACGCGAATTTCGACGGAGAAAAAACGTCATCGTTGGAGTAGTGTTAATAGAATTTTCAAAAAATATTGATTCAAAACGCCGTTCTCGATATTTAAATCGTACGATAAGTTATTTAATTTTACCTGTCGACGTGCATTTCAATTTTGCTGCTAATTACGCAATGGGTAGTGTATTCGTTATTACCGTGTTGATATTGAAGTAACGACGGGAGCACGTGCCTCTATGCCCCTTCTCTGGATCCGTCACAATGAGCTTTGCGTCATGATAAAAAAAATTAAAAATCAAACAATTTTAATACAATAACTAACACAACAATCCGATTTTAAAATTACGAAATGCATAGTAATATTATAACGAGCAAGAAAATAAATATTTTTAACCTCCGTGTCAGTCGTGGTAGTTATTGCTGCTAATCGCCATACAGATTGTCCCGAGAGTTTGTGTGAAAATGGCTAGAGAAATATTGTCAAGTTTTCATTACGATTTATGACAGGACGAAATTCCGGCATGCAGCCCTTTGAGAACGCGATCCTTGACAGCCACGGATACCATTGTCTTGCCAGGTTGCGAGACAACAGCAACCGTTCATTTGAACTTTGAACTCGGCCGCGTCTCTGATTCCGTAATCACTGACGACGAACTGCGTCTTTATTATTTTCTAAATTCCACTATATTATTCAATGATACGCTCTCGGGACACAATGTCGCAATACTCTGCAGTTTGTTTTGAATACGACATTTTTTTTAGACAGCAGACACATCTAGACAGACAACTATTACGAGAGAGTAATATAACTATAAAACATTTCTGGTAATCAATAGGTTTTTTAATAAAAAAAAAAATACAAGAAGTAAAATTAAAAACCTTAGAAAATACGGGCAAAAAGTCCGGGAGGGCAGACTAACTAAACTCTTATCTTTAATCAGACCGACGTATAACGAAATAAAATTTCTCCCGACCTCTATGATATATATTATACAATTATAACCGCGAGACGAAAAACGAACGGCCGACCACCCGTAAACTATTTGTAAATCGTAACGGAAGAAAAACGAAATATAATTTCAAAAAGAACATTTTTCGAATCTACGCGCGCGCTGTAGACATGATGTACGCCTAGAACATATAATAAACGCGACGGATTACTCGACAGACGAGTTCGACACGGAGACGACGATCTAAAAAAAATAACGGTAACGTATTATAAATATTACGCGATCGCCGCGGCGTTGTTGCCGTTTGTTACGGACTACGTGTGACGCGCGCGAAACAACACGTCAAAATATAGGCCGCGGAGTAGACAATTAACGAGTAAAACAAATTACGCGAACGGAAACGGCGGTCGGGCCCGTTATTAATTTATTACGCGGCTGCTCCAGAGACTGCGCGCGTAATCGCGTTATCGCGATAATAACGAAATCTCGACGACGACGCGCAAAAACGGTTAATATCTCGTATCTCAGTTCGCACGCCGCGCGCTCCCGAGTCCAAATGATATTATTATAATGTCGTTTGGAGGATGTCTCGTAAACTCCTGGCGCGTTATTAAAATACGATTTTCCGAACGTTTCCGACGCCACGTTATAATAATAATAATATACGTACGTAATACCGTCGCGACGACGACGTACCCGAGTAATTTACCCTCGGGTTATCGACGTGTACACTTAACGGCGCCCATCATTATACTCCGGGCAGTCCGTCCGAGATTCAGAGTGAAGCTGAGAAACTTACTTGTGTGACTGTCGTATGTGTGTTTTTTTCCCGACTAGAAAAATAGGCCCCGTTTTCAAGGGGCGGCGCTGTTTCTGGTAGCAAACGTTGTCCGGCTGGTACGTTTTGAAGTGATCGATTTCGGAACTGAAAAAAACTGACGAAAAATCACGAAAAACCTATACGTTCCCACGCAGTGAACACCGAGTTTCGACAAAATCTAATTCGCGAACAATAATATACCTCCTCCTCCTCCTTTGCTCAGAACCGTATTTCTAAAACTATGGTATTTATGCCGGTTTAAAATTTAAAAGACCGATTCACCAACACCAATCAATCACCATTCACCCTTCGTCACCTGTGATGTCTTGTCATAGGATTCCTGCAATGAGTAGATTTTTCTCAAATAAAAAAAAATATTATGTATTGCCCGACGTACGACGACGACGACGACGATGGAACGAAAAATTTACGCCGTTGCTTAAAAAAAGCAAAAACTCAAAAAAAACCATTGCGACGGAAAAAGTATATTTTTTTTCAACGTTTCGCATAATGATGATGACGACTTCGACGAGAGAAATGGAGTTTTTTTTTTATTCTTAGACGCGCATAACTCCAAGACCGACAAAATGAGTTTTTTTCCGAAAGAAAAATCACCTGCAGGTACATATTATACGTATAAATTATATAATATAATTTTTTCAATTATTTCGAATTACCCCGCGAGAGATTATTTCAGAAAATGTTCTAACGACGACGTAGTGCGTTGATAACGAACATTAAACGACTCGGAATATCAGTTTAATATTATATAATTATAATAACAATTCGGACGGTTACAGGACGAATAAAATAAATGTTCGTTGCTCTACAGGCGTGCCGCCAGGTCTACCGCGGAACGTCCAGCGGTCGTTTTTTATCAATTCACATTTCGGGGTAACATTTTTTATCATGTAAAATCGAGATTAGATATCGTTTGTTTAATAAACAGTTTCACACAAACCTTGGTTTTCTTAGCCCTCGTAGCGCAACAGAGATACTCGGCGTTTTCTGTGTTATTATCGGGCTCAAAAATATGAGAACTTGATTTTTTCCATAGTTGAGGAGAGGGATCTCTAAGAAATTCGAAACCTCGAAAACATTGGTTACAAAGTCGTGAAAAACGTCTAGTTTTTTTCTTCCCGTCTACTCGCCATTTCTGAAAACAGAATTTACAAATAGTACAATTTAGTTTTCATATTATTATTTACATCGTACTCGACGGTCACTGCGCACAGTGTGAAATCCGATCGTCGTACAAGCCTCGCGCACAGCTCCTACGTACACATTGCAGTACACCCACGTATAGGGTACGCACGAGCGATAGCGCGACGCAGGTAAGTATTACATTTTTCAGACCATCACGATCGAGTTCTCGGGAATAAAAACCTCTAAAGGAAGCCGAAGGATAAAATACGTACACGACATTATACACCCGCAGCACACGTATATACGCGCGTTTTCGATCACGTACTCGAGCACCCATTATTATTATATACCGTTGAAATGGGGTTTTTTTTTTTTTTAATGATTTCCACTACGATAAATCGCCGTTGGATAATATTATTATACGCGCGTACACTTTTACGGGGCCACCCGTGTAACTACGAAGTGTATCTAACTACGCGCCAAAGGTGTTATACAATCGACGCGCGGTTTCGGTACTTACATGACGTGTAATGCACGGATACGGACCGACTGTAATACGAGTGTGCGCTGTACGAAAAACGACGATCCGACGGGAATTTCTCGCTCCAACCTCAGACACGTATCCGTATGATATTATTAAGATTATACGTGACGAGGATAATAAATATAATTTATGACCTGAAACATAACCGAGTTCAAAAAAACTGTAAAAAAAAATGACATAAAATGAGAAGTAAAAAAAAAAAATCGAAATGGATCAAACAAACGATATAAAATTGAAATTATTTTAAAACGACAATTGTTTTTTTTTTAATATAAAAATTAAAAATCGACCACTTTTTATCATTAGATTGTTAAACGAATTCAGTACACGGAGATAAATTATCCGCTTATAAAAGAGTTACTTTTTTCACAGTGACTAAATTGAATCTTCGACGATTATAGTAGTTAATTTAAATCCATTCCATTATCACGACGAGTAAATTATTTTCCTTTTATTAAATTAAGTTTCTTTGAAAATATCGAATTTAAAACATATCATTTAATCTTTGTTGGAAAGATACAGCTTTCTATAAAATATATGGTGATTATGTCCGATTATAATAGTTGACCAAGTATAAAAGAATCCACATCACCATCATCGTTTTAAAATTAAAATTAGTTTACCTTAGATTGTTGACAAATAATTTCATACTCAATGTGCAGCACACATTGTGTACATAGTTCGAGTATTTTTCTACACAAATAAAAAAAAAAAAACTGTTTGTTTTGTTATTCGATATCTCGATGTCGTACGAAATAAAAGAAACATTATATTAATAACATGTCGTTATTATAATATGATACGACGAATTTAATACCATCGCTGATAATAACAAACTTGTCATATAATAATACTGAATTCACCCCTACTTACATTCTCATAGACCCGTAATCTGTTTATTCGGCTGCGTGCGAATTGAATTTCAATAAAAGTTTTTAGAACGAGTCGAGTCCCTGCAGATTATTTCAGGTACATACTAATAATTGAGTCCCGTGAGATCCAAAAAACCCAATACTAATTGAGTCTTCCATGTTTCAATGCTAACTTAGTCGTCGAGTTAAACTTAAAACGAACATTTTTTCTTCTTATTTTTACGACTCAAGGACGTAAAAACTTAAGGTCTGTAAAAAACGACGGGTACGATAATATATTTATATAATTACAATTGCGTTGTTTAAAGTAATAAATAAATTTAATGATTTTAAATCGGTAAAAACTCGGGTGATAAATTTTCTACATACCTATTCAAATATCTATATTTGTTTTATTCGTTAACCACGGCTCCTCTAATTTCTAATCTCTAATTTCGATTTTTTTCTTATCTTTTAGTATTATACTTCACTTTTCTCAGCTCAATTGGGCAGGTATATTATGTTTTTCTCGTTCAGATATGGAACTCAATTCGTCTGCACTGATACATTCAGCGGCGTGCCGAACAGAGACTGTTCGGGGTAATCACCTTGGGACAACATGAACGAGAAACATATACGTGTGTGTCGACGGATACTGCAGTTGGAGGAAACTCGAACTCACTGTCAGTGACGACAATCCTAGGGTAAAGGTCTTGTTGCTCAAACAATACCGTCGGAAAAAAAGGTGGGAAACCCTCCATGCCTACAACAAAAATTTACAATAAAATGTTAACAACTAAATAAATAAATATACCAAGTCAATAAAAATTATAAGAGAATATATTATATCGTTTGACACGTTCACATAAGACTGTGTTAAAGTTTTCTTTTAATAAAATATATTACACGTCTATTTTTTGGGGAGGGGGGAATATAAAGTACATACTTTATTATTTGAGCAATAACTATTATTTATTTATTTTTTATTATGACAGAGGCCACCGCTCACCGTTAGGTCTCTCGAAGTGATAAAAATGCAAGAAGCCTATGGTATAGGTGATCAAATTGAATAACTACAGACGTATTATAATATTATTCCGTGCGCATATTCCTATATGTAAACAAATATTTGTAAACGTGCCAATTGGGTTTACGCGGCGTATAATATTCTAAATGATAACAATAGAACTCGAAAGTGTTTCCATGCCAAAAAGTAAAACGATTTTTCTCACCGCGCCGCGTATATTTATATTATATTTATATATATATATATATAACATACAGCAACTGTCCAGGTGATATAAGGGCTAGGTAAAACGATGATCTAATATCGCGAGAAGAAAAAGAATTATTATAATCGTATTAATATAGTACCTAATTAATAATACCGAGTGTTAAAGTTTGGCGTTTTTTTTTTCATCGTTTGATTATTTTTTTTTACCTTAAATCGATAGGCGTGCGCACGGGGCACACCCTGCAAAACAATTCCGCCTACTTTAAATTTTTATTTTTGAAGTCAATCAAATCATTAGTTAATTCAAACTGATCAGGCATCGACCCGATATTGATAACGGCACATTTATCGGTTACCATAAAAACCATTTGAATCAAACATTATAAGACCGTTGAAGGCAATGGGGCGCCATTTGGGAAAAACTATTGGGGTAGCAAATTATTTCAGAAAAAAAAAACCTCCAGAAATAAATGAATCGTTAACGACGTTAACATATTTTTAATCAAATAAGAGATAAACAACACTGTTATAGTTGTTAACAGTTAGTGTACCTATTTTAAAACTGTTGAATAACTTGTATAACTTGTTTTAACCGGTAATAATTATAGACACTAGTTGTAGATAAATAATTAATAATAATAAAACAAAATTAAAAAAATTAATAGATTTAATAATATTTAATATATTGTCTCAATATCAAAAATTACATTAATTTAAAATAAATGTTTAATTGTATTAAATTATCTAAAGTTAAAATATGTGAATTTTTTTTTTAATCATCCCCATTCCCTTCCCATTTATTTTGACTTGCGGCCCGCGTAACATTTTAAAATGTTTCATATGGCCCAAATGAAAAAAAGGTTGAGTATGGCCGAGATAAACAATAATTGAAAAAAAATATGGCCCGCGTGGTTAAAAAGGCCCCTGCATTAAAAGATATTTTTGAAGAAAAAAATGAGCCCGATCGAGATGTTTACGAATTATTACGACGGCAATAAAAAAAAAGAAGAGATTATATCTCAAATCATTATAATTACTAATTAGGTACATACTATAATAATAACCGATCCGTTCGATTTTTAAACGTTTCATGGCGATTTTTTTACGGGGTGGAAAAAATATGATTTTACTATCTCGTAAATAAATATAATCGGTACTACTCACGTGTCGCCTGTCGGTGGGTTGCGCTGTTGAGGTTCGGTGTTCGTCTCGGCTCGTGAAATAAAGAAAGTATAGATACAAAATTTCGATCGGTCTTCGACGAGATAGAAATACAATTGACAACGCTATTATCGAGACTATAATTACGGGAAAATTAAAAAAAAAACTACAACTTCAAAACCGAGAGTTACTCCGTGAACCGTCGTCGACACTAGACTGATCGAACGCACACGGTGCATTATTGAGCCGCTGTGGTATTGGTCGGGTTGCGCGCGCAGCTCGGCCGTCATTGGTCGGGTGGCGCGAGCTAGCCGGGCTTTCGTCGGCCCGACGTGAACTTTCACACTTATATAATAGTTATTTTTGTTATTATACTATTGCTCTTGTTACATGATTATGTATTCATAACTATCTTACGTCGTTATACAATCTGGTACCTTACTGATCTGTTCGATTGTCATGCGTTTCCGGTGCAAAAATCACGTTTTTTTTTTTATAGTGTAATAAAAGGATGACTTTGCTACCTCGTGAAAAAACGTGAAGTAGCGCCTATGATTTAAAGGGCACTATCGTTTGTGTAAAATTTCATACGTTCCCGTGTCCGCATTACAGGAAAAATGTTAGGGGCGGCACGTTAAAGTTTGATCAAAAGTCAGGAGACTGTTAGTGTCCCCCCCCCGCGTTGCCCTCCACTTTAACCACAACTCCTGCTGAAACTGTTCTGCACATCCTGCAAAAGAATCCTGTGCACCGCTACGCTGAAATCGATTCTCGTGTCGCACTCGTAATAGGTATTATATAAGTATTTATAAACACGTAATAATATAAAACAATCAATAATCCCGTCCCGTCATTGTTTTGTTTTGTTTACCGAAATCGATTCTCACGTCGTACTCACAACGAGAAAGATAACTGTGAAATAATTTTGATTGAACAAACATTTTTTTTTTTTCGTTGAAAATAATACTATACAATATTATGTTTTTAAATCGAAAAAAAATTCGTTTGAGGCGCAAAATGATTTGATTGGCGTTGGAAAATATTAAATGTTAACGAAATCGGGTTTCGACACGAATTATTGATCATTTTGTTGTTGTTGTTATTCTCGAGGAAAAATTATCTACGGGGAACAAAGACCGATCCGCGCGCCGCCGTTTGAACTTTGAACATGGACCCCCCGTTATTGTTCGGGGGGGCCAGATAGTAGGACAATATCGTGTGGGACGCGACCGGGGATTTATATTGTTTTTGAACTTTGAACGCGTTCGTTTCGTCGTCACGGAGACGACGACGTGTTCTCGCGATCGTAAAAAAAAACCTCAACTGATAGCCGCCGCGATTTCGACCAATATTTTTCCAAATCGATCGCGACGTTTTACGGTTTTGACACAACGGTTCGTCGTTGCTGACGTATATTATATTGGGCTCGGAAATAAACGCGCGCAAATAAACGAGTCACTCGATCGCGTGGACGCGTCTCGTGCGGCGAAAACGAGCCGAATATCGATCGAAATAATATTGCGCGTTTTAAACGTCGTCGTCGTCGGTCGGTGTTTGGTGGTTTCCCTCCACTCCGACTCGGAGATTTCTCGTCGAATGATATCGCTCATAAATATTATTATAATCCGCGGTCTGTCCGCCGAAAACAACTCCGAGCCAAAACGTGCGATAACACGGCATCGGGAGGAGAAGAAAAAACGAGGACACGGAATAACAGTGCCAACCGCCGCCGCCGCCGACCACTACCAGTGATGTTGAATTCGAAAGCTGGCGGAGATTTTTTTCTATTTTTTTTTTTTTTTTCTGCGTTCAAGAGTATTGGAGACGGACTCACGCGACGGCGACCGCTTTCACTTTTTTTCCCCTCGCTCCGGCGGCGTGTCTACGTGTAGAAAAATTATTTCGTTTTTTCCCAGTCGACCGAAACGTTTTAGAAAAAACCCACGGTTTTCCACTAGTGCGATACCGCCGTGTCGCCGTACCTATTAAACAACACAACAACGCACCTAATTGAGTTTTTAGAGGAAAAATAAAAACCACGTTATCCACTCGAATCAACGCTTACATATTATAAATATTGTTATATACACATCGCACAAATATTATTATATATTTTATACAACACATCGACACTATGATATTATTATTATTATTATTAATATTATAGTGACGCGGTCGGCGTGACCGCAACAATAATCATCGCTTTGACGATCGGGTTAATATCGTTATCGATCAATCAGGTCAAAATAATCGTTTTCAAAGAAGGTTTTATTTTACACTTAAGAATAAAAAATATTAGTAAAATATGAAACATAATACAAAATATTTGTAAATAGAAATTTTAAATGAGTTGTAGTTACTCAAGCCAAGTAACTGTATGAATCTTTTTGTCCTTCTGTTCTCTCCAGGTACTCTTTTTCAATCAGGATGTCTATACACTTTTTGATCACGTTCACCCTCGGCTTGAATCTCGATGACAGCTGCGTTAACACCTCGGCAGTTAACTGTTGGTGCTTCATTACTTTGCGCATTTTCATTATTCTGACGATAGCTGCCTGAATTAACATTTTTCTGTCTTCTTCGATGTGCTTGTGTGTGCTCTCCTGTTCCAATTTTATTTCCTGTTTCATTGGCACGTTGATATTTACCCGTAATTTTTTGTTCTTGTAGCCACTGAATAGTTCTACAACAGAGGCGCCGTGCATCGATGACTCGTCCTCGGAACACGTCAGAAGCTTAGCTTTCAATAATATTTGTAAGACCTGTATCAAATAGTCAGTCTTTAACTGTGTCGATTCAGATAGCTGATTGACTGTCCACTGCTCTTGAACATTGAATTGCAACAGAACAGCCATTTGGAAAGTTGAGGCTTGCAGTGTATACCTATTTTTGAAACAATTAGTAACCAATTCACCTTTGGACATGTTATAAAGCCAATTAAGTTTACGCCCTGAATGTTGGGCACTATAAAACTGGGTAAACCTCTGGACAGAACGTTCCAATTCGGACGGCAGGGAAAAGGTTAGGAGATATTGGAAAGGCCACGATCCAGATGACAAGACTTGTATACTAAAGTCAATATCGTGGGGCATATTAGAGTTGGATACATGCTTTCTGAATGCTTCGTTTAAATCTTTAGACACGCCGATATCTTGGAACATTCGCTGAAGTTTTGAAGTGTATTCGAATCCACAGGCTTGTTTCAGTTTGGAAATCATTGATGCTTCGGCATCGTCGCTGGCAGACATATGTTGAACGAGTCGTTTTGCAAGCATTTTGCTGTAGAACTTTTGGAACACATCTTTATCTTCAATGTATTTAAACATTATCATGACCTAGATTAACACAATAAACAAGGAAATTAAAATTTTTGAAATAATAAAAACAATAGGCATTATTATGAGTGAAATTATGTAATATGATTACTCACTTGATTCAAGGTATCTTCGAGTTCAGCTTCTTCTGGGTTTTTGCTAGATTTTTTCAACAGCAAGTCACAGAATTTGGCCAACATCTCTGGGCTTTTAGAACTCGAGTTGTATTGTCTGGTTACTAGATTATTGTTGATGAATCCTCCACAGGCTTTATCTAGAGCGGCTACGAATCCCGAGTCATTATTAAATGACAAGGCTACTAGAGCGTTATATTTTTTATGTACATCTAGGATAACACTGACATAGGTTTTGGGATCGTTGAATGCTGAATCGCCGCATTTTTCAATAGCAGTTTGACCCTGAGCTAATATATGACATTCGAGTATAGCTTTTAATTCACCGAGACCGTCTTGTATGCGCGAGACTAAATGGTACATACGTCCAAGATCGTCATTCTTTTCAAAGTTCAACAAATTTTGAAATTCCGCATGGAAGATTTCCATATGTTTTCGAATTAACACTTTTTCACAGGTGTCTGCAAGTCCAAACAGTGTAGTCTCGTGAAGATAATCACGCACTCGTTTTTGTTCTTCCTGTAAACGCTGTTCTGCTTTTTTCATGTACTCTGTCACCGTATTGTTGGCCAAAAACTGATCGCTCTCTCTGATGTAAAAACATTTGGTTTCGTCTAGGAACGTCTTCTCAAACGATTCCTTGTAGATGGTCAAACTCTGACCTTTTATGGACGGCTCTTCTTCGTTCAGGCCGAGCTCGACATAACAGTTAATGACGCCGCTGACCAGACGCGTATTGATCGACTCACCGTTACGTTCGCGTTCGATCAGCTTAAGCACGGCGTTGGTGACGCGTTTGTGTAGCTGCTGGAACAAACAGTCACGCCACGCCACCAGTGCCAGTTGATATATTTCGTAGATGCCTTTGCGGCCTTCCTCGCACTCCCTGCGCACCCAGTGTCGATTCAGGTACGAACAGACGCCGTTCAGCACCTTGGAACTGAACCGGTAGTCTTCCCACTCACGTGTGTAGAACGACAGGACGTCCTCGTCCATGAAGTTGGCCCCGCGGCCGATCAGGTCCAGCAGATAGTGCCGCAGGAAGTCTTTGATGCGGCGATACAGTTCGAGACCCACCAGCTGGGCACCGCCAACCTGAGCCGACGACGCCGACGACGCTTTCTTGGACCGGCCGCCGGCCACGGCCGTGCCTTTGTTGGGATTTAAATGCACACTGGTACAGTAATTGTATACGTGTGTGTAGAGCTCCATATACCGGGGCTTGGGCATCGACTGGCGGTTGTATACGTGCTCGATGCCATTCTTCAAATCTCCCCATATGGTGTCGAGATCATAGATTTGTTTCGACGACATGCCGTCGCGTCTGTTTGACATTATCCTCACCGCAGACTGTTGTGTTGTGTTTTTCCTTCCGTTTTCGTCAGTTTCCTCTTCGTTTTCCTTTTATTCGTTTCGTTTCGATTATTTTATTATTTTTTTTTTTTTTTTGCTTTTATCACTTCGTTACGTTAACTATATAGGTACAATGGGTTATTCGTATCGACACTAATATTCGCGACTTTACACCGAGTTTTATGTTACACGACCGATCACAACGCTTGAAGACTTTTCGTTTCTAAAAAATGTATTATATAATATTGGTATTTATACAAACGAGAAAATAATATTTATACAAAAAATAACAAAACAGTAATTAACATTTTATATAGTTACTTCCCGAACAATGGGTTCGGATAATATGATGATAGGAAAAGGTATTTTATGTTTTATTTTTTTTTTTTATTTATTTTTTTTTTTTTTTTGTCTTGTCGAGAAACTGATGTAGTCATTCGCAGGGAGGTCGTACAAAACGAAATCGTCGTCGCCAAAGAACTCGTAGAAACGGTCGGGCGCCGGATCGCGGACTCCGCGGCCCGGTCGAACGGGGTATTCGTTCCTCCGCGAGAAAAACCCGATCCGTTCGCCGTGGGAAATTCGGCCGTGTCGGATTTTTCGCGCGACCGATTCTCACCAATAATTCGTCGGGCGACGAAACGGCCCAAAGACGCGCGATCGCGAGTTTTCTCACACTGTGTCCGCCACTGATAACGACGAGTAGGAAATACAATACTCCACACGATAAGACGTTGTCAAACAATAACAACACAATATTATTTTATTATCGAGCACGGGGACGGGTATCGCGCGACGCGGCGACCGAGACGTTTTTATGACTCACCGGTACTGTTATTGCCGTTTGTTTACCGTTATTGTATTTTTATTTTTTTCTCCCGCTTTTCCCCCCCGATCGGAATAATAATGCGAACGCGAGACGGACGTTGAAATGAAAGATCTGATGTATTCGAGAACCAAAAACGTCTACGCGAAAGACTCGTACCACAACGAAAAGGCCCCTCTGGACATCACCGTAACGGTGGAACAGACATACCTGAACAATGAAAAAGTAATGTGTTTTTCATCATATTTTTTAGTCTACCTGTAATAGAAGTTTTTTTTTCGTCCGAAAATCTCGAATTTCAATCTCCCCTTCGATGTTGTCAACTCTCCGAGGGCTCCCGGTCTTTTTTTTTAGCTACGACAGAAATGATCGTTTTGCCAATCACTGTTGTACTGACTCGGCGTACATACAAAGTCGTCGATTGATCGAAGATAGGTTTTGATTTTTGAGAAACAAACGAATAATAGATACAAATGTGCAATTTGTTTTGATAATAGATCTGTTCACTGATGATTTCCCAATTTCTGTCCAAAGTGTATCAGCTAGAATCAAACATACTTTTGTTTCAATAATTCTGTCTGCTATATAAGGCTCACAGGTTGCCACTGAAAAAGTTATCGTTCTTATACATATTATTATTAGAAATTATGATTTAATTACAAATAAATCATAATTTACCTTAAAATCTATTCAAAGATAATAAGATTATGTTCATTTTATTTCAATTTTTGTCGTGATTCATTTTAAAGATATTTATGCGTTTATATATATTTTTAGTATTTGTATGTGTGTAATGAAATACCTATTTGTTTTCAGATTAATTACATTTAACTATATTAATTTGTATAAATAATTTCAGACTATATTCATATCTACTTCTGATGAAAACGATCCGCTCTTCTACCTCACATCAAATGTCACGGAGGAAAGCTTTAGACGTATCAAAGAATCACAGGATTTGGTTGTCAGCTTTGATCATTTTCCAAATCAAATAATACAACTATTAAATAATGCAGATGTGATCGGTGATGATGGCCCTAAGTAAGAATATTTGACAAATGCTAATTAAAATATTATTCTATACTAGTCTAATCAATTGTCTCCATTCCACAAGTGAATACATATATTTTTTACTACGTAAATTACTTGAAGAAAGTTTCTTTTCTTTTCTTTCTCAGATTTAAGCTGTTAATTCATGATGAACACGCGGGCAACAGAATGTGTAAAGGCCCCAAATATGTTTTGAAAATAATTGAGCTAAATGAGTTTAAAAACCTCTGCCATTTGGCCATTGAAATGTCCAAAGCGTCTGATGCCGATGTGGCTAAAAACATATGCAAAAAAATGACAGAAATCAAAGTAAACCAAATTGACTATTGTATATTAAGAATAATAATGTTACAATATATCATTATTTCAGAGTGTAATTGTGTCGAAAGATAAAGAGACTGAACACTTGAAACGAGAACTTTCGAAACTACAAAATGAAATGGCAAACAAAAACAATGAGCTAGAAAAATTTTTGTCGTCTATGAACCATGAAAAAATTAACTTGACTGCTAAACAAGAAAGAATCATTGATCAATGGAAGGAGAAATATGAGAAAGTAATTTTATATTTAAATGACTAATTTTTCGACTTGTTAATGCCTTGACTGTTTAAAAATGTGTAAAAATCTTTTATTACATACGAGTTAATTGAGTTTTTGTTCATTTGATATAGTTAGATGCTGAACGTATGAAACAATTACGTGAGATGCATGAAGAAATGATTGCTCAACAGGAAAGACTGAGTTCATCTTTGCAAACCACTATAAAAGCTCAAAATAAAGAAATACAAAGTCTGTTAACACAATCGGAAAATAAATCAGAACAAATAAGGTAAATTAGATATAGAAAAAGAATTTTAACGTTTAATAATAACTATCATCAACATAATTCTCATTTAACTTATGTTTATTTAGTGAAATGTCTGTTCGATTAAAATCATTTGAATCTAAAAACAAGAGTTTGACTGAAGAAATCACCTCAATGGTTCATACAAATGAAAATTTACTATCGGACAAAGATATTAAAAAAAAAATCATTGATAGAATGCAAAATCATATCACGTCCCTAGAAAACGTAAGTGATCACTTCTAATGTTGTTGGTTTTTACTAATTTTTAAACAATTTGCAGGAAGTTCAACAAAACACTCAATTGCTTCAGAAACAAAACAATTGTTATGAAACGTCTAATAGAGTCCAAGTATGTTGGGAGTATTTACATTACTATATTTGATTAATAATTAATATCGGATTAATCTCTGGTTTAATTGTATTACAACTTACTGTTGTTAAAAAACTTAATGTGGCCTTATCTATTACTGCTTACAGAAGTTAGAAGGAAACAAATTTATCAGAATAATATATTAGATTATTAAAACGTATCAAAAATCTATGTGCGCGCACATAGAATAAAACATAGAATAAAACATTGAAACAATTTAAAGAGGTATACATTTTAAACGCTCACCTTTTGAATTACCAGTAGAGTTAATAATATTTAATTGAAATTCAATATGTTGTATTTAATCTTGATGCCAATCAAGACGTACGCTTTACGTGAATTAGTAAAAGTCTGTTCTTAGTTGATTGATGTAAATGATTGTGATTTTGTGCACTTGTTACTTGGATCCTAAATTAAAGCGCAGTTATGGTTACATATTTTTTCGTAAATTTAATCTCAAGTCAAATATTTATGTGTACTATCTATATAGTAAGACATGTGTGACAAACTGAAGTGTATTAATAATTTTAAATTTATTTCTATGCAAGAAAAGTAACAACGTTAACAATTCAAAGCTTTTAAAAATTAGTTTTATGTGTTTCTATAGTTAATTTAGAGTCCAGATTTTATATACCTCGTTGGTTATTTTGATGATTGTGTTTTGTGTTCTTAGATTCGTGTCGTTTTATGTGAATTCATTCGATACAGACTATGCAGTTATTTCAAATCACACGCTCTGTGCTGATTCAAAAAACAAAAAATGTATTCATCGTATTATTACGTTTACTCGTATAGTTTTTAACTAATATATTTCATTTGTTTCCACGTTAACACCTGCATACATATTCAATTATGGTATAGCAAAACACAGCGGTTCTTAACCTTTCACGGCACACCTACCCCGGGAACCAAATCTTTGAACCCGCCGACTGTCTGAGATTATGTGTAAACAAATGTATTTTTAACTAATAGATTATTGCTAATAATGTTACTTTAATGATTCAATGTTCCACATAATTAAGTTACATTTGCAGACTATTTTTACCATTAAACAATTTATCTATATTGTAGAGATTTGCATTTATAATATATATGACCTAAATTCTGATAGCATTGCAGACAATAGATTAAGAACCGCTGCCATAGCACATAATGTACTTAAATCAGTAATTGCTATACTTATTATGATTTGCGTTAACAATTTTAAAATATTTTATTTTTATTTTAAATTTACACCACTAGTTGTCAATTCAGTTCAATAATGATATAATTAGTTTTGTAACATTAAAGTTTTTTTAAGTCTGATAAGTTATTATATCAAATTTCATCTCTTAGAATTTGACTATGGTCGTTGTTACAAATGAGTGATTAATAATAAGAAAAAACAATAAATCAAATGTTTACGTTTTAAGCACATAACATGAGAATTTTGGTTTTTTTTTTTTCCATTTTAATCTAAAATAATAATTTTTTTGTTTTATTTCTAATAAAATGTATTTATGTTTAGGAACAGTTGGCAAACTCTTTGAAAGAAAACGAAGAACTAAAAAAACAAAGCGAAGAAAATTTAAAATCAATGGTTGACGAATTGAAACTAGCAAATAAAATAATAAAAAAGTTACACGAATCCAATCAGGAAAATGTGCAAAAGGTAATTGAACTTTTCATTGTTGGAAATAGAATTTCATGTTGCAATTGTATTATAAAGAATTGAATTTTTTTTTCCAGCTTATATTGAGTAAAGACATTGCGCTGAAACAAAAAGAAGAAATTCATAGGTTTCAGAATGAAAACGCACAGTTGTCTAAATCAATTGCTGAGAAGTCAGAACGTATTGAAAGTCAGAACATTGAATTGTTGGAAATTAAAAATCGGCTATCAACCGTCGAGCACAATTTAAAAGAAAAAGAAGAACGTTTGGCCAGCAATGACAAGGGTGATTCTCTCTCATAGCAATAACAACTATATTAAATAAGATAACAATTTTACATTGTAATTCCTTTCCTAGTGATCCATTGGTTAAACAGCAAGTTGAATAACTGTGAAATAACGGCCAAGTCTTCTAGTAATTGTGGTGTGTTATCTGAAACGACTGACGTGACAAAGAATGCAAACACCAATAAAATTGTTGGCAAATTTTCCTCATCGACTCCTGCCACTGCTGAAACAGTACGGATTTTTCATGACAAATTAATCATGCATTCAAAATTATAATTTTCTTTTGTTTTAGGACAACCAGAAGACTAAGCCTAACGGCACGAAATTGAAAACTTTGAGTTCTAATACCAGGTAACAACATCAATATATTTCTGTACCATAAGCACAAATTAGAGTTTGAATTGAGAAAAGTAATATGAAAAGTATAATAAGAGACTTATAACTTACATACACTAAATTGGAATGTGTGAATAACATTTCAATTAAATTGTTCAAACTGGTAAATTAGATATTGTTTGTAATATGAAATCTTTAGCGGTGCCGTGATTATCGAGACGAGTGACCACTAATGCCTTGGTAAAATTCAGACGCATTTGAGTTGGCTAAAAATGTATATAAATTATAGTTTATTCTATTTTCATGGGTTAATGAATTATTTTGATTTTTATAAATATCATAATATGTTTAATGTACAAGAATGATGTAATCAATGATATGACGTGTTAAACATTTTTACAATAAATATTTAATTTATGATTTTGTTTGCAATGTGTGTGAATGACTATATCGCTAAACTATGGGTTGTGTCATACATTCCAATGCTTAAAACAACATCGAAAAATCATTGAGAATTTGTCTTGCTTTCCTGGTGACTCTTGTTTACAATATTTAGTAAATAAAAAATACCTATTCTCGACATTAGGACAAGACGGACTAACAATTTAAACATTTTACCATCTGAATTTACCACGGCTCGTTCCTTCATTTGTTATAGACAATTTCGTATTTTCATATCCATAAGAGCTTGAAAAATAAAATATTTATTGTAAATGACAAATATTGTATTACAATGTTATTATCATATTCATATCTGATATATTTTAATAATAAAATTACCTGTGGTTTTAAAGGTTTTTTTTTTTAAATATAAGAATTTTCATTATTATCAGTTGTTTTTTTTTAATTCAATGCTTCAATAATTATTAATTATGAACTGCAAAAAAATCAAGTAAACATAACAATGTTATTCTTATAATATATATGTGAAATTGGGATATACAATTTACCGAAGGCATTACAGAGAATAATTATAGCACTGAGTTTTAAGTAACATCTCAGACTACAAGTTTTTCTCAACTTAAATTAAATTTATACAAATATCAATTACATTACTTAAAAGTCCTCCCACTTGGTCATTGCATATATCAAATCTTCAGCTTGTCGGTCCATTAAGAATCATTGTTGCTACCACGGTTCCTCTCTCTCTCTCTCTCTCTCTCTCTCGTTAGCCATTTTAAAAGTTGTGTTTTGTTTTATATCTTCTATAACTTGGACAACAACTTACACTCGACGAGTCCTGAGTTTTCCTAATGGTTGTTTTTTTGGTGCAACCCTGCATTGCACAGGCACTTATCTAAATTACAGTTATTTTATTTTTACACATAATTTATAAATTTACGGACTTAATGTGATTAGAACTCCTCGCATTAGATGTTTGTAAACATTTTATGTATTTGGTACTTTTAATTGTTACTGTTAAAAGCAAATACTAGTTTTAAACTATAGTATACTGTCTATTCAACAGTAGTGTGTGTAATGAACTAATGACATTTTAAATTTATTGTTGATAATTTTTTTTTTTTTTAAGGAAAAATTTTTGTCATAAAATCATAAATTTATGTATAATATTGAAAAAAAAATTAAAGTAACCATAAATATCGATGTGAAAATTAAAAAATTAAAATTGTAAATAGATTATACAATATTATGTGTGGGCAAAATGATAACATCTATGTGTAATCGTGTGTTTGACACGTGTAACGCAGGTTTAGTCATTACTTCTTTTATTAATTAACTACCAGATCTCCAGATGCGTTTGAACCGTTCAAGAGATTTGTTTTGATTTTTCATAAATGACAGCATTTTTAACCTATTTTACAGTTTTTGTGCAGTACTGAAAGTCCTCCGTGTGTCTCTGAAAAAGTTTAATGATCTAGGTATAAAAATATTAAAAAAGTAAAAAAGTAAAAAATGTATTTATATATTATAATTTAAGTTATTAATCTTTCGGGAGGGTTTGAGGTATTAAAAAATATTTTTACAACCTCTAAAAGAGTGTCTGGTATGAACCAACGCTTTCTGCCCCTTCTCTCCTCTCAATCGCAAACACTATTTGTGCCTGTGGTTTTTCTAATATGAAATCTTTTATTTATTTTATTTTCTTTGGCTTTTAGTGAAACAATGACAAACAACACAAAAAGAAGTGGTCCCATTCGCCGTGTGATGTATGGACCATTCAGTTCTACTGCGTACTTTGCAGCTTAAGTGTTTTTTTTTTTTTTTTTTTTTTTTTCTATAATTGTTGAATTATTTTTATAAATTTATAAACTTTTCTTTTTTATAGTGCAATCAATGTTAACTGTGTATATTTTGAGAATTGTATAATATTTTACTGTCAATAACTTGTTCATAAATATATTTTATACCATGTATTTACGTAATAATGGCGGCAAACTTATTTAACACTTGAAAACCACAATTTGATATCTAGAAAATCGGTTGGCTCCAGCGAGACGGACAGTGACAAATTGTGCCCGAGAGAGACTGCTGCTGCTACTGTAATCCGGTGGGACCTAACGATCATACACTTGGAAGTTTGACGGGTCAAAGCACTCGGCCATTAAAACACTCGAGATCCCATACCATATGTCCTACCAATCTTTTGAATATTTTTGTTATCTTTGTCTTAAATATTACTAATCGCACGACAATTACACATAAAATACAAAACCAACAGTTGATAAAATTAAATTTTTCTGTAACTAAAAAAAAATTTAAAAACATGTCTTACGCATAAGATAATAATTACCAAGTTTTCAATTGAAACATAAATGATACCAGGACGGCGGTGGCTAGACCCTGGCAGGAGGACTCTCCCCTGTGGCCGCGGTTTCACTAAAACCGTGACTTGAGTGACACTAGTTGAAAATGTATGCAATTTTATGTAACACAATTAAGTATCTCATAAATGTTTTATTTCTTTTATTTGTTTGGTCGTCTATCATTTAATGATAATTAAATTGTGTAGTTTATAACTTTGTAGCTATTAAAGCAAGAAAAGTGAAATTGTAATAGATTATTTTCTATTAAATAGATAAAGTGATATTTTTAACGAGCTTAGTTTTTATTTATTTATTTTTTTTTTTTAATGGAAGTAGTGTCTCAGGCGTAACAACTCTGTGATTTTAATCCATTGCCAAGGGTGCTACTGGAGATACTGGCTACAGCAGATCCACTTAATAGCCGAATTAAAATAAATAAATAAATTTTGAATAGGTAAAAATTAGTTTAAAAACTTGGATTATCAATTATCAATTTTAAATGCCAATTGACACGACGAGATGATAAATAAATAACAAGGGCCCTCTTTGAAATCTCTGTTTGGAAGTTAAAAACAATTGATTCGTCAGCGTCTATCTGTTTAGACGATTAAATAGATTAACTTACTTATTAATGTGGCTTTAGGAGTCGCACGGGCACGTGCAGGTACTAGACTTTATGAAGGCCATAAAGCACCAAGGTTTCTCCTTCCTCGGGTCTAGATTAAGCAAACGGTATCTCTATGCGACGACCGGATAATTCTCAACCAGAGGCACACGTGCCAATAATCTGCAGCAGGCGAGTCTACAAAGACTATCGCTGTGACAAAAAAAATAAAAATTATAATCTTTAAACTAAAAATCAGGACTCGGATCCTATAGCGATTAAAAATAAGTGCAATTATGACCTAAAAGATCATAAAATAAGCGGCTATAATTTGCCGGAGAAACGACAAAAAATTATCTTCAATGTTTTTTTTTTCTATTAAAAATTTAATTAGTATTTTTTTAAATTTTGTTTGCTAGAGAAACTTACGGTTATTATAGCTCGGCGAGTTATATGCGTGTAAAAATGAAATTTAAGTACGCGTCTAATCAAATTTAAGCAAATATGTGAAATTATCATTTCAGCGAACGATACCTACTTGCAAATACGACAATGTGGCGTGTCCAGAGAGTAGACCCAACAAATCCACTCGCTTTTCTTTAAAAACAAATGTTCAACGAATCTTCCATCGCCAGACTTTGGCTTGTTATTATTTATAAAAATAACAATAACCTGAAAAATGTATACAACTGAAATTCATTAAAAATGTACTCGAAAAGAACTGAATAATATAAGTACCTGTTTTATGTATGAAACTTTGCCCGTCTGTCGAAAGAGATAAATAATAGTGAGAAATAATTCGTACACGACCTGCAATCCGTTATTATTGTCTATTGAGTTTGCTCCGATGAAAAACTGAACTTTCTCTTTGAAAATAATCGTTTTTCTTTTATTTTTTTCTTTATTTGTAATAAGCTTTTTTTTATTAACTTACACTTCTTATTATTGTTATCAATTGGTTTTTAGAGTTTTTTTTCTCGGTTGCAAACCAAAGAAACGATTGTTATTTTATTACCTTCGTTGAATTTAATTTCGTAATGATAAATTTGCATTGAATCGCATTTTGATCTGTAACAGGTATAATAAAATTATTTAAATTTCGTTTTTTCGCAACAAGATCCACGTGATATGAAATATACGCGGAAAAAAAAATTCCAAGCTACGACACCGACCGAATGAAACGAGCCTGTTTTTTTTTCTCACGCGTTTTCGTATGTAAATTTTTTTTCTTCAAAGATATATATTTTTAAATATTTCCTCGTTCATACGTGTTTTTATACGGAATTCGCTAATTTCCGTATACGTTTCAAATTTGTTTTCTTCGTAACGAAACGACGCGTGCGCGAGAATTTTCCGGTTAATAATTTACATGAATACGGATAATTTGCGCACAATAAATACGATAAAATTAACCGTTCGTTTTGTTATACAAACGCAAACTTCTATATTAATAAAAGTCTCTGCGCGTTACACAAACACAAATTATAGATTTCGATAAACCGTTTACACTCACTTGTCGATAAACTTTATCGTTATTGTGGACGTGTTGAAATGCGTTGTCTTACATGGCGAATTTGCGTTCAGCAGAGAACAACGTTTTGTGTGTTTAGCTTTTTGAGCTAAGCGAACTACTGAGGAAAGAACGTTATTATCTGATGTGTAAAGAGTCTCGTCGTTTTCAAACGAGTTGTGAGAAAATTATGTAAAAATATTGATGAAAAAAAAAAAAAAAACGCTCCGTACGATTAAAATATATTCGAGTGGTTCACCGCCGCCGCGCGATCTTGGATCACGGTCACCGCGGTCGCAAGATTCGCCGCGGATTCGTTAACCGGGGTCGCGCTGATAACCACGAAGACGAGATAACAACATTATCATCTGAAAACAAACCGCGACTATAATATAGTAGCCCAAAACTTCGAGTGTCAAACTTCCTATAATCGCGTATCTCCGATCTCGAGTCATCGATTTCGTCGGTTTCGAGTCGATTACTCATAAACGTCATTCGAATAGTGTCGCGCCGCACGTACTCCGTGACCAGCACGCAGTTTCGAGATATTGCGCAATCGGCAACGTAGGAATATAGTTTTGCTTCTTTGTTCATATTTGCGACGTACAAAACAAACACCGCAGCACAGACATGGGCAGCCAGCACGTCGTCCGTCTGTCGAATTTGTTGGACGAAAATCGTTTGGCCGGACCGGACGCGGCCGAGCCTAAGCCCGTGCTAATAGTGGCCGACGGATCGGTGGCCGCCGACGAGCTGGAAAACGTCGCACGGTCGCTGTCCGCCCGAATCGCCGTCAAGTGCATCTACGTCCAGAACGTTGAAAAAGGTATCCTAGACAAATGCACAGTTTTTATCCACTAGTCGACATTTGTTCACATGCTCTGATACAGAGATTTCCTGTAAACATTTGTTGGATGAATGATTATTTATTTTTTTTGAAAGAATACAATCCTATCTCATACTAACTATTGTGATACGAGTATGCCTATAATTTGACTACACAACGCTCTATAAATTAATAAACAACTGGTGATTAAGTTGTTGTAATTGGTTAAATTGATTAAGCCTAATTATTTAAACCTAATGTATTAGGTTATAATATATTAATAATACTAATATAACCCAATGTTAAGTATACAATTTATTTCACTGATACCAAATATAACCATTTTCTAAGATTATAATAGAAATTTATAAAGTAGGCAACTATAACAAAACATGATCTAGTATAATTATTTGAACTTACGTGTTTTTTTCTGTCAATTTTTCCACGAGATTTATAAAATCTGTATTATTTTCACTATATTTTTCAAACCAAGGAATTCGAGTGTCCTAAAATCATGTTTCAGGACACCAGTCTTAAAACTGTTAGTGTCCCTGCAAATCGATGACAAATAGCAACCCTAGATAATCAGGAATTAAAATTAATGTTAAAAATCATAAAGAATCAAATAATATATTAGATATGTTATCATAACAGACAACAAAACGGTAACGTCTCAAAATTACCTCTCTCTCAATTGGCAGAGACACCACTGCAGACAGTTTGGGAAAAATAACCTTTTCGGAAATACAACGATGACAGCTCGGTGTTCTATTGCTTCCTACAGATGTGCACTTTTTTTTCAATCATTGTTTTGCTGCTTTAAATAGAACATAAATTATTTTCAACTATGTTTTAAATACTGAGAGACATTAATAGTCTATGTTTTAACTACCAGATCAGTGCCGTAGACAGAAATTTAGGAAGGGTTCATAATTATATTGATTTACTTTAGAAAAAAAATAAATGCCAACAACTTAAATTATTTATATAACAAAATAATATTATAAGAGTAGGTCTACTATTTTTCTTGAGTTAACTCATTTAATATTTTTATGGGTATTATATTACTATTGAAAAAATTACAAGGGGAGTACTATTTGTCCATTTAAACTATTCTATTCGACAACAATTTCAATGAAAAGAAAAAAAACACAACTAATTTGATTGATATTACACTTACCTATTTCATACTGTTTCCGAGATGAATTTTCAATATTTTAATTCTAGAAAAAGTTCTTTCTGGTGTTGTGATTGAGGCGGAAACTTAGTGCCCACATTACATACAATTTGAAAATATAATCGGATTTCAACGTTTGACTATTTCATAATATGATGGCATCGTTGAATCATTATTGTTAACCATTACACTTGAGTTTTTGTTTTGAAATTTGTAACTCTGTAACTGTAAGATAACGGTGGTGAAGCTAAAAAAAAATTGATGATTTTATTTGATATATTTTTCTCATCTCAAACACAAAAAAACCATTAATAAAAAAGGGCCAAAGTATCAATTACCTAATACTTTTGTACCATAGGAAGTACTTCATTAGCGGTGTTAATAACCAGTGATTTTAATTTACAATCGTACAAACGGTGGAATGTCAATTATTGTTGCACTGTGTTACCTTTAATGACAGCCTTTTTTATTGCTTGTAAGTTGTTGTTCTGTTTAAAACCAATTTCTGAACATCAAACGCGCACTCATACTCATTCGATTTTCAAATTACTACAACAAAAACTCGATTATATTTAATCAATGACATTTGCACCGGGGGACAGACAGTTGGTGTACGCAGTCAAAATTTAAGTTAATACTAATGCTAACTGCAGTCTTGCTTCCACATTATGAAATGAGATTTTTCAGGCTTTAATTGTTGTTTTGTTTTTCACAGAACCCAATACTGCGTTTTACGGTGCTATATTGTCTGGGGTACTAGGGAATAGTGTACCTTGCGACTTGGATCTATTGTCCGCGTACACCAAACTCCTCATTCCTGGCGGCGCGTTGATAGCGCAAACCGAATTGGGCGCCGAAGAGAAATTGGTAAAACAGTTGAAACTCTGTGGTCTCTTGAACGTCACTGCGAGCAACACACCTGGAATAGTCGTTGGCCACACTCCGTCATATAAAGTAATTATAACCACAACAGACTTGAAACCAAGGGAACGTATAAATGACAAAAATCTTTTTTTCCTGTTGTTCTTAGATCGGCGTCAGTCACGGTGTCTTATTAGATAAACAGGTCGTCAATGCGTGGGACACGAACGACGAAAACAATGATGAAACAATATCCGAAGACAACTTACTAGAAGCAGAGGACTTAAAAAAACCAGAAGCAGAGTCCCTCAAAGGTGAATACAATTGCATTATACACAGTTGTGTATCACGGCTAATCGAATTAATGTTTGAACTGAAAATGTGTTTTCCTTTTATGCCCAGTGTGTCCTACGACTTCTAAAGCCAAGGCTTGCAAAAACTGCACTTGCGGGTTGGCTGAAGAACTCGACGCTAAAAGTCGTGAATCCGCACCGGCGCCAGACACAGCCGCCGCCAAATCGTCTTGTGGAAGCGTAAGTGAAACTACATAATTGTTCATTATGGTCAACACGTTTTTGAACACAATCTATTATTTTTATAACCACCTCGACGACTTGTAATAATATACATTTGTACTTTTTGTTTTGTTTTCTAGTGTTATCTGGGCGATGCTTTCCGTTGCGCCAGTTGTCCGTACCTAGGCATGCCGGCTTTCAAACCGGGCGAAAAAGTTCAACTCGCCGGAAATCTGTTACAAGACGATTTCTGATCGATCGCTGAAATACCGAAATGTTTAGAGTTTAGATTTTTTTTTTTTTTTTTTATTCATATTAATTTCCATATTTTAATTAGGTAAATATTATTATGTATCATATTTATATGCGATGGACGAAATAAAAAATACAACAAAATATTTTAGGACCTTTAGTTTTTTTTTTTTTTTTAATCAAATGTATTTTTTCCCCTTAAACCAAAAACGTGTCAAGGGCTGTTACAATCGTTACAAATGAAAAAAAAAAAAAATCAAAAATTATGATAAACAATGAAAACGTATAAACTAATTTAATTGTTAATATAACTCAGTAGTTTAATCCACTAAGCTATTGGCAGTCTGTCAAATGTGTTGTTTATACAATAAAGTAAGACGAAACACAGAAGCCGTGCATAAAAGATAATAAAGATATGCATATATAATATATATATATATATATATAATCATACATTTATACACTCACATTCGATTAGAATTTTTCTTTAGTTATTAATTATTAATATTCAGTTCATTGATTTTTATATAAACGTTTAATTTTTTCTCTTTTTTTTTTTTTTTTTTTTTAATATATTTTTTTTCCTTGAAGTGTTATGTATCAACCTGCGATATTATAAATAATAATAATAATAATAATAATAATAATAATAATTATAATAATAAATCTTTATCCCTTACGTCTAGAAGAATAGTAAAAATGAACTAATATGATCTTAAAATTAAATGAATTCATCGACTTATAGACTAATAATCTATAATTAGCAAATCAATATAGTTTTAACCTAAACTTTTTTTTTCTTTTTTTTTTTTTAGGGAGATGAATTACTAAATATATTAGACATAGCAAATAATTTGAAAGGACAATTGCTTCAGATGCTCGCTTTCTGTTTGTTGAGAGCAAAACTTTCCAGGTACGTGTGTTGAGTGGGCTTGTGCAGACGCAACATGTTTAGTGCATCTTCCAATTTGAACCATTTGCGTTTGCGACCTGAAACACACGTAAAAAACAAAATTAAATAAATATAAAACGCAAGAGACGTAATAATAATAAACGATTAAAAGTATGTTGTCGCAGGAAAAATTGTATCCCCTGATGATGTAGGCGGGGATAGTATTATGTTGGTCATAAAGATAAAAAAATTATCATTCTTGTCATAAAACCTTAAATGAAGTATATTATAATTATAATATTATGACGTTATAAGCATAAATTCTCTTCCACAAGTGTTTTTAAATATCTTCGTGTAATTTACACCGGTTATTTTAATGTCGCGTTTTATAGCTCGTTCGCGTTTCATTGGATGCGTGTATCTATACTATATTTATACGTACATCAATATTTGACCTTAAATAACAACAGCTTTACAGAAGTAATGGCATCAATAACAGAGTATTAGATTTCAGAACATTGTAAACAGCATCGAGTCATATCTTTATGATTTATTTTAATATTCACAAACAACAAATGGAACATAATATCGATAAATTTCTCCAGGTTGTCAATAAGTATTAAATCATTAGGAATAGTTCTTAGGTTCCAAGGTTACTTCTTGATAAATGTAATATATTATATTACTCACTTGTTTTTGTTTTCACAAAAACATATTATTGCATAAATTAAATAGATATTGGTAGAAAAAAACAAAGGGAACATAGTTCAATATTAATTATAACCTTACTATAAATAACCAGAAATAATTCGTCTTTTTTGTTATGTTCAAATAACAATAATTGACATTAAATAAAATATCATATCAGCACTAATTAACAGTCGAATTCTGTTGTTTACATTTATTTGTATTTTTTTTTCTTTCAAACTATCTTCCTCAAAAATATTTCAGCATATCTATATTATTTACAGTCATATTAAATGTAATTAGTTGAATAACATCATCTATCTATTCATATTTAAAAAAAACTACCAACACATTCGGTTTCTAAGGTTTTCTTCTTCTTTAGTTCCAATAATTTCTTATTGACCGTAAATAATTTGTTGAAAATCATAGTTTTGCATCTATTCAATTTTTTGTTTCCCAGGGTGACTATTTATCTACTTTAATTTTTAATATATTCATAAATAATCTTCCCAAAGCTATTTAAAAATTCTGAAATCTATATATTTGTTGATGATGTCAATTAATAAAGTATTTATAAAACTTAACAGTATGCAAATAATTTATAGCTCGATACGACTAATCACTAATTTATAAATGTTAACAATTTTAAGTGATTTTGTCTATTTAAAAGAACCAATTGATTTTCAATCAAATATGTTTATATTAACCATTTGAGTTCTTACTGATTGCTAAATGTATAAATGATTTTAAATGATTTCAAAATAACTAAACGACAAAAAGAAAATAATAATGTCAAGAACACACAAATAGTTTTAAAAAATAGAACTACTTTAGCAAGATTATAAAAACTATTAAAAACACACGTACGAAAACTATTGGGCAATTTTTTAACATATGGCATACTTTAAACAACAATTCATTGAAGTACAACTTATCTAACCAAGTACCAAATTAGCGACCCACATCTTTAGAGCAAGTAAAATATTAACACAAGTGTGTTGCCTAATTATTTGTCCAATATTAATACTATAGTTTCTTTTTATAACCATGTTTTTTTTCTTCAAAATAATTATAATAAGGTAAACAACTTGCTATACAACTTACAATTTAAAGCATGGTAAGTATTAATAAAACTATAATCTTAAACCAATGTAAAAATAATATTAGCATATTACCTTCATACATTATGACAATTGATAAGTAATTGTTAACTGATAACTATTATTATAGTATTTTATTTGCATGTTATCTATGTATTATGTTTAGTCACATTGAATTATTACATTTAGCACTGCCTTATAACCTTTACACTTTAATCCAATAATTTCCATTGATAAATAATAATGAATTGCGGAACTTTTAAATTAGCAAATGTTTAAAATATATTAAAGAGTTTTTGAAAATATCTAAACAACACTGTAACTTCAGAAAATCTTAAATTTAATTAAATATCATAAGAAATCTCACCAATGCCTAAAGAGTCTTCCCATTCTGGTAGTTCTTCAGTTACAATCATGACAAACACATCTGTTCGATGTCGTCTGATATGGGTCTATAAACAGAAAATAAAATTGTAGTTGACTCGAAAAAAACTAAAACTATAATTTTATGCAATATGATATTACTTACCCTATCTTCAAATGTCCCAAGTCTTCTGTGCAATCTACCCATAACACCAGCTTCTTCAACTACTTCTCTGACAGCAGTAGCACTTGGTTCTTCTTCTGGTTCAATTCCACCACCAGGTACAATCCATTGTTCAGGTCTACTAGATGAAGTCACCAACAGCACCTTCAAAAAGTATCATATACCTATATAATGTGCACAATAGTCTATTATCATTATTCATAATTTATATATTTGCAGGGACATGGATAAAAGAATACATTTTAATATTGTATTCAGTACATAAATATTACTTAAGTTTACCTTGAACTAGTTATTATCATATAACATACTAGATTCAGAAGCAAATTTGAATTTCGTACTGAACTAATACACATGTTTAAATGGGTTATTTGATTTTCAGTTTTTTCTTTTTTGAACATAGTCCATGACCTAAAAAATAACTACCCACCTGTCATATTAACAATGTGTAAGTCAATAGAATATAGACCAAAAAACACCTAACTTATACTAATGTTCAATATTATTTATTAATTATTGACTTCATGTTCTACATCATGTCTTATATTTTGTGTGCATTGTATTTGATGTAGTGTCACTAACTATATATTTCAGAAACAAAATGTATATTATTGAATGTGAAAATATTAAATAGTGTATAATAGTGGTAAAACTTGAGTTGAATTTTTAGGAGTCACGTTTTTTCATAACGATTAGTTTATATACCTGTTATAATAATGTTTTGGCCTGTGACAATACAAATAAAACATATTGTGAATTAAAATAATTGACGACATTTTTAAATAAAAAACTTCCATTAGATGTTTTTGATAATATCGAAGTAGTAGCATCATAAATAATTTAATTTAATTATAGGTAAGTTGAAATTAATATTACTGGTTTGATATTCAATGAGTTTTAATTTTATACATAAATATTTTTAGAATATGAGACGGAAAATGTATGTAATCATTAAAAAAGTAAGTTAAAAATAATATAATAATCATGATATACCTAAAATTAATGACTTTAAATTAAACAAATAATTTTTTTATAGCAAAATTACTGTAATTTGTTATAAAAAAGTCCATACAAGACAGATACTATAAACTACCTGTATAACTGTGAATTATCAACTATTTTATGAGGTATTAAAAACTAATATAATTTCATAATATTTTATGTACAGTGGTAAATATTTTACCAGCAATTAGGTAAACATAAATTATTTTATTTTGGAATGTTCAATATTTGTTTATCTATTTAAATAATCCAACAGAAATAACCCTTATCAACTTTAAATTAATTTATATGTTTTAAATATATGGTAAATATTGCATACCACTACTTTTATTTAACAAACTATTATTTGGTTAATGTTTAACATTATAATATCAAAGTAAATGCAAATATAAACTACACAATCACCGATAAAAAGAAAAATTTTAATTAGTTCTTAAAGTTAAAGAATTTTAAATTTTGAATTCATTTTTTTTTTTAATATTTAATAAAATAATTCAATACCAACATACTCTAGTAAAACAATGAAGATATTAATTACATTTGACTTTAAAAATAACTATTGTTTTTTAAAATATGAGTAAGTCTAAGAAGGTAATTCTAATTCTTACGTACATAACCTTGGAACAGATCCAATATGAACGGAAATTATCACTCAGGTTTCGACAGAATACATAAAATTGAGCATAGACGAAAATCAAAAGACGTCACTTTTTAATAATTATTTTTAATTTTCAATGTACAATGTACACATTTATCTTTTCTGAAGTCAAATCCAATAACATTTAAAAGTTTTACCAAAGTTATAACATTTTTTTTTCACTAATAATATTTGTATTAAGTATTTTGAGATTAGTTAAAATAAAACAAAATTTACCTAAAGAGTTTATCAAACTAATTGTTAATGTAACTATAGGTACTTGTATAAAATAAACTAATAGATAGGTTAAATTCTAAAGATGAAATTGGTGAAAGGTTATTTAATGTCAATATACTTCTTATGTCAATGTTATTTACCTATGTAATTGTTCACCTTATTTGTCATAAGCAATGTTATCATTATAAAAATATTTTAAGTAGTTAAATTAAGTTTTATAAACTGGCATTAAATCATAAAACAAGGATAAAAATCAACATATAACCAAGAAGATGTGATCTATATATGTTTTACCTACCACTTATGCTTACTTGGCTTCAGAGCTTTTACTTTGACCCAAATGAAAAAGTAGATTAGAAGATTTGCACAAACATCAAGGGCACACCTTGTACAATGACCACAAGAATTTAATGTAAAAGCCAAAAACACAATATATAAAATATATATTTATAATATTATAGATTTAAAACTTAATGCTACTTAAACTTAAAATTTTAACACTTGAAGGTACTTTTAAATAACTACATATCCTCTCAGAGAGAAGATGGGTAGACCTAATATACCTATATTTACAATTTGTTAATGCAAAATAAAAAATGAAGAATTATTATTAACAGAAAAAGATAATCTTCTAATATTATGATAATGTAGGTAAGAGAGTAATTATTATTTAATAAGGAAAAAATTAAAAAAAATTAAAATCATATTCCATGCTACTTTTAAGTGTTATTTAAATTGTAGAACTATTAACAGCTTAATTATAATCCAATTAAACTGCACATTTGATAATTTAATTATTATTGAATAATAGGTAAAACGTTAAGAGTTATCTTGAACAATGTAAAAGATAATTCATTACAAAATATGATTTACCTATCTACCTACTTTAATTGTTATACCTAAATTATTTAATATAGAAATTAGGAAACTAATAAATAAGCATAAAAGAAATTTATAAAAAATACTTTCAGACAATTCAATAACATACAAATTAGATAGGTATATATAACCAGTTAATTCTAAAATTAATTCCTCTATATAAAGTACTTATAAAAATGATCGCCTGGTCATTTTTATGCCTATTTAAGTTTCTATACCTCATTATTTATTATATAAATAAACTGCTCATTTTATATAAAATACAATTGTTAAACTTTAACATGAAATAAATTAAAATGTATTTAACTTCATATTATATTACATACAAAAGCTATATATAAGTTAAAACTTAAAATGTCTGTAATCAAAAAAAATTGTTTTAATTAGAATTGTTTTAATACTTAGTTGATTTATTTAAGTACAAATTATTGAGAATATAACTCCCATCTTTGTCTCCAAATTATATGTAGTTTATGCTTCTTTATGTCAAATAAATAATTATCTTCCAATGACCAATTAGGTTTTAATATTTAACTTTAAATTAATAATTATAGTTAAACTTAATTTCAAATTTTCTTATTATAATTGAAATTTATATTCTACCAATAATTTTGGTAGTGGAATTCTAGAAAAACTTGAAATACTCATAGATTTGATTCAACGAAATAAAAAATTTAAATAAGTGTAATATATATATAAATTGAAATTATAATACCTGATAGAAAATATGTCAAGTCAATTAAAAATAGTTCTCGGAAAAAGAAATCACAATTCATGAAAATAAAAACTTAAATAGCATATTACCTGGTTATATTTCAATAATTTTAATGATTAATAAAATAATTAGATAACATCAGTGATGGATTTAAACTTTAAACTTTAAAGACAATTAAAATACAGATACCATAAGTATTCAAACATCTTATTGAAATGTTATTTATAATTTGAACTAAAAATTAACCTGCGATAATCAAATGTACAACATCAATCTAATCTTAAAGAAAACCTAAAATTATAATTAGTATGCATAAATACAATGGAAACTACATTTGTAAAATTCTTCATGAATAGAATTATGATTTACAGTTTTAAATATTAAAAAATATAAATCAAATACTATTACAACACTTCATATTATGATAAACGTTAGGTATATGTCATATACTATATTATGATATAACTTATGTCTATAATCTAGCTGTAAGCCCATGTTATGAAAACTAAGAGATATTTTACTATCCCATGGTATTATGCAATTATAGGCTTGATATGAAGTGTATATATATATATATATATAAATGAAATGCATCAAATTAATTATTCCCTTTAGTACACTCAGCATTATGAAGAAGACTGACATATTAAGTTTGAAAGATGATGCAAAAAACGAAATACACTGTAAATTAGACAATTATACCGAGTAATCTGATATTGATTAATGATGATCTACCAGTAAGAGAACATTAATAATGACACTGATAATGTATATGATACTAAACTCTTAAAATTCTATTGAATCGACTGAAATTTAATTGGCATCGAGACCGTGACTATATTTTAATGAACCGAGGTGCCAAATCACATAACAGTGCTGCAATGCCATACACACATTACACGGTGTATACCATCATGTAGAAAAAACTAATGACTTAACATTAATAATAAACAAATTAAGTTCTAAAATATAATGATAATTACCTCATCAGAATCCTTGCGCACGCAAATACAAGCGGCTCGTCTGCGAAATCCATCTTCGTCATAAATGCGAGTAGAATTTGGTTTGTCTTTCATGTTGACTAATTATTTTTGTCCACAACACTGGGAGAATTCCAACGGATCCTCTCGGGTGGTTTCTTTCTTCGGGACGAAACTTCAGGTAACACTACGAGTTTTGACGACGATAAACATTTTTCTTCTTTATTTTTCAGATGCGTTCAAGGGATAATAAATTTGGTCTTCTTCTTGTTCGCGACGACGACGACGAAGGCGAAATCGATTCAAAACGAACGAACCGCGCGCGCGGTGTAGACGAGATATTAATATGTACTATAATATTATTATTAAAATAATAACAATATAAAAAAAATAATAGGCAAGCAGGCCGGACGAAAACGATAGTTTAGTTTATTTCTTGTGTATTTTATTTTCTTTCCAGTTATTAATACTAGCGAAACGGTTTCGAACAACTTACCGAACGGACGAACGAACGACGAGTAACGAATGGTATATTATAATATTAGAATAACGACGATTGTGTGTTGATGGGCGGGGTGGTAGTATTGTAAAGGAAATGTTATAAAAAAATAATTAAGATTAAAATAAGAAAACGTAGTGGTAATAGAAAAGAAAAAAAAATTCGTAAAAAAATTATAAATTAAAAAGAGAGAGAGAAAGAAAAAAAACAAAATCGAAAAAAGAAAAAAAAAAATTAATAATAAAATAAAAATGGGGGAAAAAAAAAAAAAAAACGAAAATATTAAGAATTAAACAATAAGAGATACATTAGACGAATGTCACTTATAGACATAGTAATCGAGACATCGGACCGCCGTTAGACGATTGTACATTTTGTTCGCTGTCCGTTCGGACGACCATAATTGTGACGGGGCGGCGACGACGACGACGGCAACGACGACGACGACGACGAGCGGTGACGACCGGAACGGGTGTCAAAGTGCGAGAGATTATTACGCGACGACGACGCGACGCCGCGGAACGCACACACACGCGCGAGCCGACGCCGCGGAACGGAACCGGCCGACCAATCGCGGCGCCCGAGTGCGCGCACGCGCAACGCGCGCCGCCGTCGGGCTAGTTTCTCGCGTGGCCCACGCGACGCACGCACGCACGCGCACCGCACGCACGTGCACCGGGGTGTCGCGAACCGGGGGGCGAGGGGCGGGAAAGGGGGGACGCGCGCGCGTGCGGGCGCGCCGGGCCCGCGCATGCGCCGCGCGGCCGAGACCGAGTCCCGGCCCTCGGGGGATGTCGGAAATTATTCGGGAGCGTCGTCGGCGGGACTCGATAACGTGATTATTATTATGATTATTATTATTATTATTATTATTATTATTTTCCCTTCTTTGTAAGACGCGCGGAGAGCATCTGGCCGGTACGTTGTGATGTGGTGGTGGCCGCGACGTTGTTAAACCGTCGGTATAGGTAACCTACAAAAACGAGGTTTTTTATTTTACCAATGAAAAATAAAAAAATTAAAAACGCGCCGGCGGCGGCGGACGGGCCCGGGCCTATTCTCCGTGTTTTCCATTACTCGAACGAGCGATATAATCGTCGGTTATTTTTCGTTTCTTCGATCACTCCGGTTCCTAGAGGGAACAACGTGTTGAATTGCATTCGAGTCGGATGAAATACTTGCATATATTATGTGCAGCCCGGCAGGGCCCCCCCATCGCTATACGTTGATCCTGGGCACGTTTCTAGCCGCCGGGCCAAAAGAATAAGATTTTTGCCGTTACAACATCTACGACACAATCACGCGCGATTCGTTTCTAATTTAAATCATAGTTTTTTTTTAATTTGTATTCTAAATGGCTCGGCTAAATCAGTTGCTCTATTTCGAAACTAAAAGTAGGTATATATCTTTGAGAACTCATAAAGAACGAAAATTACGAGATATATTCAAAAATTAAGGACGATTTTCGATCTAATTATACATAATATATTATTATATTGTATAGGTATATACAATATACTGTTGAAATATCTTATAAAACGAAATAAGAAATTTATCGTCAGTTAAAATAATCTGCAGGCATATTTTTTCAAAATTCAACCATGTACTAATCATAGCGGTAAATTTTATGTTATTTACAAGTGAAGTGGCTTTTACAGAGGATTAGAAGCCAATTTTGATATTAAAGTATATCCTAATAACTCTTCATGATAACATTATATGTATCACAATCGTTGTATTTGAGAGGTACTTATATTATATTAAGTGCAAACATTTTTTTGGAGGGTAATTGACGCGTGTATTTCATCCTCAGCCTACAAACATACAACCAAATTACGCCACTGGTGTAATCTAACCGGCTCTATCGAATAATAATAATAATAAAATACATAGAATAGCTATATACGACGTATTTTTAGTACTTGGTACCTATTGTATTAAGGATTTACTCCCCAACGATTAAGAGTTATTTTACCAGCCGAAGGAGAACAAACGAGGGAATATTTGTTATTTCGTCGAAAAGATGTTTTCACGTATAGAACGATTGATAACATTTTTAAGAAACTATACTTTTTGTATGCGCTAAGGCTTAATGAAAATATATTTTGTATAGACAGAATACCTATAAGCGTTTAATAAACAGTTCAAATGCAAGAATTAAAACATTTGTACTATGTGTACTACAATTTTTTAGATCTTTTCGAATTTCTATAATAGTTAAATTCGGAATTATGTTTGTAATCTACCTGAATTTAATACTTTAACATTAATGATAAATATCATAGATACGGCATTGTACAATAATGTTATCCTAGGTCGTCTTAATGACTTGGCCACAGTGCCCCTTCATCGCGGGGTTATCGCTTGTATAGATATAATCCCAAATGAAGCACTACGGGCAATAAAAAAAAAAAGAAAAAACTCATCTAGCAATTTATAATTACAATGTGTTATATTGAGTACATACTTTCAGTTAATTCTTATATTAAATTCATAAAATTTATCTAATTTTCTTGTTAGGTGTGTATATGTTTAGCCTCATCCCCTCTGACCTAATCGTTTAATCAGCGACGGCGCAAAAGGAATATATTTGAATCACGCGATTCGACAAAAAAAAAATGCGTAGGAGGGTACATCGGTATGTATCGAGGGGGGAGGGGGGAGACTGACGGAAACTTAAATCCCTCAAATAGTTCTCAAGCCTCGCCGAACAATTTAACATTTGCACGATCGACTAATTTAAAATTATCATAGAGCTTATTAAATAATAATATATATATAATTTCATTTGCATTTGTTAAAAATAGTTACGTAATATAGGTGTTATTTGTAGATATAGGTTTACGACTTATTTTAAATATTGCTTATAAACTAGATTCTATTTTGGTCTTCTTTTTTTTTGTTGAAGTTGATAAGGGGCAAATTATGGTTATACGAATGGCGGGTCTATTAAAACGTAAGAGTTATGGTAAAAAAAATCGAAGCCCTGAAAAACTTTCCGGCCTCCGCCTACGGGCGGGCGTCCGTGGTGTCGATGACTTTTATAGACATAATTTTATACGCGTCGGGTACCTACGTATACCGTTTCACAAAGTATAAAATATGTCTTCATAAAGGTCACCGGTTTTTATGTTATTCGTACAACTATATAGTGTCGAAAAGAAAAAAACCGTAAGACGCGGATGACCCGAGAGTGTAATATTAAAACGTCATAAAAGCGAGTGGTAGTTACCACCCGATGAATGTTTGTGCGTGACTTCGATGGAGCCGTGATAATAACGAGATTTACGCGCGCGTTCGTCGCAAAGCCGATTGGGCAATAATTGCGCTATTCCGGAAATCGAGAATATTCAGACTTTAAGTCGTTGTCGGTCGGTTGTTTATTTTTCTACGTGGTTAAATACGAGTCCACGACACGTCGAGGGGAAAACGCCACCGTTACCAACCATATTGTTTTTCAGACTTTTTTTTGTATACCGCCGACCGCCCTGTAGCGGCGATATGTGTGTATACACACGGGAACGCGTGTGAGAGCGTACGGCAGCCGATCGAAGTGGTCGCCGTCGCCGTCACCGCCGCCGCCGCCGCCGCCGCCGCCGTGCGTCGGTCGGTCGGTCGGTGGGCGGCGTTGCCGTAACATCGCAGAGCAGTCAACAGAGCAGTCCAATGTCCGTGGGCACAGCTACTGCTGTTTCTCTGGTCGCCTCGGCGAGTGTGCCACTAAGGACGACGTGAGGAGACCGCGCCCTGGGAGAATGCAAACGCCACGGCGGCGGCGTCGGCGACAACCTCATCGGAGGGGGGGGGAATTTTCGAATTTTTTTGTCACGGTCGACGTGTATAGAGCTCGTCTGGGGTTGGTTGTTTTGTCGTTTTGGTTTTTTCTAACCATCATTGGTTATTTTTAATATTATTGAGAAAGACGAATGGGCAATTATTCGTATTAGTTTGTTGGAGTAATAGAATTTCATTCCGAAAAGTATATAATTATATAACTAGAGCGTGGATTTTAATGTACTAAAAAAATGATTTTATTTGAAAATAAAAAAAAAGGAACTGCAGAAGAAAACTCATTATGATTCTTATACAATACGAAACGAAAATTGAAAAAGTGCAAAAATAAAATTTTAAGTTTTTCTAATTCTATGATCGAAGAGCATCAAAGCTCCAACAAAGAAATTAAATTTCCATTTAAATCTACTTCCTATATAGATATAACTTATTTACCAAAACAATATTAACTACACAAAAACATCGACAACATGTGTGTTTCGTGTTGATTATTTTGTAATTAAAAAAAACGTAATTATTTAATCTACAATTTAATTCATATCAGGATAATTATTGCACATTATATTTAATGGCAGTTTTAATTGTATTTTTTGGGTTAGTCGACTGGACTTAAGTAAAAGTTATACTTCTAAGTAATAGTTTGAAATAAAATAAGCTAAACTAATTGTGCAATTCTAACAAAAAAAAAAAATAAAAAAAATACGAAATCGAAATGAGCTTACCTGATCGGAGAGGTGAATCGTTTCTATCACTGAACTTCCTACGTCGAAACGGTATTTTCAACAATACAGCGTCCATCACAACGAAATTCTCAATGATAATTTCATCTAAATGTTAAACGTTCTGAAAACAAACGAAAGCAATCGGTTAATCTCGAAGAAAAGTTACGGTACACTGATGCAATAGCGAACAAAGTAACAAAATATTTTGGACGACTATTTGCAACGACGATTTAAACAAGATTGATAAGAGAAAGTTGACGATTAATCAATACATTATCCTTATTTCCGGGCTTACCATTGTACTGTAAAATAATAGGCGAAATGGTGTGACAATGACGAGTGGATTTATTGTGTTTATGTTTTTGATCTTCGAAGATGACCCCTGGGTCCGGACCCGAACTGAAAGTTCTAGGTTTGGTTAAGTTATATCACGTGATACCTGCAAATTAAATTTTTTAAATATGAATATATTTTATACACATACTAATATATATATATCAAAAGTAATTCTAACCACATGGTATTATATCTCAATCATAATAATGCAAAACACAAAGTAAAATATTGATATTTATAAATACCATATTCGATTTTTTTTTTTACAATTATAACGTTGTTAGAAGTGAAAATATTATGGGGAGAAAAATTAAATGCGATACATAAAGTTTTAAATTCCTATCGGTGATTGGCGATTGGCAAGACAGTCGGAGAGTAGATAAACGAAGTGACAGATTTCACTACTGAAGTTGGGTTTGGTATACAAGCTATGTACATATTATTATACACCGTTAATAATTTGTTGTTTTAGCAGTAAGTTACGATTCAAAGTAGTTTGAAAAAACGAGTTATGATTTTTTTTTTTTGCTAAAAATCGATGTTTAATATTTACTATCTATACTTGTCCAGACTACATTTCATGATGGTATTCGTATCCATTGATCATAATAATTATTTCATTAGCTTATATATTTACATAGGTAGACCTTTAAAAACGTTAACTATATTGTGTACAATTGATACACACGGAGTTATAAAAATGTCCTGCACGCGGACACGAGTAGAAGAAAAACACTAATTTGACTGTATAAAGTTACTCGTCGATCCAGCTCCCCCTCCTCAAAAAAAAAAAAAAAAAAACCCGCCGCACCGCTCACCGGACTCGAGAACGTCGCGCGTTCGTCCATATATTATTTGTTTAGGTATCGCTTTCTCGCGGTGTTCACGAGAGGTCTTTTCTCTTTCTCGACGTCACCGTAGACACCATCATCGGGTTTCGGGTCAAACCGAGTTCAAAGGTCATTACACCGCAAACGTAAATGTTTTCCATTATCATTTTCGCATATCGCTCGCCCGAGTTTCGCGGCGGCGGCGGCGATGGCGACGAGACGGTGGTTGCAACACGCGCCAGAGTTTGTTAAATTGCCAACAGGACCGCCGCCCGTCACCTCGTGTTTGTTTTTTGCCGAAGAAGAATATTGACCTATCGTGATAAGCGCGAGAAATTTCGAGTCCTTAAAACAAGAGCGGATAGGCCTACCGATAATCCGGAGTTCTCCCGAGGGCCTTCGTCTGTATCGTTTACACGGATTTTGCAGGGCAACGGATTCTCTTACAGGGTTGTTAATCATTTATTATTTTCTACAGCAGTGTAAAGACATTTTCTATTCGAGAATTGTTTAATGAATACTTGATTCTATTTAAACCACAAGAAGAACATTTTCAAATACTTGATGGCACGGTGTACCTTCAATGAAAAAAAGTAATTCAGAACGTCGTCGGGTTATACGACGACCTGACGAGCATTAAAACGCATAATAGGTACCCTACACTATTAGGGTTGATTGCAAACGTATTTTTACCGAATCGAGAAAAAGTTAAAATATTTAAGAAACACCAGCTCTAGGTCAGACCGTGTAATCGATAAAGCCTTTCATAGCAATATCGATTTTCAAGAAACAATAATATAAACACTTAAGGGCGACCGAGGTTCATCGTTGGGAAACGTGCTATTATTTTAAAACGTCGATTAAATTGCCCATTGATTGTTACGTTAAGTTAATTCGTATCGAATTTGCTCGGTCTTGTTAATTTATTTACTGTAATAACGTATAATATTATTATACCATAAATATTATGTATTGCGCAAGTAGTCGTGCACATTACCATATTGTATACGATTTTTCAGATTAAACTAATTGTATTCAATCATAGACACATGATTTAATGGTTACATCACTTAATCGTTTAATTAGTCGTAACTTTTTTTTGTACAATATTTTTGTTTTTGAAACTTGGCATCGCTCCCCATCTATTCGACGCCACTGCGGCCCATGCACACAAACGTGGACTCCTCCTCGCCGCCACCACTACCACCACCGTATACAGGTACCATTACTATATACACTGCCCACTACTATTATTATTATTCATTATTATTATAACTATTTACTATTACTATTATTGTTTACTATTATTATTACTTTTACTATTATTATTATTATTTCGCTGCGCAGTTTCGTTTCATTAATCGTTGGCTCGACGAGCGCTCGGCCGGCACTCGTGGCGCCGAGCAACGTTCACAACACAATAAGGCAGGAAGCGCGTAGTCACAACAATGTATAATTTTTTATTATTGTTCGCATGCACCTAGTTCGGGGCGGACGGGAGCGTCCGTAATCGGCGTAAATAAACAAGAAATTTCAAGGAACTCGGCGGGCCACAGTCAATGCACTCGGTGTTTTTCACATTTACTACCCCACCTAATATACCGTCGTCGTCGTGACGAAAAAAAAATAAAACCACAACGTCGTATTACTTATATTATTACCTATACAAAAACGTTATGTTACACACTGTTCCGAAAGAAGGCTGTCAAGAGTGTGTAATAACACACAACGAAACGTGACTTTCAACTATATACGCGCGCCGTACGTTGTGTTTATCGAGATCCTAGATCTTCATTCCTTCCCGGGAAAATATCTACCCAAAGTGGGGAGGCCGGGAGGGGGGTATACTCGAGAGGTTTCCGACCGGGCTTCTTAGCCTTCAATTACCGTACCCTGTCCTGTCGGCCACCCCGCGCCCGTACGTCACTCGGAGGAAGGATATTGTTGTGCGTTATTTATTATTTAATATGTAGGTAAGTACACCTTATACGTCGTCAAAACGAAAGACGTAGGTATGATGATATATCATATTATATATGACGAATATAACGTGACGGGAAAAGTAAAATTGTTTATTCGCATGTTTATTATATATTATACGAGCATATATATATATCAATACGTATTATGCATAAACGGGTAAATAATTTTTTTTCGACTGGCACTTTTTTATGTGCAGCGTAGTTTGTTTGTACGCTTTATTCTCGTGCGACAATAATAAAACAATTGGATTTATACCATCATACACCGAATGTGTATTTTGTTATTATCTCGTTTTTAAATCAACTGCAGTAAAAAAATAAAAAAAAATCGATCGTCATAGTATATACTAAAGAAATAGATACACATATAGTCTCACTTGCGACAGGCGCGTAGCCAGAATTTTATGTTTGCACGGGGTAAAAGTCTAACAGGAAATTGTGCCATCCGAAATCAAGAACTTTTTATAAGCGAAAGAATAACGTCGAAAACAATTTTCACGATTCAAAGAGAAAAACTCACATGAAAGTGTTATTGAACGGTTAATGTACAACTTAGAAATGTTAATAATAATATTTGGAAAGTTATATTTATTTTTATAATATTCTTTATACGGTTTAACTACGCGTATATTTAATTGCGATTTAGTGTTTCGATTTTATTTTCGTTATAAAGGATTGCTGGGCAGGTACTCGAAATTTTGGAGGGGTCGGCCCACAACCCCTCCCTGAATACGTGCCTGACTAATGGTGACGAATTTAAATTACATCAGTTAAAACGTATCGATTCGACGCAAAAACGTCAATGCAAATGCGTCACCTAAGATTTTTTACGGTCAACTAGGTAACGTTTCGTTTTTTTTTTTTTTAAATGAAGTTTTGAACTTTCAAATAACTGCGATTCGTTAAACCCCGTGTAGACGTACGTGATAAATATATAGCATGCGTTTTTTTATTTATACCTGAGCTAATCCTTGTGTGGGCTTCGCGACAAACGCGCATTACACGGGTAATCAGTTGTGAGGCGACAATGCAAAACGTACAATTGCTATTTCGTCTTACTTTTCAGAAGAGGACATTTTCTGCTGTGCGTTGAGAATTCTAGCGACAAACGTTAAGAAAATTATTAAAAATAGATAAACACATTTTTGTGAGCAAAAACATTTCAAAATGTATTTTTCATACTTACAATTGGTTTCTAAAACATTCGATTGGATCGAAACGTACAACCGATAGTACATTTTGCTTTGGTCGATTATGGAAATAGTAGTAATAGTTTTGACTTAAATTTGTTCGAAACGTTCTATTGACCATGCCGTAATTTTGGGGCGATTTTCGGGGGTTGAATTTGAATCCTCCTGAAACTTAATTCATACGGTTTATTTGGTATATTATACCCAAGTGCAGTCATAATATTTTGTATGATATTATTATATGAATTGTATTTTACATGATAATTATATAGTTTACGATTGGAAAAATATGATTATTATTATAATCGTATTTGTTAATTAGGTACGTTCGGAGTAATTTTTAAGTGTTTCTTTATGTATTAAGATGATTCAATTTAAAGCGAACCTCTCCCGAAAATTAGGTCCAGTTACGACCTCGCATAATTACATAGTATTATAATAGTTTATTGATGTATTTTATAAGTTTATTAATTATTATTAGCTATCACAAATGAATATAACGGACGGGTCAGAAATTAATCCATGATTCATGGCGTTTAAGGTCGACATTTTTATTTGATCAGTAAAAACAAATATCGAACAAGATTCTACAGATAGAGGCTTCCGAGTCGTTTGCTGATCGTTGCTAATTTAGTAATTTTTGAATTATTTAGAAACAAAAACAAAAAAAAAGTAATGATAATAAATGCCGAAATGCCTCGATCCTTTTGGTTTTATTTTTACAAAAGTATTATAGTAATAATAATAATAAAAAAACCTTTCGTTTACGAACGTGTGTAGAGGTAGGAGTGGCTTAACCGTGTGAATATTCAAACGCATAATTGCTTATATTTTCTCTCACGAAACAATGGAAACAGATAACGTACATAATAATACATATTGTATTGTGCATATAGTCAATGGCCATAGGGTTAACGCGAGACTATATAATAATGATTTTCAATTATATTACTGCGTAAAAAAAACAATCAATGAAACACCACCGCTGCACACGAGTTGTTAATGATGGCGTGCACCTTCGAACGTTCTGAAATAACAACGCGTTTTCGATTTTGCGGGTCTCGCGAACAGGTTATTATTATTATTATTAATCATTTCCCCGGGACGCAGACAGATTTCGTATTTAATATATTTTTTTTAAATTTTTTTTTTTTCATTCGGTATTCGTTAGAAAGAAAAAAAAAAAAAACATTACAGCTCGGCAAAGTATTTACCCGTATGGTTAGTAATAATCTTAATAATTTAAAAAAAAAATAAGCGTTGCCCGTCAATGGTACACACTACACACTCGTAGGTGAAATCTTGTTCAATTATTCAAATATTTAATTGTGTATGGGGTACCTGAACTACCTACCTACAAACGAGTATTCGTGCAGAGGTATATAATATACCTTACCTACCTACCTACTACTCTAACCGGATAGTTTGTTTCGTTTTAACGTTTGGATAATGGACTTTAGCTCAGAGCCAATAGCAATATTTATATTATTATAAACATCGTTAGGAGATCATCATCAATATTAAACATGACGTTTCCATCTCATTAAAAAAAAAATAAATAAACAAACAAACCGTGACAATAGAGCGTATTTCATTGTTTCCTATTTATTGACAACAACGGAACCACTGACCGTCGTCGGACCATAGGGGCAATCATCTGCTACGCTCGTGTTTTCATCTCGTTTTCGTTCTCTTCACGTGGAAATTAATTGAACACAATATGTATGTGTTGTACATAAATAACCCGCAAGGGCAACAGTTCTGTTTTCGCGTTGAAAAAAAAAGAAGCGTTTCTCGATTTGTATTCCGCGTCGCAATAAATTATGATATTTATAACGCGACGAAATTAAAACATAACGCGAGGGTCATAAAATAATTGACGAAACCCTAACTTTTGCGAGGGCGAGCAAATCCCGGATTATCTTTATAGGTACTTAAAACCGTATTCACGTATAACAACGTTCGAGTCGTTTTCCCGACAGAGTCGTATATTTAGAATACGTTTTACGATGACATAACAGTTTAAGAAAATAACGATTAAGCAATCCCGGAATGACCGCGAATTAAAAAACGACCGAATCAAACATTCTACGGTCGAAATAGTATAGTATAACTGTACGAGTATAATATATATACGTCTCGGGCGAGAAACGTCAGCTATACTGTAATGTGCACGTAGCCACGTCTAAAATATTTGTTGATTATCTAACGCTGTGTAGTATATTTGTATAATATACGTTTGGTAATTTGTTGATATCACATTTGACCATGTAGTGTGTTCACCGTGGGCATTCATTAAAACACGACACGTTATGAGGTATTTATTATAATATCGCATGGCGGTCTCGGCCGGTATAGTGAGAAAATTCGTTCGAGAAAAAAAAATCCTACACATTGCCACATTCGCACGTGGTGATTTATTGTAACATTTAATTTTACGTACCTATATAGATAGGTATTCGCGTATATACGCTCGTGTAAATAATATGATACGTATTACGGACCTTGGAATACAAATCGTTGCTAAACTACTTAAACTGTAAAAATAGGTGTTGTAAAATTAAATATGACATCATTGGTCTTAGAAAATAGAAGTCTATTTTTAAATATACCTACCAATAATTGCAATTATTCAAATAAATTATTATAATCTAGAGGTATGAGGGGGTATATTATATCACGACGTGTGCGCGAATTTATCAGTAATGAATAACAAAGGAACGGATTATCAGACAATAAATAACGTGTAAACAACTACAGCGAAATGACTTGTTTCTCCGTTAAATAAATTAGAAAACTCGTAATAGCTGGTAAGAATGTATTTGGATGAAATCCTATTCCGTTCGAGTTTATGTGGTTTTCCGCAGAGCGAACGCACCGCGTATAAGGTATAATGGACATCAGTTATAATCACTACGCTATTCCCGTACGTATAATATTGTCACGATTATTCAAAATCAGTAAGAATGCATAAATATTTTCTACCACATGAAAGCGTATGAATTATTAAAACGATTTGAGGTTTTTGAATATAACATCATTATACCACGTTACGAATAAAAAAATGTTAAGTGGGTTGATGTAGCGTTTATACGCATACGTAATATAACGTATACGTGAAACGTGTAAAAAATAAACGTTCATGGACACGTTTACTCGGTTGCAATTATGTACGTATAGGTGCCTCATCGTGTACTAATATGGTGCAAGTATGTGTTTAACATAATATTATGTCGTTAGGTAATGCTTTAAAAAGTTATTATATACGTTATAATACAGACATGCATGGAAAGATTCCCGTCCAACGGCGTCGATAAACGTTTAATTCGGAAATAATTGAAATTCCACCATCGGTTTAATTTTTCATGTTACGACTAAAACATTTTTACTATAGGTACCTATATTATTATTATTATTATAACCTACGTAATTTCGATTTGAAATATAAAATGCAAACTACACTTTAGACACGTACGCGCTATTAGCAAAACCGGTGGCGCCAAAACCCATATTTATGTGGGGCCAACAATAATGGACTTGACCCGAATGATTCGTTTTATTATCAGATCTTTCCAGGGTGTTACTAGAGAAAAAAAGTCGGGTGGGTGAGCGCGCACACCATAATATTATAATACGCGTTGCCCTACATATACTGTTTGTATTATTTTCGTGCTTCGACTGGGGAAAAGTATCAAAAAAACTACGATACGAACGTCGCGACGTGTCGTCGGAGTATCCGCGCGGCAGACACCTATCAGCGACGGGAACGCGAGGGGGTATGTGTTATACACGCCCCCCTGCAGGCCATAACAAATCGGAAGAATACAAATAAGTGGCCAGTAATACAAAACCCAACTAATGGAACGACAAATACGAAAAAAAATGTTAACTACCGTCCCGTGGACATGACAAACACACACAAATGTGGCTTTTATTATTTACAAGGTATAGCGGTCACCAGTCTCGGATTTTATTTCATTTTTGTGATGGGCTATCGTGGACGTGATAATACGTGCAAACGGTTTTTTTTTTTTTTACCATAACGCGGTGAAAAATAACATTTTACGAACACAATACCGTCGACTAATCGGTACTTATCATTTGAAAGAATCACATGTAAACGATGATGGCCGCAAAAAACGACAACAATAACTGTATAATATAATAGATGTCGTTTGATCGTCCCACGGCTTTTATTCAAATCAGCAAATCCAAACGAGTGTCCCCACACAGTTTTTGCGCCACCCGTAGTGCTTGGTAAAATTGTATGTAAAATTAAATTTGAAAACGTCAGATATTTGAAAAATCTCTCCGCGAAAATCCATCGCAGCCCAACGGAAACATTTTTCTGACTCGCGGGCGGTCCGGTCCACCACACCGCGACACGTCTGCGACGAAACCTTAACTGTGTACGTATTTTTTTCTACTAAACGGGGACAGGGTAAAAACAGTCTACTCGTAGTTTGTCCCGATATAAATTAAGTATTAATATTACGCGCGCGCACAAAAGTATAGGATTCGTTTTTTTCATCGTTAAAACTTTTTTGTTTTGTTAAAATTAAAATTAAAAAACGTGTCGATTGCCAACTACTCTACTTTGGCTTATCTCCCTGAAGGACAAAATACAATGAACTGCAGTATTGCAGATTGTCGGGTACCATTTGGTCGCCGAACGAAACACGATACTTCTGTATAATTTCTGACTTGTGGCGTTGTTATAATTATTCGATTATTTATTTGTCTTGGCTTCAAATCTAGCATAGTGTTGTATGAAAATGTACGTCATGATGTGCAACGATTTTAAAATAAATGAAATTTTTAAGTGCTTTTTTTATCTGTTCTTTTTTCGATAGTGATATAGTAAAACAAAATTATTTTTTCGAGATTTTCTATTGTCCTTTTCTATGCATATTTTAAATAATTTTGTAGAAAATCCGTAATTGAACGATTACGATTGTTTTCAGAAACAAAAGTTTAAAGTTAGAATTTGTTAAAACAATATTACACTACCTATACTGGAAAAATTATTCTGTGTTTTTTATAGTCTTGACAATGTGTACTTTTAATCGAGTCACCGCGGGCGCCATAATAATAAAAAAACAAGTTGGAAAAGTTTATGCGGGTGGTGCCTTAAAATTGTCCTTTGGAATTTCTAAGATTTCTATCTTGCTTGCAGGTTTTATGTATTTACATGTGCTTATTTTAATTGTTTTTCGAGTCCCGAACTTCGCTTAAAGTCATATAAAACTTACATGGGTGAATTTCATTTGAAATATATGTGCATTGTACGTTTGATTGAAAATAGTATTTCCAATGCGATTCGAACTTTTTACCCGCAACGAAATAAGCGGAGCGTTATGAAATTAAATTACACTTATCGGCTATATTGTAGCACAGCCAAATAAAACCATTATCACGTACAAACTATCGACACGCAAAAAGTTTTAATTTATAGGTAAATACTATGCCGTATTATACTGTATCTGTTATCGATTTTCGTGAAAATAATCATCCATCATCGCCCGTGCAGTGTTTTGGAAAATGAACTTTTCAACTGGGTCAACGTTTATAGTGGTTAGGTGGTCGTTATATAATACGCATCAATTTTTCATTAAACCACATGGATACTCTTACTGCGTCGTAATAAAAATATGTGCGATACATTATATATTGTTGTTTGTTACGAGTGATCACTCAGTCGATTACAAAACCAACAAACTACAGAAAAGAAAAACAGAATTCAATTAAACTTTGACCGCTAAATGTGTTTTCCTCGGTTTCGTGAACAATAAATAAAAAAATGATCATAAAATCGTAATAGGATTATTTTTAGGCGTCAGTGATCTTTGGTAAAAAAACATATGTACCAACACCGCACACGTATCTAATAATCATCGAAATATTTATCACTGCATATTTGGAAATAACGTTTATGAAAATTACGATTTTTGGTTTTCGGAGAATGTGGAATTTATATAGAATTCCGATATTTTTCTAGGACATTAATACCGACCCAGACTTGTAGAATGTAGTGTGGAAAATGAAAACGCAGAAATGGGGTTTCGCAATCTTTTAGCCATCGGAAAACAACAAATTTCGCTTGACCTAGGTTGATGTAAATGCCTGGTCTCGGCCATGTATATAACTACACGAGCATTCATTTTCCATTCGAATACAATACAGCGTATTAAACGATAAAGTGTCGACGAATACTGTGAAAGGTCAAAGGTGACGAGAGAGCGTATTGAGGGGCAATGGACAGTCGTCCTAAAAATGTAAACGGGACGATGAAAAAAAATTGGACATCCTCCTTTACCCCGGATAAAAATGGTAAAATATTTAACTTTAGAAATTTCTAGAAGTCGCGAGGTACTTTTTTGTTCCGTGGATTATAAATTAGAATGTAGGTATTCCAAACTCCTGTGCCAAAATGAAGACAACGCATCTGAGAAGTCTTTTGATTTTATTCGTTTGTGGTTTTTTTATAATTTTTGTTGTTGTTTACAAACAGTTTATAGAGCGGAACTATATTATAGTAAATGATATTTGCAAATTTGAAATGCCGTCTTTATAATTATAATAATAAGTATTGTAAGTAACTAACTCAGACTTCAGGTGTAGTTGGACGTCGAGCCTTTTGGCATCATTTATCAAATTACGATGTAAAAGTTAAGCGTTAAATTAAACACGTGCAATCAACAGTGTAATAAACTTGGTAATTACATTAAAAGCGACGATGGATTCGATCTATATGTCATTGTAATACAATATCGCGAGTGCGAGATTAAATCATTTTAATTTTCTAGTTCCCAATATACGTGGCGCAATAGTGAATATGCCTATTGTATTTTAATTCAGCGATGTACAAATGTTAATAAATAATAAGTGCTAAAAATAATATTAATTTTTGTTTTTGAGAGTATTTCGAATTCGAATGATCATTGCATACTTACATTGATCGAAATGTCCACATTGATAAATAGCCTTTGGGGGAGGGGGAGGGGGGTATATTGTCCTTTCATCACCCCCGTTCCCTCGTAATTACGCCCTTGGCCCGCGCGTTTGCGTTGCATTTACCGAACGGTTGCGGCACCGGACTACGGTTCAAACGGAATAATACGCACTACCGAGGGGGATAAACGATTATAAAAATAGCGCGTCGTTGGAAACGAGAAGTCTCGACGGTAAAAAAAAAACTAGCTGGCAGTCCTCAAGGTCAGGGAACACACCTCGATTACAACGCACTTACCTCTATCCCACGAACGGCTCCTCCTCTTCCGCACGCATCGGTTCTCTGAGATCTGCAGCAGCAAGTGTTCGCGCTCTCGGAAGCCGAGGGGTTAATAAATTATCGAGTGCTTTCGATAATGATAATGGCGATCTGTCGGATTTTATGCACAATCAGTGTCTTGTTTACGATATTTCTTCTGGTGCGTAATATATACCTGTTTAATTAATAGAATAATAATAATAATAATAAATCGTAGACTGCCACTTGTACAATGTCCGCACCGAGACCGGTGACGTCAAATAGGTAGGTAGTTAATCCGTTTGAACACGATGTATCATATTATACGATATACAATACTAAAGATTATGCGCAAACGCAAAAATTCCAATCAGTTCGCCGTCAAATATTTTTGAAATTCGTCCTTCAGCGAAAATATTATAAACTAAAATACGTTATGCGTACTTACCTATTAGAATACCCATTTTTCGCTCCTTCGATTTCGTTGAACGAATTTTCAATCTAATACAGTTGGGATAAAAGACACCATTTTTCCACGACGTATGTAGTTTTTAAATTTTTTATCTGACATCACCTTTTTGACCGGAGGAATCGGTTCTATCATCGATTTCGCGGATGGTTTCTGGTAACAAAACTTATCTTGTTTGGTCTCTTTTTGAATTTTTCGACGGTTTTCCTAATAATTAAGAAACAGTGACGAGTGAAACAAAACGGGTAAAATGTATGGACAATGTATGGAATACCTACTGATTTTTGACTACATCGATTTTTTTATCAGCCAAATTCAAAAATAAATAATCGTGGACTGGAAATTTTCACCAATTATTCACTTATATTACCATTTTCTAGAAATAATGGTATAATAATGTTCAAAAGATTTCTGTGCTATTTAATATTTATAGATTAGGTACCACATCTATTAAAATTCAAAACCTTGTCTTTTTATGGAAACAATAAACCCATTCGAATTTAAAAGAAACACAATAATTAAGTGAAAAAAAAAATTTAACCAACCAAAAGTAGTGTTAAATAATTGTAATAAACAGAATATTTATAAATAATTCAATTGAAACATCAAAAAATAAAAATAGTACAATGTCAATTATTTGGTATTGAAAACTTGCTCTCCTGTAAAATTTGCAACACAACCTTTTGCCTATAAGCCATTTATTATTATCATATCTAGTAAGTCTATAGGTAAAATGTATTCGGTAATTTTCATACCGAATAAAATAATATATTTAATATTCGAATACCCAAGTGTGTATTATGTAACAGTGGCGTAACTGGGTAAAAAAACTAGAGGGCAAAATAATATATTTACTAAAATCGAAACCCAGCCAAGCAGTAAGTTCTTTTTTCACACAGCTACACTTGATTGTTTTTTTTTTCAACAAAAGTTCGCTCTGTTGAATTATTATTCAATAATATTTAATTACAATAAAAATATTTTATTTTCGTGGTCAATAAAATGCAATAACATCGACCATATGTCACAATAATATTACATGATGCAACAGGAGTAATGTAAAATAAATTTAATCCTCGTGTAATAATTTTTATTTAGGTATACAATTACTTTATTTTAGAAGACTGAAACATTTGATACTGTTGGCATATCTGGAGGGAGAAAATGATACCTTTTCCCCCTCTCTGTCCAAGAAAATGTCAAGGGAGCAGGATTCCCCCACCAATTACACCACTGCTTTCTAGTCTCTGCAATAATAATCAATCCACTACTTTAGTTATTTTTTGGATACACGTTAAAAATATTTTTAAAACATAATAATATGATAGAAAACCGTACAGAGCACACGCCTGTGTTATGAATTATGAATCACGTCTAACCTATGGAGTGCCTGTAAAAAGCACTCCGGCATTGTTAAATTTTTCGAGATACATTTTTTTTCATAGAAATGAATTTTAAAAATTACCATTCGCAGTAGATATACTCATGGAACTCCATGGTTGTCTTTAATGTACCTAATCATTAATCAATAAGTAAATAAGCTTAATGGTTTTTTTTCTATTGTTGATAGTTTGACATGTACATTTAAACCATGCATGCTACAGTCATCAGCACGTGTTTTTGCCAAATATACTAGTGTAAATATTGAATGCAATATTTACATTGTATATCTAATAATATATTTGATTTGTTGGCACACAACTTTTTTTTTCTCGTTTCAATGAAAATGCTATAAAATATAAATAATAAAAAAAAAAAAAAAAATGATTAGACAGATAATGAGTTATGCCATTACATGTTCGGAATAATAACAACTTATTCGGTAAATAAAAGTAAAATAAAACATTATTGTGAAAAAACCAGACCAAATCAATAATTTTTGTTTACTAGTTATGACTAGTGGAATTTGTATCATAAATATTTTTTTAATGTCCTTGATTTGACATCTACGAAGTATTGTGGTGATGAGGATTAAAACGAAAACTAGTATATGTATTATCAATAGTGGTTACTGTCATAAATTATATTCAACAAGAAAATACCATTAAAAACCATTAACTATTTAGAATGTTTAGTTTTACTCTTAATAGATTTAACAAGATTAAATAATTCTGGGTTTTTAATCGATTGTTTGAATTTCTTTGCTGGCTGAACATCGACCTGAAAATAGTAAAAATATTTATTAATAACATAATTTTGTCAAAGTTTCAGATGAATTCACAAAGATATGATTGAGTGATTTTTTTAATTATGTATTATTTTTTTTATATATAATGTCCGATAATACTTTTTGTTTTTAAGGACTATAAGCCATGTTATTTTTTATATATAAAACATAACTCAACATAATATTTATTTTGTTATATTATTTTATAGTAATTTTGAAATTGATAATGATCATAAATACTTCTAATTGTTACTGAATACTTATTTTAACTCTTTATAAATTTGATATTTGAAATACTCTTGATCAATTTTACTCTGAGCAAATGTTGTTCAATTCTTTTTTCTAAATTTTTGAAATAATAGTATATATTTTAATTATAACGATTATATATTAATAAACACCAAATTCATTATAGTAACTCAACTATTTAAATGATTAGAAATTGTGAAGACTATTTTTTACATGTATAAAAACAGTTACATTTTATTGTAAAATTAATGTATATCAAATATGTAGAGTAATTATAAGCGAAAGATTTGGGAGGTAATTTATCCGCGCTAACTTGAAATTCGATAAATATAATAAACAATATAGTTAACACAACTATAGTCAGAATATTGTAGGTGGTTTTTTTTTTTTTTATAGAATAGTTTTTATTTCAAATTTATGATAGCAAAATATTGATTAGTATTAAAACGAGCAAAATAAAATTGATGTCCAGTGATTATAATCAGTTTTTCATATCCAATAATAGTGATTTTGTATAGATATTGACAAGCGCAATATATTTTGACAGCAATCATAAAAAAACAATAATAGTTCTATTTAATTGTAAATAAAATTAAAAATCGTCTAACTTGTTCAGTATCATATTGTTGCCTCCTAGACGCTTTTTCAGAAATAAATGCTTCCATGCCTTTTGTCCTTTTGAACTTTGGATCAGCGGGGTCAATATTAAACAGATGAGATGTATACATTGCAGTAAATCGATCATCTTTTACATCAACCTAAAAATCATCAAAATGAAATAATATAAATTTATCATATAAAATAATCAATTGAGTTATTAAAAACTTACTGTAAAATCATTGCTATTGGATTTTTCATTTTTCATTTTGTTTTTATTCTTCTTTTTAGAAATTTTTGTTTCTTCCTCTTGAATTTTTTTCATGTTAAAATGTCGTTTTTCACTAGGTTCTTCGTCCATTAATAATAATTCTAATTCTGCTTGTTGTTTATCTTTTTTGCTTTCACTTTCTGAATCTGTTTCATCGTCTTTTTTCTCTTTCAATTCTTTCTTCGATTGTTGTTTTTCTCTCATTTTTTCTTTCTTTTTTTCCATCATTTTCTGAAATGGAGTTAGATTTTTCTTCGATTTTTCCTCGACTGTTTTCTGTACTTTTTCTTGAGCACCAATACCCCATGAAATTTCCAATTCTGAATCTTTAGATGCTTTTTTTTCCTCCTCGTCTTGTATGTTTTGTAATAATTCTTTATATTTATCGATTGAATTTTTTTTAGAACCTCCAGCTTCATTACACTCCTCACCGGACAGTACCTTTTCATCATCACTATTCTCATCCTCTGAGCTAAAAGCTACATATTTTTGTAAATCAATATCATCGATTTCACTTTTTGGATTAGTTTTAAGCTTGTTAACTAATTCATTTCGTCTTGGGTCTGTCTCATCCCACGTAAGATTCACTTTAGCCTGTTGTAAAGCAGTAGTAGTAAATAAATGAGGTTTGTACTTAGTCAGATCTGGTAATTTATTACAGACTTCTTTTGGTTCCTGAAAAATTGTAAATTAATTAGCTTTGTTTATATAATAACATAAGGTAAATAAAACAAAAAATTGTTTGCTGTTCAACAACTAAACTGTAAAAAGAATTTTGAACTTTATGACAGTTGGTATAAGCTAATGAAACTTAATAGTGAAATATACATAGTGCAAAAATGTTAAAGACAACATATATTTTGTTACATCTTATTCAAAATTGTTAATTTAAATTTTTAGTTGTTTGTATAATTGAGATGAAAATTCAAATATGTCTAATTGTCATTTAATAAAACAATGACTCAGATTGTATAAAAAATATAATTGTCATTCAATAATTCATCAATCACCAAAGTAAATAAAATCAATTAATTTAGTTACTAAGTTAAAAAGTTAAGTTTTTAAGTAGACCCAGAAAATGTTATCATTATAAATTAATTTAACTATAATTAATAATTTCATTGTTAACTTATCTCAGAATTGTTTATATTTTTTTTTAATACTTTTCATTTTAGATCTCATGGATGAATATGCATTCCACATTCTCCAGGATTAATTTAAAAATTTTCACATTTATTACTTTCAGTTCAATTTAAAACACTTTCTACACCAGTCTTGACTCCTTTCTCCTTTCAATCAAATGAATTATTAAATATTTATAATTGATACAAATTTATATTTACGTTCACATTGTACAAATATATATATTTATGAAAATAGATTATTTAATATGACGTTTAGTGTTGAAAGAGCTGTACATGATTTTTAAATTGAACGGAAAAAAAAAAGAAATTATAAGAGCTTATACATACAGCATTGTTCAAAACTGATGATAAATATGTTAATGAAACAGAGAAAATTGCATGATTTCAATATAATAAGAACTTTCAGAACAATATTATTTTTCTAAGTTGATTGAAATTTATTTCATCTGTTGCATAAAAAACAAAAATAAACTAATGTAATGATAAATTATTACATTATCATTTGGTGGAAATGATAAATATTTACAAGTTTACTAGGTAATTTATAGTCTATTGGCACATTTTACTCGACCTTAATCATAAAACATAAGATGGGTAAAATTACTTGATCAAATTCAGTGTCATCGGGTACAAATCGTAAATCTAAACGCGTGGCACTGCTTTCATATTCTATACCATCACATTCTGTATATATTTTATTGGCAGTTTCTGCAGAATCACAGACAATAATAGCATAATAGTATTTAAGTCTAGCCAATTGGTATTTCCGCAATTTTTCCATGTGGTATTTACTACCTTCTTCTTCTTCTCCTTCTTCCTAAAAAAAATGATGAAAAATTTAACTCAAGAACGGATAAAATATAATTTAAATTTACTTGATCGCTTTCATCGGAAGAACCAATTGCTATGGGGTTACTAGAAACAAGTTCAGGAGGTCCTTTGACTTCTTCTTCTTGCATACGTTTCATACCGAATTCTGATGGATAGATCTATGGGCACGGACAGAGTATACAATTTGTATGAGTTCCAATTTAAATTGGGAATATTTCTATATGTTATTAATTACTACGAATGTGCACTGTATGGCGAGTATTGAGAGTCACTGATAATTATTGTTGACATACACAACCTAGATTGACCAATGTTGATGAATTAATAAAAATAGTGGACGTTTACTTATGAATGTTAACATTTACATGATGATTTGGTCGATGTTGTTATACACAACTGAGTTTTAGTTCATGTTTACTTATGTATGCTGATTTCTTGATAAGCTTCTATCATATGTAGACCATTTATAAATACAAGTTTAATTGATATTAGACATTTTCTTTCAAGTTAGATTTTAAAAAAGCTATGAAAATAGTGTTATTAATAAACTGTACACCAACATTAATCAGTTATTACTTATTAGTAATTATACTAATTACAATAGAGCAAACTTCCATAAGATTTTATATTACACAAAATTCTGATGTTTTTATATTGTTTTTAAGTGGGTTTACTTTGTTTTGCAATAATATGGTGTATACTCTTGTCTACCATTTTCTGTGTTGGAAGTAAAAGCCTCGATTTGTCTGTTAGTTGAAAAATAAAATTTTATTTATTTTTTATTTGCTCATTGCAAACTTATATTTCAGTATTTATAATTGATTAGTCAATAAAACTACCTATATTTTACCTATCACCTCGATATTGATTAGTAAATGTTGGTATACAGTAATATTTTAATCTACCTATATGTCAACATTAACTTTTGGCATTTATTGGATACTGCTAGGCATTCACCAGCTGTAGACTTTTGTGGTAATTTATACACTTACATTTACTGATTTAATATAACCATCATTTGGTAAAAATGAATTGAATAATATCATCAAGTCAGCAGCCTGTATTCTATCCCAATCCATATTACACAATGCTAATCTCGATGTTGCTTCTTCTACATTGTCAGCATCTTTATCTAATTCTCCCCAACAATGTTCAACATTTTCTATACACAAAAATAAATACAGAATAAGTAATAAAATAAATATAAATAAAAAAATATATTTATCGTTTCACTCAGAATCTAAAAATTAAACAGCTACAAACATTCAACTGATAATATACTCTTACCTTCCTTTTCTTCATCAGATGATGAATCATCATCAGAAGAACTGTCAGACATCAATATACCATCTCCTCTAGCATAATCTATTGTTTTGTCTTTTAGTCGTTTTTTGATTTCGGCATCGATTTTACTTTTGTCCACATCATCTTCGTCATCAATTAATGTTTCTTCATCTGTTTCTTGAATAACTTTATCCTCATTAGAGTCTGATTCAGAGTTAGAGTCATCTTCGTTTTCTTCATCAGACATATGATAGAACTTTTTAAAATCCTCAGTAGTAGAACCAGGTAGGGGTCTTCCTCTTTTATCAATAGTGTACTTAACTTTAAACTTTTTGTCTTTGAATATAGATTGAAACCGTTTATCGATCTTGACTTTACGTTCGGCTTTAGGTATGCGCTTGAATTTGGGATCATTGCCGATTTTTGAAAATCGTTTGTCGTTTGAATCCATGATGAATTGAAAACCGTGAGAATTCGCTGCAATTATTACAACATAAACAATTTGAGTAAATCGTAGGAAAACAGTTATATTATAAACAACTCGTACAAAAACTATTCAAAGATATCTGTAAAGTCTGCGATCAATTTTTTCTAAATTACTTACCGGTAGAATAATAATAATAATAAAAACTTTAACAAACGACAGTAAATATAATATAATATTAATTATTAATTTATATTAACATTTAGTTAATTTTTTTCACGTAAAATGCTAACGAGTAATTGACCGAACAGTTAACGTTAGTAAACTGATAGTATTATTATTTTCCCACTATCAATCCGATGGGCAACTGCACGTGTTTTTAATCAAAAATGATGGCCGGTATCGGACTATACAGGTCCGAGGAACATAGATGTCGACACGAGCGTCACAAGCCGGTTTTTTACAGGTTTTCAATCAAATATCAATGGATTTTATACGAGTAGCCAGTAGGTTCTCTTTTTAAAGCAAAAATTGAAATGTTTATAATGTATCGAATGCAAAATATTATAAAGGTGTATTTTTAAGATTGTTTTTGTTTGTTTAAAAGTTTTGTTGCACTATTTTTTTATTTTTTTTTTACAAATAAAAGCCAGAGGATAATAATCGATATTGTTTAAAAAATGTTTAGCACCCCTCTAATAAAAATTTCAAATTGCATCTATGCCTTTGCCCAAACGCCACAGAATTACAGTGAATAGGTAGTAATACCATTGATTAAGTACATACTTAAATATATATGATATAAACATAATACTTACTTAATATTTTGATTTTACGTGCGCCTATGACAACCGTTGTCAAGGTGTCTCTATAGTCTATAGTCAGTCGTCCTGCTGTAATTGCATTTTTCCTTTTTAAACTTTGCCACTTTGGGGGGCGACGGCTGAGCACGTCAGTGAGGCCTCGAACGCGGTGGAGGAAATGGATAGGAAACGGAAAATGATGTGGTTTTCCGCTCGACAGTATGATTAGATAACTGGATCTTATCAGTTTGCCGCGCTTCGGTACGTTATTTCAATAATAAATTAGTAACTATAAAGAAAAGGTTATATACGAATAAATACGATTTCGAAGTTCAACTATATGGTTGTTAACAACATTTTACTTTTACTCACTGAATTGAAGTCATAAGGTAGTCCATATCGCTTTTCGTAGCTTTGTGTTTTACATTTTAATTGGTATTTCTGTTTTACCGAAATTGTGTTGGAATTTTTCCCCCCGGACTGGAAACCTTTCTGGCGTCTCTCTTCGATCCAATCCATTACAGGTAATCAACTAAAACCTATAAAGAGCATCGGAGCTACCATATAAATAAATTTGATATTATTATTTCTATTTTACCGCTCTGCAGCGCCATGGACAGTGATAAGTTGAAAAACATTTTGCTGGCTTCCGGCGAAAACTCAGATGTCTGTCTAAAGCTGTATTCGTGGTGAATATATGTCATACATCGTGCTTCACGTTTGAAAGTTTAGCATTTTTAAATGCATTGTTTCCTTCTGTACAGGTTCGAGGAAAAAGGAGTCATCAACAAGTTACGGCCGTACGTCAGACAGCAGATGATGTTAAGCCTGAAAGACAGTCCTACGTATGATGTAAACAAGAGTAGTTCCATCTCCCCAAAACTCTTGGCAATCAGTATGCTGGTGGCTGATTTCTTAATGAATCAAGAAAACGTGTGTACGCTCAGTGTGTTCATTACAGAAGTATGTACTGCTGAAATAAAATACCATGTATTACTTATAAATGCACATTTCGTTTGAGTTTTAAAATATTTTTTTAGGTACCCATGTTGAATAATTTACGAGAGTTCAATTATTACGTCAATCATTTAGGCCGTAGCGAGAACAGCGTACCAATTGTCAAGCCTAGGTTTCAATTAAACGATGTCCACGAAATTTTAGAAGCATTGGGTGTCCAGCCTAATTCAGATATTATTGAATTGATTTGTCAACACTATTTTAATGACAAAAACAATCATTCCTTGTTGGCGTGCCTATTTAAAGCTATAGCAATTGTAAGAAATGATATCAGGTGTGTTTAATAGTATCATATCATCAAGTGTTACATTTCACAATTATTATGAAACACATATATATTATATATTTTAATTGAAAATAATTCGGAAAAAAATTTATAAGCAATGATAATGGTCACTATGGTTACAGTATAGGTATACGTACATATATAAAACGTTAAATTTTTAAAATATTCGCAGTGGGCCACCCGTAACACCTAGCAATCTGCTGGGCTGATTTGTGAATCTAAACCATCCGGGGCGTCACCCAAACGCATACAAAAAAATTCATTCAAATAGGTTCAGCCGTTTAGGAGTTCAGTGACTTACACACGTACAGTAGAATTATATATATAAAGATAATAACTAACTTATGATAACTAATAATAACTAAATTATGACTTTTAAGCAAAAGTCAGGGCTTGTGAGTAAAACAAGTTGGGATTTGTGAATTCATTGCAAAAGATTAGATACTAGTAATTTATAATATAATATTTTATGTTTTATTTAAATTAGATAATTGTAGTTGCCTATTACTGTTATGCTTTGGTTACTTTTATTATTCTGTGAGACTTTTCATAACAGATTTTATCAAAATAATAAAGTTTAAAGACATTATCAATTTAAATTCTATATCAATAATGATTACTTATTTAACAACTATTGGTGTTTAAAATTGATTTGAAATTTTATTTTATTTTCCAATTCTGTATTCAAAGGAGCAATTTTAATTTACTATTATTAAGTTTAAGAGGAAACTTATGTCTAATGAACTTTACTGATTTTTGAAACATTTTATCAATTACAAAATTTGATTATAAATATGTTTTAATAATTATTGTGAAACATAATTTATACATTTTTTGTACCTTCTTATTATTTAATTTTTTTTTTTCTAATACAAAAATTTTCCTAAATTCTATTGAACTATTTTTGTTGTATTATTATATAAATTTGTTTTATAATTATGATATAAAACTAGTTTGTGAAAAAAATGATACATTTTAGAGGTATTCCGAACATTTAAAATTAATATATATTGGCTATTGAATATTTGGTGGTCCTATAATTATAAGAAAAGGTTATTATAAAAACGTCCGAGTTAAAATGATTTTTGTAAGTCTGAAAACTAAAGAATTTAAATGATTTATAAATATAACTAATATCTATTTCCTTTTATAATAATAATCATTATTACATTGCATTCAATTTAAAAATAACAAATTTACATTGAATACTTTAAAATTTGAAATAATTTTTTTTCTTTTTTAGTAAATTCAATGAAATTCGAAACAATGAGGATCATTTAAATAGGTCCACAGATATTGAGAACAATTCTTATGAGCATAGATTAAATAGTTGGTTAGTGAAAATTGATGAAATACTGAAATCATTCAATTTAAATGAAGGACAAAGGAGTATTTTGAAAAAATTGTTAAAACAGTAACTATGCACCACGAGTAATTATTTAAATTTAATCTAACGGCTCTAATAGTTTTGATTTTCAGGTACCATCAGAGTAATAATGCCCAAGAGGTTGCTGTATACAAAGAACATTTAAAAAAATTAGAAAAAAAATTTAAAGAGACAATGGAGAGAGTGACCGAAGTAGAGCAAATGACTACAGATTTTCATTCTCGGGAAATTGGTCTGATAAAACAAAGAGAACAGACGGAATATATCACACAACAATTTCACTCAGAATCACAGCAATTGCATCAATTAATTAACACTTATGAAGTTAGTAATTTTTAAACATTTCACTTACATTGTGTGTTCTTTAAAAAAAATAAGCAATTTTCTGTTCAAATTTAGCATTGATTATTTTTATTCTAATATAGTGTAATGAATTATAATGATATTTAGGAAAAAGAAAAGTTCATGCAAGAAAAACTAGAAGACATAGAAAATCAAAAACATGAATTAAGATTAAAAGAAATAGAACTCATGAGGCATGAAAATTATTGTTATACACACATATTCAATCATTGAAATTTGTTTTCAATTTTATAAATGCCTACAGATTAAGAGAGGACTCAATAAAGCGCATGGAAGCTACCAAAATTATTGAATCTAATCAAGTGAAACTACTGCAGGAACAAAACACGAATTTGACCAAACAACTACAGGAAATACAATTAAAACTTGATGAACTCAAAGAATGTAAAAAGACTGAGCAGACGAGTCCAAAAAAGATAGACACTACTCTCCATAGAATTGAATCTTCGTTGGTAAGTGAAAAGTGTCGATATCTATTAATTGATAATTATTAATTTATATTAACGATTTTAGGACAAAGAAATGGTGCGAAAACTGCAAAAAGAAAACAACGAGTTGCGTGAATTTATCAAAGCCCAGCAACAGAGAATTGAAGAATTATCGCAAAGGGCATCTAATTTGGGAAAATTACATTTTCAACCTTTGACTACAACAGATTATCAGACTAGAAATGTTAAAAAAAAACTTTCCTTTGTCGAAAACCCCAGTCATAGAAATCGCTATGCAAACCAAAACATTTCTACAACTACAACAGATTATTCGACTACTTTACCAGAATCGGACAATCTAACCGAGGACGATATAGTACAAGAAGCACATTCAAAATGGAAAACACTTGTAATGAAAACAGCAAAGGTAAAGCAAAATTTGAAAAATTACCAAACAAATTGTATGCGTTACCAGTCTGACAATAAATCTGTCAGTACCAATGGACTATCATACAATGAAATTCGTTCAAACGTGTCAGACGATTCTGATTCCAGTCTTTTGAGAAACAACACTGATAAAATAAATCTTAAAGTCCTCGCTAATAAGATTGGTTATCATCGATCGGTCAGACGATCAATGAATCTTTCACCATCTAAAAGTGATAAAAGCCTTGAAATGTTACATAATACAAGATGTCAGAAACATACTGATATTTCACCAATAAAAATGTTGTCGTCCAATGCTAATAATAGGTATAGAGGGGAATCTTCTGAGAATAAGCCACCAATTTCAAGACTAGAGTCACCAATTCATAGAGTAAATGATGAAACCGAATTTTCTTCACACAAATCCAATGGATCTCCTCGATTGTCAAGAAAAAGTCAATTAGAGATTGAATCCACTGTTCTAAATAGGTCTTCGCAAGAAACTAAAACGCCAGAACTAAATAATTCAAAAAATTATTCCCAAACAACTAAATTATTGGACAATGTTAAAATAAAAAATCACAAAACTTCACCCAAAAATTCAGATAGTGAAAAATTCAAGGGAAGTAATGATGTACAAAAAAGTTTAAATATACAATCGTTTACCGATGAAGAAATAATTGATTTACCACAAAAAAAACCAACTGAAAAACGAGACACTTTAAATGAAGACGCCGTCGATAGTTCATCCAGTAAAAAAGACAGGGAGAGTGAACACACAATTTCATTCGGCAGTAACAGAACAGATAAATCTTCAGATTTTTGGGCGTAACAGCAATGGTCTATATTTATTATTATTTTTTTGTGTTAAGTATTTAATAAATAAATAACATTTGAAATTTTAAGATTTGTTTTCACATTATGACATGTAATCTCCTGTCTAAAAAAATATATTCAATTTATATTTTGCTTACCATAAAGTAACTGTGGATACATTAACATTTCAGACTTACTAAAGTCAAGAGGCTCTTAAATGTGTCGTTTTGCTTTTGGAAAAAGTTGTATTCGTGCTTTTTAGACTGGTTGAATGTAATATTAGATTACTCTGAAAGCATAGAACTTCCATAACTCATAAATAGCGCACCTAGTTCTAGTAAACGGACCACAAGCATTCGCACAAACCATTGAGTCTTGGAAATCTTGTCATCGTTTTGCGATTGATTATTTTAAATTTAATGTATACATTACGTTATCGATTTCAGGGAGCAATCTAGGTCAACATCAACATTAAAATAATTTAGTAATACCATCAAACATTTTACATAATTAATACAAATTATTAGTATATTTTATTGGAATTGGATTTAATAAGACATTAGCTTCTCCAAAATCTTTTTGATACTGTAAACAATTGACAAATTCCTTGAAAAAAAAAATTATGACAATTATTATATGTAGGTATATTCAAACTTAAAAAGTCGGAATATTTATGAATATAATTATTTTAAATACAAAATAAAATTGTAGATAATACTACAATAAAATAATTAGTACATTTCAATTTGTAATTAGCATACAGTTGTTCTTCACATGAGATGTTTTAATATAATTTTAATATGACATGGTTTACATTTTATTTTTTGCCAGATTTTTTAATTCCTCCGCCGACCATGGGTCCTTTTTGTGCAGCTTTTGTTTTAAGATCATTCAATGCTTTTTGTTGTTCCTTTAATTTCTGTTTCATTTTTAAATCATCTTCGTCTAGTTCTTTATTTTCCTTCTTGGGGGTTTTTAAAGGTTTCTTCTTTCCTCCCTCTCGTCCAGACATAATGCTGTAACATTAAATGATAAATAATCATAAAATTAAACACACATTGAAATTATCAGTGAATATCTTATGCAACAAATATAAAACTTTGCCAAACAAATATTTTAATTAGTTGCATAAGCTACCTATTTGCCTTGTTCTTTGCAATTTCGTACTGTTATCAAATACAACCAAACTTGTTTTTACATCTGCATAATCCCATTTTAACTTTAGTCTTAAATTAAATTAGTATTTTACAGCATTTTCTAAACTCGATTTTTTTTCTTCAAAATGTTACATATTAAATCTTCTTTATTATTACCTTAATGTTGATAAAGTTCATAAAAATGAAGGGTATGAGGTAGGAAGCTTTGTTATTGTTTATAACATCATATAAATCGAATTGTAAAAAGCAATTTAAAACTGGTTAACACTTTTGATAGTACATTCTAAGAACGTGGGAGCGCAAGAGCATTTTTACCGACGGCCTAGCCGCCCGGCGACGGAAATGTCCCAGAGATAGAACGTTAACGAAATTGAAAATCGAAGCAATGATTAAATCGCGTAGTAGAATGAACGAACATTGGAGAAACGATTACAATACGTTTTGCGGAACCGCAAAGAGCGTAGGATAGGCCGTCGATATGGAAAATTATAAAAACGGAACGTTTTCACTCCCAGGCAAAACATCATGATGAGGCGAGAAGTGTATCAACGAAAAAACTCGTGACATCCGCGATCGTACCAAACAATGATGTTGATAAAGGCGACGAATTCGTAAAAGACGATCGCCTGACCATGATCTCATGGTGAACACGTTTAAGAATAGTCAGTATAAAAAAAAAAAATAAAAAAAACACATCACTCACTGATAGTTCGAAGAGGACGCGTGTTCTCAAAATGTGAACGGACGTACAGTACTACTGCGATCGCGACAGTATAATATTTTGATGTTCGCAAAACGGTCTCGCTCGGGGACGGTGAAACGAATGAACGCAGCAGCAATGGGTTTTTATTTGGATTTCGTTTAATCTCGTGTTCACGTGATACGTGCAAATCGTACACCGCGTTGGAGAATCGAGATAGCAGCTGCTGCGGCTCTCCCCGTCTACGGATTTCATTTGGTTAGGACGGTTAACCGGTATAAAAGTCGGAGTCGTCAAGGAGGTTGTAAATCTGTGTTTCGGTTAAAACCGTTGCCGCGGTAAAGATTAGAAGAATAAAAAAAACAAAACCTTATTATTTCTGAACTTACCTGTAATATATTATTTATAAAAGAGTTACGTAATTATTTTAAGTTTGATTCAATGATTAAATAGTCGTATTATCGTATATTTATTTATTCATAGTTTGTCTGTTCTTGAAAAGTTGTGTAATCGACGCGAAAGAAACACGGTCAAATGTCGTAAGTGTTTTAAAACGTAACTAAAATAATAACCTACATAGTACCTGTATCATAGATGATATTTTAATCCAAGCCTATTTTCTTAATGATGCCGCTAGAAGAATCGGATCAGGTAAAATTGAATATTTCACGAAGAAAACGATTGTTTTCTCTCTATAATTGTATATACGTAAACAATACAATATTATTTAAAAATAAATATACAATTTCAACGAATTCGAGTGAGATTATTTTATAAATATTAACAATGTAATTTGCGGGCAATCAAAATTGAAAATAGTATAAATATGTATATATGTATGTCTGACAAAAGTACTTACCAAATGGTTTGAAGATATAAGTACATACAGATACCTATATAATATCGACATATAGTTATGTAATAATAACAAATAATCTCTTCTATATATTATATATTGAAATAATTCTTGACGGCCGCGTCTGAAGCGGGGGGTACCGCTTTTCCCCTTTATTCCTCCTCTCGCCCCGGCCGGACCCTTGCCTCCCCGAGCTCCGCTACGATTTTCCGCCGTCCCGTTTTCCCCGAGACGGCCCTCCGAAAATCCTCCCTAGTAACAACATAAGCCGTCCCATCCGTACTCGCGTCCTGCCGTTTCCGCGTTCAAATGCCCGTCCTCCTTCTCGTTCTCGACTAGGTTAGGCGTGCCAGATCGTATAGGTTCCCCGGTATGGCTGTCGCCGGGAGGGAGGGCCATAGAGCTGCTCTACTGGACGCTCTACTGGTCGTCGAGCTGTATAAGACGGCCGTATGGGACGCGTGCGCGCCGCGGTCGAAGAAGCGCTACTTCGTGCGGGCGCACATCAAGCACGGCGTCGTCGGCGCGCTATCCGCTTGGCCGTGTCCCGATGCGCTACGACACGGCCACAACAGACCCGCGCCGGCGTGCTTCGGCTGCTTGAACAATACCCGAGGACCGGCGGCGATCACGCGCGCCAGGATCATCGGTCCGACGCTGATACGCTTGAGCAGGAGCGCGGCCGAAAATTATTGTTTGATCCGTATTATAGTAATACTTGTTGTAAAACACAGCTGGGCTAAGAAAACATCGAGTGACATTGAAAATCATATATTTAGAATAATGAACTTGGCAAGTTCAAGCAGGATGGAAATAATTTAAACTCACCTGGTCGAATTTTATTAATATGATTTTCAATGTTTCTCAATGTTTCCTTATCCTGGGTCTGTTTCGTAACAATTTCGTATTATTGCTTTATACTATTACGCGGGTCTTATATACGTAATATCGAGTTTATCGTTTGCAAATATTAAAAATACAACAAAAATATTATGTTCCTAAAAAAATAGATCTTTTTCTTTATAAAATTGAAAACGGAATAATTTACTATCTCATCCTAAAATGTAAAAATATTTTTGGTTTTAGGTACCTGTAAGATTAACCGACGAGTAAGTAATAAGCGATGATAAGTTTCAAAGTTTTATTTGAACGCTGCAACTACAGCTTATAGTATAAGTTCGGTTTCAAACACCTGAAATACTCGATTTCAAAACGTTTTGCACACATTCACACGCGTTTAGAATTAATGATATTGACAAAATAAAAATAATAATAAGTGTACAAAAATAAAATATAAAAAATTAACGTATATCTTAACTTAAAAAAAAAATAATACAATTCTTGTAGTAAACGAATACTTTAAAATATAGTAAATGTTATGTTTAGGATTGAAGTATTATTTGCTTGTTATCTTGTGTTGCAAAAGAAGAAGAAGAAAACGACGAGACTTCAGTCCTTTAGAAAAAAATCCGACGACGAGCGTCATTATCAAGGGAATTGAATTCTCGACGCGTTGTTTCGTCTTTCCACGGTCAGTGTGATCTTGTCTCCGGCAGACGCCACCAACGGCACCGTCAGACAACAATCGGAATCATCTGTCCTGGTGTTGTTCACCTGAAAATCGGCGAAAACGTCATCGATAATGGACAAATTAAGTATTTAGGCGCACAACGTTGCATAGTGATTTTTTTTTACCCCTTATATAAAGTTTAAACTGTAAATGTATTCAAATTTTGAATTTTGGAAAAAAGACTATATTATGAATGTAAAACGTGATTGAAATATCAACTAGACGTACTTGTATTATACGGTCGTAACGTTTCAGCATGCCGCTCAAGTCGGCCGGTCCACCTTTTCGAATGTTGTTGACGAACACTCCTCTCTCATAAAGACCGTCCGATATGCTGAAACCGAAATCCTCATACACCGCGTCCTTGAACAAAGTGACCTGTAAGTATACGAAACAAAACAAAATTTTTATTAAAAAAAGCATAGGTGCAAAATGCAAATAGTGATATATTGTGTGAAAAAATCAATGACGACTTGCACCCGAGTCAGTTAATGTACGCGCGCAAAACGGGATCTAATCTATGTTTTATAATTATTGTTCATTATATTTTGGGCTTTGTGCACACGTATAACAATTAAATTATATGCCAATTTATTATGTACTAAATGAAATCAATAATTAAAAATATATAATTAGACCGTAAGATAATGGAGTTTTTCAAATATATGATTTTAGTGTTTAATAAAACCAACATTTTTCGTGAAAGCTATAAAGTACGGATTATCTAATCATTGGGGGCCCGGACTTTGATGACTTCTTCATTTTTTTTCGGGACGTCTTTTCTTGCTAAATATTTGTTTCGACGAACTTAAGAATCGAAATTAACTGTTTACTAACCGAGAGAATCGTTTCACGATTATATGCGTTACAATTATTTTACATATATTTTTTGTTATCTTTATCGAATATTAAAATTGGACATTCGCACATAAATTAAATAATATTATATTTGATTTTTTTTATAAATATAACCTAAACGATTATCTAAGAATTAAACCTATCGTTTTTCGAGGACATTCGCGTAGGTTTTTAAGGCGTTTGCGTATTTTTTTTGTTCGGGGCATTAAAGTGTTTGATTTCTCGACCGTCACGTGGTCGTTGTACGAGGGTGCCGGGGAGTGCTTATAAGCACGTTTAAGACGAAAAATAGCGAGAAGCAGCCGGTCGCCCGAGGGTTAATATAATAATAGCACTATCGCACGCACCTGGAACAGGTCGAAGTCGAGCAGCCCGTCGCCGTCCTGGTTCTCGGCTATCTTGAATATGCTGTCGACGTCGTAGTCGGCGTGCTCGCGTATGTAGTACGGCCTGAGCGTGCCGCCGAAGTAATCGCTGTCGAACTCCGGCACCTTCCTCTGCGCGCTCTTGGACCGGTGCCGCAGCACCACCGCCCGCTCGGGCGTCGGCTCGTGCAGATTGGGCGCGGACCGCGTGGTGTCCGACTCGATGGCCGAGTCGTCCGCCGTGGTGGACAGCAGCCCGACGCTGGTGTAGTGCGGCCGCGGCCGCCGCTGCGGCCGGCACACGGTGATCACCACGCGGTCGTCCGTGTTCTGCAGCTGCGCTATGGCCGTGGACAGCGGCGCCTCGGACAGGTCGGCCCCGTTGATGGCCAACAGCCGGTCGCCCACGTGTATCGCGCCCGTCCGGTCGGCCAGTCCGCCTGTAAATATTATATCATCGTGATGGTCCGGCGATTATTTGTCTGTTTGATTTCATTTGTCCGATGATTCGCGGGCAATGATTATTGTGTTATATCGATGTCGATCGATAATATTTACGGTAAGTGCCTGATATCATTTCAATGTATTTTTTTTTAAGTTTTATTCAATTTATCGGTACACATAAAATATTATTGTTTGCGTGCGTTCAAAGTCTCACTACAAGTGAGTTTTCAAGTGAAAACAAGCGCTATTACTCGTTGTTTTAATGTAATTTTCGTCAAACGAATTTCGTTTCAAAGAACCTTCTCAAGTTCGTTAAATAGAGTTTTAACTGTGTAAATATATATATATGCATGGGCAAAACTACGGGCCGGGCCAACTAGGCCATGGCAAAGTCTGATATTTGAATTTACTCGACAAACTTAAAAAAAAAAAACAAAAAAATTTATTTCGAACTGACTTAATGTCAAAGTCAATTCTCTCGCCTATATATTCATACATATATAGTCCCAGATTCCCGATTAAGATTTTCATGTAAGAAAATCGTCATTGTTTCTGAATCGTAAACGTATTGAAAGTCAATTTTTTTTTATGAAGTAGACTTGTAGAATATATCCATTTTGCATCGCAGGGAAAAATTGTTCACGGTTTACCGTTCAAGCTATTATCGAAATGGAAATTATGTTTACGTTTAGTTTTATAATTCTAATGCGTTTTGGTATTAATTTAATAAATGATTACATTTCTAGGTACTAAGATGGCAACGTATTGCATCTACATTCACAATATTATATTACATTTGTGAACTATTATGTATATGGATTCATCAGCTCATACCTGGCGATAGCTCTTGAATGGAAATCGGAAATCGAGAATCTTCGGATCCAGTTATGGTAATGCCCAAAGGTTCTCCTTTTTTGTATAGTTCCACTGTGTACTGAACCAAATCATCTTCGTTTTCGTAATCGTCTGACGAAACAAATGTTATAACACGATTTTAATCCACAACTTTACACACACTGCGTGAGTTTATGAACACATTTTATATAATATACATACATATTGGCATACAAGTGCATAAACTTGTGATTATCGACACTTAGAGCCGTTGTAGGAACCAATATCGTTTGTAACCAATATAGTTTGATTAGTATTTAAATATTTAATTTAATGAAATGCTCCTTATTGTCATGTGTCCGTTTTAATTACTCTACGAACGGCTCTACCTCTTGTTCTTTCGAAAAAATTAAACAATAACTGTATATTCAAATCCACCAATCGATGTGTATGATAAATTAATATTTGTATTTGTTATTTTAGCGATGTAAAAAATAACGATTGAACAATACAAATAAGTAAATAAACAAATGAATTTCACTCGACTATATTATATTGAACCACGGCGACAATAAGTCGGCTAATTTTAGATGTATTGAGAATATATTCGAATTATATGATATGGTATTAAATCATCGTCAACGTCAGAAGAAGAAGAAGAAAAAACAGTAAAATAACGTGCTGCTATACGTATACGGATGCCAACAATTTTGCCATCGTGTTGGCTGAATCCCCGAGCACGACTATATTTTTATTACCTGTCGCAACATCAGAAGTTCGCACGCGCAACGTCACCACGTCTCCAGCTTCCTGTAGTATGTCACTTGCCTCTTGTCTAGTACAATCGCTCAGTGATTTATTATTCACAGCTAACAATATGTCGCCGATTTTTAAAGTGCCCAACCGATGTGCTATGGAACCCGGTACGATCTCCGAAATACACACTTGCCCGTTGCCGTCGTCTAAACATAACAATACATCACCAATCAACAACAATGATAATAATTAATAATACACCGTCGTCGTTCGATTACCCGACGCGTACACCATAGATTAATGTGAACATTCATAATCAAAGTCTGATGAAAATTATTTTTAAACGTTTGTACAACAAGAGTATTGACGTGCGACTTGGTACATCGAGGAAGCGACGAACTCGTATGCGAACAATTGTTTTTGAAATTCGGACAATTATAGGGGAGTTTTTACTTTATTTTATACTCACTTTTTACCGCACACACAGTTCGAGCATAGACGATTGCGCGAAAAATCAAAAATAACGCGAACAGTATGAGAACTAGAAGAAAGAAAACGTTCGAGTAAGGAACTGTTGGTTCTATGATATTGAAAATTCATATTTTGGACTAGGTATACAAAACGCATAACGCGTTTCTCTATATTATATAATATTATGATGGAACGAAAAGTAAACGAAAACAACGTTGCGGATTTCGATCGATCGAAAATCAAAACGTTCGCATTCAAACGATTCGCCAAATCCGTATTTTGTACACGTTAAATATGAATTACGATCACGCCGAGCAGCGGCTTACCCGTTATCGTGATGCCGAGACTTCTGTAGTCGTTTTTCACCAGTTTCACGGTGAATTCTCCCGACGCGGGCACGACGGAATCCGTTATGTCGAACTCCACTTTGATGCAGGCGTTTCTCACTTCGGGTCCTAGAAACTCGTGAAGAGGTTGCTGGAACAACGGCACGAAACTGGTGCTTTTGCACCCGTTGACGGACAGTATGCGATCGCCGACTTGCACGCAGCCGGTTCTACGACGACGATTAAAAAACAAAAGAACACGATACAATAAGCGAGCCGAGGATACACGTATTTCATGGCGGAAATAAAAACGATCGTCTTCGATCGTGAAAAACATAAATAATTCCAATAAAAACACTAAATTATGAATACATATTTAAAATGGGACAAATTCGTTTACTTTAACACTTCGCGGGATTTGTGAAGCCCGAGGTAATTTTCTCATTTAAACCGTTTGAAAATCAACGAGCTCACAATATTAGAAAGTCGTTTAGATTAATCGGAATGTTTGAAATATATTTATTAAACCTTAGAGAAGAAGATCAATAACGATACCTGTCGGCGGGTCCTCCCGGCTCGACGTAACAGACGACGAGCGCCATGTGGTTCGATCGAATGTCCATTCCGAACCGTCCGTTTTCGTCGGCCGTCAGTGTCAGTATGGTGTAATCCACCCGTACCACGCTATCTACAAAACGGGAAAAAAAAGAATTTTTCAATTCGCTTTGAATTTATATCGAAACGATTATGATCTTACGCGATTCCACGGCGGGTTCCCAGACTACCGGTTCGACCACGGGATCTTCGTACACGGAGTACAAGTGTTGACGCGAATCGTACGACGAACCATCTGCAAAAGCAAAAGTGTGTAATATTATTAGACGCGTATGATTTTATCGGAAACGGTTTGGTGAAAAGTCGTTCCTCTTCACATCGCTCCGAAGACGTATTTGCAATGCCGATTGCCGAGCACGAGGTGTCCCGCGGAAAGAGCGTTTTGAAAACTCGGGTAAGCATTGAAACGAATTCAGTACGAGTTGTACGCGAGAAAACTTAACCGCCACGTCGGCGTTGGAAAACGATATTTTACGAATAACGCGGCGTGGAAAAAAAATCAATCCCAATCCGGGCTCGAAACTCCTCGACCGTCGTTCTCGTTACTTACAATCGGCGTGCACGAAGTCTGACGTGAACGCTGGTATTATCTCCAGTCTGAGCGTGGGCTGAGCGCCTCCGCAAGTCCTCAGCAACTTATAGACGTCGCTGGCCGCCGTCCTCAGGCCGGCCACTCTGGTGTCGTTGACGGCCACGATCTGATCGCCCGGAAATATAGCGCCACACCTGTGTCGATCGCACGCCGCGAGAATAAGCAAATAAATACGTTAATATTAAAAATAAAACGAAACGAAAAAGGACGCTCGAGATGACAATATGTATATATTATACTAGCTGACCCGGCAAACGTTGTTTTGCCATATATTTCTAGTGAATTTTACTTATTGTAAGTATGTGGCGACGGCGTCTACGATTGAAAGAGGAATGGAGCGCGCGCAATTTCGGTAAAAGTTATGTGTAATAAATAATAATATAATATGACGTTACAAAATTGTATACGTCACAGCCAATGACAATCGATTTGCCTGCGATCGTATTCGACCGTCCAATGAAAAAAGTTCTATTGTATTCGTTCTATTGTTCATCGCACGCACGCACGCGATTTCGGTAAAAGTTATGTAATAATCTGATATTGCAAAATCAATACACCTTTTGGTAAAGATCGTCGGTTGTTTTTTTTTTTATGACATAATAATCTATTTATATCAAATGCAAATTACCACGCACTCGCTGATCGTTGCATCTCAAAATCTAGCCCGTGAAAAGTTTTTCCCGGTATGAGGGAGAAATAACGTTCTTCATTTTCAACCCCTATAACCCCCTTAGGGGTTTAATTTTGAAAAATAGGTTAATAGATTTTTCATTATTTGATTTACAGAATATGTATGCTAAGTTTCAAGAAAAAAGTGTTTTAATTCGATGACGCGTATGTTTATAAAAATTACTCGAAATCGACTTTTTGAACTTTTTTTTTTCATTCGGCGTTCCACGGTACACGTATAACAACAACGGGTCAGACGAATATTCGTATTATAAATATAACCGTTGTTTAAACACTATATCACATCATAACGCAATACTACTTGTCGTGTACGTCTGAACCGCACGCAACAAGTATACATTACATGTCGTATTCAAGTACACCGCACCGCCGCGCCGTGTCCACCCGACTTCGGGCGCCACACTTTCGTTGCTTTTAATTTATTCAGTATTCTGCGTCACGGCCGGCGTGATTTATAATAATTAACGTGAAGGATTAATATAATTATATACATTGTGCACGCACACACATGTACGCACATAATAGCTGCGTAGCTAGTTTGTTTATAACAACGTTTGTGTTTACTAATAGAATATCGCGAGCACAGTGCGTACGAATTTTTACTAAAAAATAAAAAAATAAATACGCCGTTCTCGAATAATTTCAACATCTGCGCCGCACGTGACGCGTGAACCGCATAATAAAATCCATCGGTTAAGCATAATAAATCGTGAACACGTAATGACGTATTTAGGGTTTAGCCGCTCTGGGTCAATATTTTTTTACTGCTCCTAGCCATCCCTCGTCCGTCCGTTAGTGTGTGTGTGTGTGTTTTTAATCTATAAACCTCTTCGCAGAAGGAACACCGAAGCGCAGTCTATTAAAGAGACTTGAAATTGGTTATAGTGGTTAAAAATGTTGCACATGTTGAAATTAACTATTTCCGGGCGTAGTCTCGAATATATTTTAACATTTCTAAATACGCCGCAGGACCGTGGTGGATCTAGAATTTCTCGTTTTCAGGCTGGTATAGGCAGAAATTTATTGACATTTTCAAGGTGTATAATACCTGTTTTACAGCGATAACGATCACACGGTTTTTAATTTTATTCGCGAATTTTCCCCAATTTGTGAATATAATGGGAGACTTAAAGAACCGTAAATATATACGACACGTTTTAATAAATTATTATTTGATAATATTTAAAATATGAGTTTTCAATTACATTCGTATTAATTCTCGAGATTCCACTCGACGGTGTTTCAAAATCGTATGCAACTATATTGAAGTATCGACACCTAGAACGACTAGGGGCAAGTGTACCCCTCGACTCGCCCAACCCTTAAGTCCACCGCCGCTATTGAATATGTGACGTTGGAATTATTTGTTATTATCGATTATTTTTTACTCTAATTTGATATAGTTGATTGTTATATATATGATGACAATTATATAAGACTTACCGTTCGGCAATGCTACCGGGCTTCACGTGGTCGACCACGACGGCGCTGTTGTTGATCGTGTTGGTCAAAGTCAAGCCCAACTGGTGAGGCCTAGGACTTTCGACTTCGACCAACATGGGGCAGGCCGCACTGCCGACTCGGTCCGCCGCGGACACCTGGTACCTTATGGTCAGCCGACACGCTCCGTCCGATTGTCTGAGCACCGCGTCGGCGTCGGCCAGCGTCAAACCGTTCAACGAGATGCCGTCGACGGCCAATAAATGATCACCCACCTTAATCGTGCCTTCCCTGAAACGAAACGATAATATAGTTATCACGGAAACATAAAGTTCACGCAAAAACGACGTCGTAAATATAATATTATAGGTAAACAACAACGCGTGCGACGTATAGGCAGGACTCGCGCGTTTGTCTAGTACCTATTTAAAACCGCCTCAAGTAGGCACATTAAAAAAAAAAAAAAATCGTAAATACGTCCCGCTTTTATAAAACCATTTTAACGGCGCGCGTTCACACGTCGTGCGTATAGCGCGTTCCGCAACAGTTGAATTTTACTTTCTTTTCTAAATATCTGTCAAAATTGTTTACGTTTAACATTTAAAAAACGGCCGGTGGGTGATGAGACGTTCTCTTTATTTTCGCATGTACGTGTATGTATGTATATACCTATCTTCGCCCACCGGCGTGCACGCGCCCGAGTCGGCCGTCGAACGTGCGGGGGGGGGGGGCTGACCTAGTCTAGGAAAAACTGAAGTGACGTCCCGTCGCCGAAAAAAATTCGAACGAGTATAGAAAGGCCGTTTATAGATAATTCTAATGTGTTTCTTTTGAATTTCAAAGAAAACGCGAAAACCTGCAGACTTCTCGTAGCTCTTTCATTCAAAATCGTTTCGAAAGCACCGGTATCACCAGCATCCATCGCCCGACGTCTGAACCTCATCCGAGTCTGGCGTCTCGCCCGATTTTTTTGTTTTTATTCATCATAAAGCATAGAGTTTTTTTTATCGATTACATTAAATTTACCATTTTACACGGCAAAATACGATTTACAATTATTATTGTTATTATTATTATTTCGGCTCGATCCGATCACCACCAACCTGTCCGCGGGTCCGTCGGGCCTGACGTGCGTCACGGTCAACGGCTTGCACATATCCGGATCCGGATGAGCGCCGCCTCGCAATACTATTCCGAGACTTCCGTCTTCTCGTTCGATGAACACGTCGATGACTTTGTGCTTCACATATTGATCTGAGGACAAAAAGCGCGCGCGGGTTACGGAAATTCGTTTGTATTCGTCGCGTTCGCCATATAATATGTATCATAAATGATAATAATCGTGCGTTGTACACACTCGCGCGCTATATTATTAATAATCGTATTTAATGGCGGGAGACGGGACAAAAAGCGATTACATTCAAGTGTCGCGGCGCAGAAACTTTACGAATATTTCAAGAAATTCTGGTTAACTTTGATTAAAACGACGAGACCGTTAAAGTTCATGGACTATTTCTCGGCAAATCGTACGCGATTAATATCACGTGGGTACTAACTCAAACCGGCGGACCAACGAAACTAATCGATTTTCCGCGTCATCCTACCGCGAAGATTTCAGCCAGCGGAATCTTCTTACGTCGATGCGAAACGATATTTAAAAATATCGCGAATCTCTGTACGGCATTTAACGATAGTAGTTATGAATCGTTTTTATTTTGTATATTTAATAATAATAGGCGTTATCGTGTCCGAAAGTTCTAAAAATTTAACCGGGAGCCCCGTTTCGTAGAAACTCGAGTTATGTTCGTCTCGACTTTTAAGCCGATTTCTGCCGTTTTGCCCGTCACGCACGATAATTATTATGAGTACAAATGAATAATATAATACACGAGTAATTAAGAGAGGGAAACGACTCCGTCATAACGCGCGCGGGCACGAATAGCTATTACTTACAGGGTGATTTCGTAAACATGTTCACCTTTTTTTTATGCTAATGCCTATGCGTTTATTCGATTTCAGAACATTTTTATACGTACTCGAATTATGAATGAACGCATTCAAGAGGTAAGCAAAAAAAAAAATCACCCTGTATATAGTACGTATGATAATAATATAACTGTACATTGGTCCGTGTAGCATCCGGGGTGCTCGTAAACCGCGTTGTGTTTGGACACCATCCGTTTGTCTTCGGTTTTCTGGGTCGAACAGTGCACCTTGTCCAGCAACCCTGGAAAAAATCACGAGAACACCGGTGTTAATACGCGTTTATTATTATTTATTTATATTATTTGTCAATACGCGCTTCTTTCCGACAGCGCGATCATATTATATTGCCTACGTGACTCGTACGTTATTAACTTTTAACAACGCCAAAGGCGTATTTAAGATTCTTTCGTGAGACGATCAACGACGACTTACGACGACGTCGTTAGCTTTGTTCGCAATCGATTGATATGTAGACGGGTGTGAAGCTTCTAAAAGACAGGCGAGATTTCCAAGTTACACCAAAGTTCTAAATACGATCCTGCAAACTACCACGTGGTAAGATCCTTGCAGGTAGTACTCGAAGAAAAAAGTTTAGAAAAATTTAATTTTATTGAAAACATTAAATATTGAATAAGTTAAATACGTGCACGGCAAATACTTTTAGTAAACGTTAAAACGAATATGATTAGCCTCTACTGTGGTCCGTTGGAAAGCAGTCGACCGGCGAGGCTCGTTTTCTAGTTTACAAATTCGACCGACGAAATCTTTTCACTAAAGTGACGAACATTTTTACTTAAACGACCATCAAAACTAATTAAAAAACAGATAACATGTTACAGTTTACATATATGTAAATCGTTATCGACCAACGACCGAACGAATTTGTGTAGAAACCTATATGACGAAACATCAGACTAATCGTTTTTGAGAAAACTCAATGGATAGAACTCATCATACTACGCGCGCGAGACGAGGCTACATAACAAAATCTATCCATCTGTCAAGTCTAAAAGTCCACGGTCGAAGTATTCAAACCGAAATATCCAACGGACAAAATATCCATTCATGAAAAATCCAATTTAGTACTTACCACGGAAAACGTGTTGTCCACTGCGCTCATCTAATCTTTGCCTATAAATACGAATGTTATTGAAAATCAACGAGTGGAATCAAATAGTAATAAATAATAGTATTAAAAGTTGGACGTTATGTTTTTCAACAGCCGACTCATTTTTACAAGCATTACGACGATGAATTTACGAAAAACATTTTTATCGGACGTAAATCATCTAATCAATAATAAAAATATGATTTCGTTACGGTTTTTTAGTTTTTTTGGTCTAACGTTTAAAACCGTAAATTTCGAGAGACGCGCTGAATCGGATTTTTCGGGATATTTTCGGACGACCGACGGGAGAGACGTTCGATTCGGACGATGTTTCGACCGAGCGGATCTCACGTGTCATCAACGGCGGTCGATCCTTACATTTGCTCGTCGACGACTTGCGGCGATGATTCTGCGCCGCGCTGTTTCGCTTCGGCGGCGGGGACGCGGCCTCCTGTCTCTTGGACCGCAGCGTGGAAAACTTCAGCGACGAGAACATTGTGCCGTCGACATTATGCAGCGCAGCAGATCCGGTGGCGGCGGCGGCGGCGCGACGAGATGACGGCGTGGCGCGTGTGTTCGCTCTGCGGTCGTGCACTGCTCACTAAGTGTACGCGCGGCGTCACACGCGCCGTCAGTCGTCGTCGTCGTCGTCGTCGTCGTCGTCGTCGTCGTCGTCGTCGGTGATTCATTCGGCCGCTAAAGTTTAATTTTGGAACGGCTGTTGTACACCGCCACACTCCCGCCGTCGCCGAAAACGACCCAGAGAAATACGAATCGCAGAGACGGAGACACACACACACACACATAGAGAGAGAGAGAGAGAGATTGAAAAGGAGGAGAAGGAGCGGAGGAAAAAAAATCGTCCGCGACGACGTCTCCCCCGTCGTCGTTAAAGTCGCCTTTTGCCAAACCCCGTCGCGTCATCGTCGCGTCGCACGCACGAAACGCGTCGTCGTCGTCGTCGTCGGCCTTTACGTGTAAAAACACGCCGAAAAACAAAAAGCATAGACGAATAAACAAATCAAAGAGTAGTGGAAACGAGTGAAAAGAAAAAAAAAATTCTATATTTATTTTCTCACGTATACGTGCCGCGACGAGGCCCGGCGTCGACGCGTTTCGGTGGGGGAGTCTGTCTAATTATAGAGCGAAGGGACCGCGCCGCGCGGAGACGCGAACGTATTATTATTATAACCAACGCTCCTCTCGTATCACACACGACTACCGCTTGCAGTGACGTATACGAAACACATAGGTTCTCAGTGTACACTGTATCATATATATATATATATATGTGTGTGTGTTTATAACACGCGCGACTGAAATATATTTGAATGTCTATTATGGAAATCTCGGGGAAAAAGATCCGACCGCGGTAATGTCGTATATTATGAGACGATTAGCGATGCGTGACTTTAAAATACAGGTCTCGGAGCGAAATCTTCAACGTACCCCGCCCTCGTCCGGGAAAGTATCCGGAAGTCTGAGGCGAGCGAGACCGCTTACTGGAAATGTATTTTTCAAACGCATATCTCGTGTCACAATATCGTAGGTGTGCGAACAAAAATGGAAATTAAATTAAATACGATTAGGCGCGAGGTTCTCGGTGATAATGTTGCGTTAGAAATATAATATATTCACACTCGTCGTCATATCATATTTTATGCCGTATGGGTTACAAATACAATACAGGATCATGAAATAAAATTCATTATGCACGTCGGGCCCCCCAAAGCGACCGGGGCCCGGGCGCTCTCCGATCTCTCTTTGTATTATTATCGTTAACTTATAATACGATTAAATAATATTTGTTGTATACGTCACTCAAAGGTTTGACCTCACCACCTTTACCTCCTCACGGGACTTAAATAATATTTACAAACTATTGCCTCAGCATATTTTGCTTCACGGGCCTAAACTAAAATTGCAGTGCCGACGATTTTGATAAATGTATACAAAAAAATATACATATGTATACACAAATATATGTGTACATATGCATGGATATACAATCCATTCGAAATACATGTATACAACATATTGTATATACCGCGTATCAAAGATTTTAAAAAGAAAAAATTGATAAGTTTATACAAATAAGGGATTTTCAATAAAAGGATCGAACTGGTTTATTTAAATATGATAAAATAAAATACCTTCAACGAATAACACAGAAAATCAAGTGTAACGATCGAGTTTTTTAATATTTATAAAAATCTAATGCCTATGCGCAGTATCGAATTATTTGAATTACGACGGTATCCGGGTCAAAAAGCACATATAATTATAGTATTAAGTAAAAAAACGTTAAAAAAAATAAATCAATACCGTTCGAAGGCAATAATTTTCATACACATTTCCAGACACGCCATTTGCAGGATAGAGATTGATGGAGATAAGCCTTTATTCGCTTTTTCACGGTTATTATATTACAGGTACAGTTGTGCTCGTACACGTCATATAGTGTTCGGTACAATAATATTAAGTCCACCTGCAGATAAACTATACGCTGTCGTGAGTTCCGAAAAATGTTTAACGGTCTGAAAAGCATAGACCAAGGCGACGTGCCGAAAACGAAGCTACTGAAGACCAGCTTTCGTCATCAGTTCAATGAGTTTTTCAACCACAGCACGTTGCACGGCGTTAGATATATAGCTCAAAGCGATCGGCCACTTCACGAACGGTACTTAATATTACCACACAGTAATATTGTCTAATATCACTTGACATTGTATTACATAACGTTTTATTCTAACTAAAATAATATATTCACGAGACATTTGTACTCACATCTCATCCAGCGCCGTTCTGTTAAGGGGTGAGTAGGCTCTGAAACTCGCACTTTTTGTTTTTCGTCACGTTTAAAGCCTCGCGCTAAAAAAAAAAATTAGAAATAATTAATACGAATAGTGAAAAGCGTAAAGCCGGAGACCAGAGTCGAATGAGGCACAATTAGGTGACGGGTGGCAGATATTATAGTGAATATATTTAAATTAATACTTGAAACCACTGTACAATAGCTTTAGAGAAATGATTCTGAGTGAAAGAGATAGAAGATGTGCCACCCAGAATCTAAAATAAATTGCAAATAGTTTTAAAGTATCTTTGACGTCGTCAACTATAATACATGAGTCGGGTTTGACACGCGTTTGAAAATTATTAAAACCACAAAATCCATATTTCATTTTCTATTAATCAAAGAACCCATTATTTTCGTATTTGTTTTAAGTATAGGCTTTGGCTGCTATGTTTTTGTTCGTTTGAAAAATACCCACTACCATCCCCTACATTGCCGTTCGAAAACTATACATATACGAAATGGCAGTACGTAATTAACAAAAAAAATGAAATAACGTTTACTCGTTGTCGATATGAAACGGGACATAAATTCTGTATTATGACAGACATATTTTGAATGCTTTGTGCAATGTTTATAATTAACCAAACATATTCACGACGCGTTATTACGGTCGATGCGTATTACACCTATATATATTTAGTTATTTTATACATTACTATTGGTTATTTCTGATTAGTATAATTACTTATTACAAACAGGTTCATGTGGTTTAGTTTCTTATCCGTGAGCATCGTGATCACTTCTATCATCGCGATATCACTATGGGAGAAATTTCAAACAAATCCGACAATCACTGGTTTAGACACGGACTTCCACGATTGGGACGTACAATTTCCAGCCATTACGATATGTCCCAAGAGACCTACGTTTGATGAAAAAATATGGGAATACGTCTCGAAGTGAGTATACAATGATATTTGTAAAAGTAAAATTGTATCCTCTCCTCTGAATTAATTTGCATATAATATATATATATATATATATATATATATATATATATACCTTTAAAATACATAATATTTATCTAAGGTTATAAAGAGTACAATTTTACCAATAATACACTGATAAATTAACAGTGGAGATTTAGGTGTCACCCGCTGGGAGATGAAAGGGTAACAATACTGTATCGAAAACTGGTTTGGGCGGTGAGGTGGCGGGTTTAGAACTTACTAATTTTACAAAATGTACGATTCATCCTTCTCATTATTTACTTCAAAATTTCAAGCAAGATGCCGCCTCTCTTAACTTCAATCCCAAAGCCACTGCTGATTATATTGTTTCAAGATGATGAGATTATGTGTATTATAATATTATGTAAAAAACATAATTTGCCCTGAAAAAAAAATAAGAAACAATCAATCATAACAATAGTTATAATTATCAAATGTAATTGTCATTCATAATGCCTAGCCTAACATAACAAAACAAAACAAAACCTAGTTTACCGTTATGAAGAGCTGAAATTCAACTCATCTATATCTTAAAAAACGTTTTGGTTTTTAAATGTTGGAAAACAGTATTTAGATTTAGTTCATATATTGGAAGTTGACAAATCGAATCAAATTATGAATGCCACTTGTTGGACAAGGATAAATTAAAAAAAAACCTTATTTACTTTTTATAACTTCTGCAGATTTTACAACGACACCGAGAAGGATAACGAACGCGCTGAAATACTTTTTAATTATATGAACGAGGTAGCGTCGTTTTCGTACAAAAACGTCGAAGTATTTGAAATGTTTTCCAAATACGATTGGCTGCCAAAGGACAACTTCAAGGATTTGGCTTACAAAGTAAATTTTTATTTTATATACCTATGCATAAGCACAGGCAAGTATTCAGGGGAGGGGATCTATGGAGTCTAAACCGACTTCGAAACTTTTAAGAACTTGCTCATTAAATAGTAATCTTTTGAAATTAAAAAAAAAATTGTATTTTTCATTTAATTACATTTTTTTTTTTACATTTTAAAGGTCTTTTTTTTTCATTTTGTACGTCAATTTAAATTTATTTTATTTCAAAGAAGGTTATTTTCATATCAGTCGATAAAATTTAAGATTTCTCAAATCGGGATAGGTATCTGATTAACTTGTACCATTATTAAGAAACGAGTACAACAATAATATATTAAATAGTTATGTTTCCGCGCACGCGTATAGGTAGTTTACCGGTGTGACGAACTGATATTCGACTGTACGTTCAAAGGCGAACCGTACAACTGTTGTACCGGATTCGAGCCGGTGTTCACAGAATACGGATTTTGTTTCAGTTTCAATTCCAGGCACGTGGTCGCAGACTGGCCGTGGTAATAATTATACTACTATCCTTATTCCTCGCAGCCCTGTAATTATTTACGTGGTCGGTGTATGTTTCTATTGACGACACCGGCCGCGACACATCTCGATCGACCCAGTGAACAGTGGCGTAGACGTGTAGGGGAGAGGGTAGGTTATCCGCATCACGTCACAGATCGACGTGTACCCACTGCACTTTCTTTCTTTTTCTTTGAAACGTGCAAGCAAGCTCGAGTCCAGTGAGGTTCGTCGAGTCTGGACCACCTCCGAAGTTTTTAAGTACCAACCAATAGAATTGTAATTTTTCATACCTGTTAAAAATTGAAATAAAACACTCCGTATAGTCAAATACATTCCAATAATTGATTGTTATTATTTTTATTTCGTATAGGAAACCCGAAAATTATTCAAAGTCCAGTACGGAATATGTTTACGAAACGGACATCAAACTTAGTATTACGTTCAACACGTACAACACGACCAAAAACCCACTGAATGTACAAATAATTAGTATTATAATAATACGCCGACCGGTCGACCTGCAACGGCATACACGCGGGTAAAACGAGGGCTTAATATAAGGGGTCATAGACGAACATAGATTTCAAAATATAATTTTTGAAAAACTTATCAGGGTATGGGAGATCCCTCGGAAACGTCCTGGATTTATATTGATCCATTATGTTGTACGGTGCCGTCCCGAAGGTAGGGCAAACGGGGTACTTGCCCGAGATCTTACATTTTATTGTAGGTAACATTAAAAAATGAGTGTAGAACTTATACAGAAGTCACATAAGTCGGATGAGAAACAGCTGGTGACGGGTAAGAACTGTTCTGATTGATTATTTAAAGCAATGGTCGCTTTCAAACACACGATTATTACTTGTATAGTTATTTTTACGCGTACCCATTTTAAATAAACTTTTGGTCATTTACATTATTCGAGCTTTAAGAGTTAGAACTACATATTTTTCATACAAATTAGACAGATTGTTTAAAATAAATACTTGATAAATGCATTATACCGGTGCGTTGTTTCAAAATGTTATGAATTCCGTGGCCTCGATCCAAATCTTGTCCTGGGTCTCGTGAAATCTAGGAACGGCATTGACATTATACATAATATTTAAATGGGTATGTTTTTCGATCGTATCGGTAATATAATATCCGTACCTCTACGCGTCAAAATGAAATAACGAAATGTCTCTTCTCACCGAAACCCCAGTGAAAACGTCCTGGACGCGCGTACGCCACGGCAGGGAGGGCCGGAGGCGTAACGAAAGGGCGTGAAAATGCCGAGTAAAATTTCATGCGAAATCTGATCGTTCTCGTTTTGTCCCGCGGCCGACACAGGTATTCATACACAGCACGGACGACATGATAATCGTGGACACGTTGCCGCAACACCTGTGGACCCGGAGGATATCGAAAATATTGTTCAACAGCAAACAAACGTACACCACCGATGGACCCCGGCAGCTGTCGATAAAGCAACGGAAATGCGTTTTTCCTGAGGAAATATCGCTGCTGACCGATTACATGTACACATTCAGTGCCTGTATGATCCAATGTCGAATGGACACCAGTAGGAGGCTGTGCGGTTGCGTCTCGTGGTTCTACAAGCCCGTCGGTGAGTACGATCGTCAAGTCTTATGGACATTTTGTTTCGCATGTGTCATTATGAGTAACGCGTCCGAAAAAATCCTAGAGAAAACGCTTTATAAATGCATTTATTACGTCTTGAAAGTTCGAAATAATGCGTGAATAAAACGCGCAGGGTTTTCTTTTATTTTGTTATAAATTTTAATTTTTAAGAGGAAAAAACCCGGTGTCGATTTCACTGTTTTTTTTCTATTATCACATGTATTATGCCTATAATGATTTCGATTTTATTCTCGATTCAATCTTCCACAGACTATATGTTTGGGTGGGTCACTCGGAAGAGTTTTTTTAATTTTAAGTACGCAGCTCATTGTCAAATTGAAAATCGCCGGGGACCCCCCCCCCCCCGATACATTTTAATCGTTTAATTATTTAATGTTGGCCGATCGCGAACGGTTGAGTAAATGAAACTGTTCGATAATTAATTATTTTCCGTGCTATCTTACAGGTGGATACAAATACTGTGATTTGGACGGACTTATTTGTATAGCAAAACACCGCGGTATGTATGCACTATGAGTATCGAATTTAGAATAAGACAGGGATAAAATAGTCGCAGAAAACAAAACAAAAAACAAATTAACTAACTACTACGCCTCACCAATAACATGACAATAATATTAATATTCAAACGGTCTTGTTGTAAAAGCCACAGCTGTCAAAAATTCGTCCACCGTACATTTATTATATTTTAAATAAATTTACCTTAAACATTCTCGAACGTTTTAAGTTTTTTTTTCATACTCATGTTCCCCTTAGTAAACTGATCTAATTTCATTTGATCTGAGGCTACTTCTATAACGACATTTTTCCCCATTCCTTCTAATTGGTGGTTCACGTCCAATTGAAAATAGCAGGTAGTTACTGTATAATCCATATCATCGAAGTACAATATTTTCATATTGAATTATGCATAACGCTTTTTATTCTGTATTTTTTTCATCCTATTTACAGTTAAATAAATGTGTTAGACTGTTAGGTACAATGAGCAATAATAAAAATAGATTTCACATAAGTCATTTTAGATAACATAGACAATGATAACATCCAGTAAATATAAATTGATAGCAACTATAATATAACTGGAAGATGTTTTTTTTATGTTTTGTTAATATGTTAGTTAGTTGTGAAAAATCGCTATATTATAAAATCAACAATTGACGAAGAACAACAACTTCTTATTTTAAATATTATTACTATTGTCTCGATCGATAATAACTTAATGTATTGAAATTTAAATATGTTTGTATTATGACAAAAAAAATTTCAAATGTAGGTACATTTTAATTATTACATGAAAAGAATACAACAATAGTATAACCATTGATTAAGTACATACTTAATATTACTTAGTATACTTAATCAATGGTATAACATAGAAAACAGTGTACCAGTGATGGTTTATAATCAAATAATATCGCACTCATTGTTTTCAGATCAAATTTTAAACGGGATAGCCTGTCCGTGTGAATTGGGATGTATGAATACAGTTTATGAAGTGGAAAAATTCCAAGATGCTCAGTATAAAAACATTAATTGATTAAATTCAAAATATAATTTACCAAACTGATTGTAATTTATTTTCAGGGCCGATTTATATGAAAACTCAATAGAAATCACGTTTGTATCGTGGCCAATGGTAAGATACAGAAGAGAACTGTTATTCGGCTATATAGATTTGCTCGGTAAGTTACAAATTCAATCGATTAAAAAATAATAATAGGTATTTAAAAATATTATATAATAGTAATAATTTGCTATTGTTTTACAGTGGCTTACGGTGGCATAGCCGGTCTATTCTTAGGCCTCAGTTTATTGAGTTTGGCAGAAATTATATACTACTTCACAATGAGAGCGTGTTGCATGGTGACTAACAATCCCGAAATGTTGGAAGAAATCAGTCAAGAATACAAAAATCAAGATAAACCGATTATAAACCTAGGATTAAAACCAATATGGGCAGACGATGAAAAAGAGGAAACTCCCGCAATGATCAGAAACAACGAAAAAAATCAAGCAACTGTTTTACCTTTTTTGCATTAGTCTTAAATAGCTAATATAAAAATAATTCAATACAATTTTACTTGTGAACTATATATAAACATAATATGTATTATGTATATAATACATATATATATATTATGAATTTCTATAACAAAAGCAAAACAAGTCATCGCACAACATAAACAATTTTCACTAAAAACTTAAAAAAAACATAAATTTTCTAGATTCGACTAGATAATTTCAAATAGAAACAACATAGGTTAACGCTAAATTATTATAGATAATAATAATCAATAATAATAAATATTAAATAATGATATTAAAGTTAAATAATGTTTACTAATTTCTCTGGATAAGATTGTTCATTTGTTCATATACACAATTTGGACAAGCCGAACTGCTGACATCTTGTAGTGTTGATTGTACAGCTGCAGCGGTATTGGGTAAATGATCCAAACGATCAACCACCAGTTTAGTATCTTGATTGAACTGTTCGTTTGATAAGTAACGATGACCACAAGAATATGCCAGTAATGTATCTCCCAAAGTCTCTGTATCCTATGTACAAAAACAAATTTCAATTTGTTAATCGCCCTCAAAATATTAATCAGATATAAATAAGATATTTTTACTTGAAACTCCAAGTGCATGAACGGTTGATAATGGTCGGTATTAAGAGTTTGTACAGATCGTTTTAATAAATCTTCAGAAGTAGTTTCTGACACAGGTTCTATCCATCCAGAACCAGGTGAATTAGTCACAGTAGCTAACAACTGTATAAAGTCTTTTTGATTTTCAGCTATGAAAACAAGGACAAACAATTAAACTTTAAATAGTTTTTGATATTATTTTACAAAAAATATTATGGTAAAAACTAACATTTGTTTTCTATATTTTTAGAAATAGATGAACATAGTTGCAAACAAAAATTCACAGAAAAACTTCTAATAATTTTTTTTGGCTCCATAATTTTCATATTTAATTCATTGAGGTCGAGAGCTTTTGACACACCATTATTACTAAAACAAATCAAAATGTAATGTAATAAGCTTTGATTCTTCTTTCTTTTTTTTACCAAAACAATCAACCAAACAAACCATAATAACAGAACTCCTAATGGATGATTCAATTTATCCCATCGATCCATTAACAGCTGTTCTAATGCATCAACCGGAAAAGACTTTGTCAACCAATATGTAAGATACTAAAAATTATTTAGAATAAAATATTAACAAAACGAACTAAAATATGTTTATCTTTTTTTCTTTCATTACATACTTCATGTAAAAATGAAACTAAATTGTCTTTAGGTATGTATTTGAAATAATACTCAAACATCTGAGCAAGTTTAGTGATTCCAGGCCATTCTTTTACAACAGTCTCTTCAGTAGTCACACGTGACGCAAATGATTCCGGTAAAGAAGTCAACAGCTCTCCATCTTCGAGATTAATAGTAAAGCCTTCAGAAGGTGTAAGAGGAGCTGGAGCTGGCTCCTCGTGACCACCTTCTACATTAAAACCAAACATTTCACCATAATCTCTAGTTTCTACAAATGCTTCAAGTTGATGAAACAATGCTAATGAAGGTTCATTGTTGATCAATCGAATTTTGCTAATTGCTTGATGGTTTTTTATTTCAAGACACTAAAAACAAAATAGTTTAAATCATTTGATTGTATTATTATTATTATTATTATTAAATGAGGTTTACCATCGACACAACAGAAGATATATTAAAATGAGGGTAAAACCACTCAATTGCATAATGTAGCAAATAATTTACTCCATAAACATTGCATATGCTATTGAGATTTTCAAGAAAGCATTCAATCGAAGATAGACCTGGAAAACTTAATTGTCGCTTAACCTACAAAATTAATTAAATACAATCAATGATTAACATAATGATCGAAACGTTTCAATAACTTACCCGAATAGAAAGTATATCTTTGATGTTTGAAAATGAAAACCTTAATTGAGGCAACACTATTTCAATTGGAGAATCCAATTTATTTACAGCACCGTGCTGGATTTTTATAACCTTATGAGTTGATTTGATCATTACCATTTTACCGTCCAACAAAGTTTTTGCCAAGTCTTCTTCTGGAATTTTACCCAACTAAAGAAAAAAAAAATTGAAATAGTGATAGATACATTTATTTAAAGAATATAAACTCACTTGTCCTTCGTGATTGCTACCCCACCCCCATAATTTGTTGGATGCATCTAAAGCTAATGTAAAGTCAGCTCCACATCTAACTTCTTTTATTAATGAGCCATTGGTTGATGAAGGATCTACAACCGAAGGTGGGCCAACTAATGTTACAGTTGGAACAAGTCTCTCGCGAATACCAGATACTCCTAACTGTCCATCTAAATTAAGTCCCCAAGTATACAATTGTCCTGTTGTACTAATAACAGCTGAGTGGTGACAACCACAGCACATCTAAACATGAAACATTACATTAATACTGTTCACAAAAATACACAACGAATTTCCATACTTGAATAATTTCTCCAGTAATATGAGATGTGTCCACTAGTGTTGGACTTAAATGTAATAGACCGTCATCGGCAGTTAAAGCATCGATTTCTGCTTCATCCATCTAAAAGCCAAATAATAATGAATATAATAATGATTATATAATAATTTAAAAATAAAAATGAAAACTTACTTGATCACCTTCATTTAATGCAAGTTGATTCCTGGCCCGTTTTTGTGATTGTGCATGAAAACGAAGTACTTGTGGACTACTACCCCAAGTATATAAACGACCAACATCACTCAAAGCTAACTAAATAATCAGAATATTTAATAAAAGTATTAATTATCATTAACAATTTATCCATTTTATGAAATAATGGTAGATTTTAAAGATGTAATCAATTATTTTCAACAACAATTATAATTATTTGTAATAAATAATACTAAACATGTTGTTGGTATTAGTGTAAACTTATAATAGGAACTAATTATTTATATAATAACTGATTATTTTGAAACTAAATGTACCTCTTATAGAATTATTATGTCTAACAACTAAAAAAAAAATTTATTAATGAATATGGTGGCCCCAATCAAAGTTTTGAGAACCAATAATATTAGCGTTTTACTCACAACCAACTAACCGTATTATGTATTGTCAACATATTATTATATATTTCAAACGATAAATTAAAATTAAACAATTTTTAATGACTTCATATTATTCATACTATTTTAACTGGGTGGGTTATTGTTTTTATTAGAAAAATAATATTTTATGATTATAAAAAAATACAATATTTGATTTTTTGTACTATCTAAATTGTTTTATTTCATTTAAATAGAAAATTTGTATAATATTGACTACAAATGATATAATTTTATAGGATATAACAAGGTAAACATAGTTTATCTTTGTTTCACTACTGGCAGTTAGTTAAAAAATCCATAAATAAACATCCAACATTTCAAAAGAAATAAATGGTTTCTCATACTTTTGATTTGTGTTAAAAAAATTATTTTTAAATACCCTATTTTAATTAATAACTCTAATTTTATCATTTTATATTGAAATACTCATTTGATATAAAAATAAGTCATATATTTATTATGTTTTGTCAATAAATCTACTTACGTTATGAAAATAAGCAGTATAAATACACTTAATTGGTTCAGGGAGCCCATAAACTGGAACCGGACTAGTTATTTTTGTTGTGCTGCCATTACCAAGCTGACCAAATGAACCAGAACCAAACGTAAACACTTTGCCTTTGCTTGTAAGAATGATACTATGTGAATAACCTCCATAGGCACTTATGATATTCTAAAAATATACAGGTGTTAATTAAGTGCAATTCATTATACTTTTAAAATGTATAAATCTATTAAAATTACTTCAGATTCTAAGGATTTCAGTAGTTTTGGTTTTTCACAGTCATCAATTGCTCCATGACCCAATTGACCATAAACACCCCAACCCCATGTCCACAATTTTCCATTTGTAGATATAGCTAAAGAATGATATTGGCCTGCTGAAACACTAACTAACAACTCATCTGATAAACTCTCCACTAACATAGGATATGGAGCTTGACCCCGGCGGCCTGTTCCCAATTGACCATAACGATTTGATCCCCAAGAATAGACCTGTGAAATTAAAACTTAGTAAATTGACATAAATAATTGAATATTTAAATTATTCTTACTCCGTTTGTTGTAAGTGCTATTGAATGATTACGACCACATGCTACTTGAATTACTTCAACACGTATGTAAACAAACCAAGAAACTGGATTTGGTGTAGCAGTTTTAGTCATATGAGGTCCAACCCCTAAACAACCGCACGATGAATGTCCCCACGTGTAAAGTTTATGATTACGTATATGAGCTGCATGAGCCCAACCAGCTCCAAGGCTAGATTTGTGTTCTATCTCATTTTCAAAGTCAGAAACATTAGACGTAGGTTGATAAGTATGTGTTATTGATTCAATCAAATTATCTGAATATTCATTTGAAGATAATCTGGATATTATCATAAGATAAGTAGTTAACCATTCTTTAATAGAATAATTGAGCTGAAACAGTCATATAATTCGATTAATTAATAAAAATAAACTAAAAATCATTGTATTAAAAATAAATAAATATTTTTATCCAATATTAATTTATTTAGTAAAATATTACTAAACTCAATACTTTTAAAATCATTTAATTTTTAATTTTTTTTTTAACTTTAAAGCCATTTCAAAATGTAAATATTATTGAACAAAAATAACCACAAAGAATATAATAATTGAATTACACTTAAAAATTTTCAAATAGTTGTAATTTGAATATTACTTAGAAAAATCAAAATGTAAAAATTTAAATTTAATTTTAAATCACCTCTATAATATTTTATTACCATAATTATATGTTATCATTTAAAAACAAAAATTTGATTCCATTTAGCATACATGATTTAGATGAAAATATTTTTGGATTCAAGGAAAATGTAGATTTATAGTCATCCAAAAAAAAAAAAATTGATACTATTGAAAAGTTTAATGAGAACCATTGATTTACGTTATAAGAATAATACTGTACATTAAGTATGAAAAAATAATTTATTTCATAGAATTGATATTTTATGTAATCAAATATTTCTTAGTACTTACATTATTATCTTGTTCAGCAATAGATTCAGATTCATTTTTTTGAAATACTTTGCGTAATACTGGTCGCAAGGCTGGATGAGTTGGATCATAAAGTACTTTGAGTTTCTAAAATATTAAGAACTTGTAATATAATTAACATTGTAAATATGTATTTCAATGATGTAACTTACCAAAAGAATATCTTTAGATACATTTTGTAGATTTGCTTGTACAAACTTAGAATGCAGAGTTGTGAATTTATTACACGCAACCAATACTTCGGTAAATATTGATTCTGAGACTAAATCCCAGAAGCCTTCAGTAGCTAAAATAATAATATAAATACAAATTATTTTCTTTACAAAACTTAATAATAATAAAAAAAATTTTTAAAATCAAAATCACAAAAGCTGAAACCAATTCTTTTGATGCACTATATTAGAACATTTTAGAATTATATGAACCAAATTAATACATTTTACTGATTGTTTCAATAGAAAGCATTGTTACTAATAATACATTTTGACCATAAACTTTGTTGAAAATAAATGTTTAACATTTTAAAATATATTTTAATGTATTTAAAATTGTTTCATACTAGTTTGTAATGAATAAATTACTTACAATGCAAATATCGACTTTCGTTAGACTGTTGACTCATTAAACTGACTAAAACTGTTATAACTTCATTGTGTAGACCTCTTTCGACAGCCAAAAATCTTAACACATTGCATAAACGACTTTGACCAACAATATTGACACATAAAACTTCATCATAATGATTGTTTTCTGATAGTAAACGCCTAAATCATAAAATTAATGTTCATAAAAAAATTATAAGTTAAAATTGAATTTAAATATTTACAAAAATTTTGATTCGAGTCTTGATTTTTCTCGACTAGTAGCACGTAATAACTGCTCTGTATAGCTCATTACTGCTAAATTCGAAATATGTAATCTTTCTAAAGCAGTGAGATCTCTTGGATGTGCTTGTTCCAAAAGTGTGCTAACAAAAAGAACCACTTTATCTGTATTACCAGAAGAAGCCAATCTCAGAACACGTTTTAATGGATTCGTCTGTAACATAAATATTAAAATTTTAATGTAATAAAACAAATACATTATATATGTTTTTCACTGAAATTAGTCATTGAAAAATAAATTACTAGGTTTAAAAATATTAAATGATTTTAAATAAAAACCAATAAAAATTGATTATTTGAAAACTAATTACTGGCAACTACTTTTATTTTTTAAAACCAGAAACGGTATTGGGATACCGGAAATCAATACAATTTTGTATTAAGTTAAGTAATTTAATTATCTTATTTTTTCAAACTAGACTTTATAAATAGAAAATAGATAAATAGATAAATTATTAAATAGAAAATGTATTAACCTTTGATAATCGATAAAGGAGAGTAGCATCTTCAAATTTTCTTGCACTAAGTTGTTGATCTGCTGCTTTTTCCAATATAGGTCGTATATCAATATCAAATGCTTCTGACAAATTGTTTGCTTGATCTAATGCGCCTTCCATAATATTCTTAAGTATTATTTCTTCAGGTTTAATACTAAAATAACATCACATTTTAAAATATAAACTAATGAAAGTTTTATAAAATAAAAAAAGACAATACTTCAAATAAAGATAAATATTAAAAGATATTTACCTCAAATGAAGAAAATATAATTTACAATTTGTAACTATTGCACACAGTTCAGATATGACATTCACATTATCTTTTCGGTTATGTTGCCGATCACATTTTTTCTTTTTGTTAATTGTAGATCGACTTTTACTTTTGGGAGAAATGTTTTGAGAGATGTCTAAACTTTCTTTTGCCTAAAAACATACAATAATTAAACCTGGAAATGTTTTTTAACAATTATAATTACTTTTTGTCCAAATACTCTGAATATATTCAAAATTATTTCCCCATTTTCAAAGTTATGAGTACCTAACAAGCTTTTTTCTTTATCATCTTCCTGCAAAATAAAGTCACCATCATTGGTTCAGAGTATATAGTAAAATATTTTAAAATGATTTACCACATCACTTTTCAATTGACAAAGATTAGAAGAATATACATTCAATTTGGTACCTCCATTTTGAGAAGTGAATATAAATTGATCTGTATATAAAAACTTCTCAATTTCTTCTCCTTTAAATAATTTGTAAATTAGAGGTTGGTTAGTATTAAATCCAGAAGCATGTACCTAAAAATAAGAGAATAGCATAATAATAAATTTAGAGCATCTGTAAAATATACTAACAAATTTCAGTTGATTTTTTGAATAATTTGGTAAAATAAAATAAAAGTTGTAATGTATCATATGTAAATAAGTATCTTTTAAAGAATATTTCATATTTATTAGCTTACCAAAATATGATTAGAACAAGAGCTGACAATAGTTTGTTTACTACGATGACATTGTACACTAGACTTCACATCAACAACAGTAGCCATAGGCTCAGGTAATGGGCCTGTGCTTGGACAAGAACATCCAGACGTAATTGTATCTGATGAAAAACTTCGTTTCGGATGTTTTACATCATTTGGCACTAAATTATAACAAGATAAATTTTAGTATTAATAAGAAAAAATGTATGATAAAATACTGATAAGTAGACACATACCACTTTGAATACAATTTACTACTGATCTTTGTTTTTTCGGTGCAGATAATTTTTCTATGAATAGTTGTCGTAACCCCAGTAATCGAGCACGTGTTGAAGGAAAGTTAGATATTACAGGAACAATGGTCTCAATGTTTAGTGAATTTGATGGCCTAAAATTAGTTATAATTAAATTGAATATAGAATAAAAAATTGAATTAATATGTTATACTTGGCTGTATCATGTGAACTATGTGGTTTAGGATTAAGCCAGCAATATCCAACATCCAAGCTTTCAAGTAAGAGTTTCCAACGATCTCCATTGGTACAAATAATCTAAGTGTAAAAATACAATTGTGAAATAAAAATTATATTATTATGTACAATTTATTAAATATATAAATTATATAATAATTGAAATTCATAATTACAATCAACCAAATAGTATTGGAACAACATTCATTTAGTATTTCTAAAGATTTTATTGAACATTTTACACAAGTAGATCCAAGACAAGCTCCAGTACGCAGATTAACAAAAACAATTTCTCCTATATTTCCTCCAATAATACCAATATCACTAGAAATTAAAATTTAATAATAAACACATAATTCAATTAAAAACAAATAAATAAAAAATTATACCTTGAATATGTAGGAACTACAGGTGTCCACCAAGTGATCGATGTTGGATTTAAGGAACTAGTAGGTTCTCCCGGAGCTGGTCTAATAATTTTCACTTTATTCCTTCTATCTCCATCTCTTGGTTCAAAAATTTCTCGAACAAACACCAAATATAATGTGCAATCGAATCCTAAAATATTAATATTATCACTTAAAATGTTCAATATTTATAACATTGATCCAGCACCAGATGAAGTGCAAAAATATAATAAACAAATAAAAGACCAATGTCTCTTAGCTTTCGACAACATTTAATTAATGGACATAATAATATTATACTATAACATATTTCAATTTTATTTGCTTTACATCAAAAAATGTAATGCGATCATAAGACATAATAAAATATATTTGTTTATACTGATTGTTGATCCGGAAGATTTGTTTTACCGAATCAAAATATAGCTACAAAATCTATAGTGTACTCACCACATACTAAAAGTTTTTCACTGCTGGATTTGAATGCCAGGGAGACAATTTTTTTCCCATCATCTTTAGGCCAAGGTAACCATTTGAGTGATGGAGGAACATGGTCACAATAGAGTACAAGATCGTTACTACTATAATTTAAAAAAAAAAAAACATGAATGAATGTTTATATCTATCAAACCATAATCAATAATTATAATAGTCAAAAATGTTTACCTGAGAACTAATGCATAAATATTATTACTGTGAGTTTGAAAACTGACAGCATTTACAATATTCTCGACTCTCAATAGCTCCTTCAAACTTAATACATCTCCGTATGATGAAGGCATTTTTTCAAAAAGTGGTGTTTCTACTTTTCCATTATTGATTGTACAAATAACACTTTATCGGTAAACAAAATTAGGTATTACAAAAATTTAATGGTTTAGGTATTTATCATGTATTCTTGTAATTATCTAACTTTTTAATTTAAACAGAATATTATAATTATATGTTAATACTAAACAGCAAAAACAAAATACAAATGTACATTATTAGTTAGTATAGTTATCAATGATCTAAAAATGTATACATCGATTCATAACTCAACTGCTGCAGTTACCTAACAGTTCTTATCACTGATGGGTCCTAAATTATTATCAAATATAGATTAAAATGATCAAAATATATTATGATAAGATACCATATTTTCAAATAATATTGAATTTAGATAATAGTTAATTTTTTTGTTTATTTAAAAACACATTTACTTAAGTTATAATAATATATTTAAAATGGCAAATCAATAATTATTCAGGTTAGAAAGATAAAATATTTATACTTCTATATTTTACAGCAGAACACACATTTTTATTTCAATTGCAATGTAAGTACACCATGCACAGAGTTAAAAAACTTTGAGCATTATGAGATTTTTAACAAAGTGAAATATTGAGAACCTTCCTACCTATTTGAATTGTAATAATATTTAATAATATCCTTTATTTAAAATGTATTTTAATAAATTATTATTTATTAAATTTAAAATTAATGTTTTAATGTTAATCAACTGTATTTTAATTGATACCTCCATTACTGAATGAACTAATTCATTTTATTTATATTTTCAATAGATTCAATATGTCAATCAAAAATGAATATCCTCTAGATATCAAACCCGAAATAAAAATAAAAATTGAAATAATTGATGATGACTATAATAAAAATCAAGATTCAAAAGCTGAAGTAGTAAATATTGTCAATCCTGAGTAAGTAATATATTATAAGTATTATAATATGTTTTTTAAATTACAACAACTATATTTAATAATAACATTTTATCATGAACATTCCAAAACATAAAAAATAAATACAACTAGGTAATAAGTAAATTGTTCTTTGTATGTCATCAAAATATTATTATTTTATTTTGAATTGTTGAGTGTTTAGGAAAAAAAGTAAATATCAACAATATATTTTTAAATGACAGTGTATTTTCTCTTATTTTAACATTGATATTTTTAAATTTATTTGTGATAAATAAATGAAAGTTTTTATTATTCAAAAATTTAAAAATGTCAAATTTTACATTTAATCTTTTTATGTTTTTTTTATATAATGCTGTGTCCACACCTATGTAACATTGTTATATAATAGTGTTTTATGACTTATATATAAATATTCTATTAACATTTGATTCATTTCAAGCGTAGATACAATAAAAGAATTGTAATCAAGTTTATTTATTTATTTACGAGTATCAACGTCCAGTTTTGGGACATTATTAATCCTTATTATATCTTATCTTATTTATCTACTTATAAATCGGGAAAATTCCATTATTATTTTGTCGATATGACGATATATGATCATTTTAGAATTATTTTACTATACATAATATAGATTGTATCGATGCAATTGATGTGCTAAGTTGTGTGGTGCTTTTATAATTTCGTTTAAATATTTCCAGTATCCTCTAAGAATAATTTAAAACAATTTAGCATTATGTAGTGGACAAATACTAATGTTTGTCAGCTAATCAAACTTTATCGCTAACATGAAGTTTTATGGAACACTACGTAGTCTGATTTTAAAAATCGAAATAAAAAGCACTGTGCTTGGACTACAATTGCTAAATATTTTCAAACTGATAAAGATAAAATTGAAAAATATATTTTGTTATATACCAATGTTACATAGGTTAGATGTAGACAAGGCATAAGTAATTTAAATATTTAAACTTAAAAAATTATGATTTTCTTTGAGTAATATTTATAATTTATAAAATAAATCTTAGATTAATAAATTATACCTATACTAACTACACCTTTTTGAATTTTTACACTATATAAATTAATTTTTTTTTAGACCAGAACCAGTAGTTGAAGAGAGACCAATTTTCCAATGCCAAAATTGTAACATGACTGAACGATATGATTGTTTTAGTAATCGTGTACCATTTAATCGTAATATAAGAACTAAAGTTGATTATTATTTAACTAGAGACCCATTTTCTCCTCGCAGCAAAAAACAATTTTTAATACTAGGATCTGTGTGTTCAATGTGTGACAGAGACGTTTGTGTAAAATCTGAGTGCAGTATATTTTATTCAAAATTTTTTTGCTCTGTTTGTGCTAGAAAAAATATTGCACATTTTCCACCCAGCATTCAAGAAAAAATTAAAGAAGCAAAACGAATTTAAAAATGAAATAACTCTGAAATCAAAAAATTGTACTTGTTTTCATTTTTATAGTTTCTCAAAAATGTTTATGCATAATTTTTAAATAGCAATCACTGTAAAAAACTATAAGTTTATTTTCGTTTTTGATCATTTGTTATAAATTAATTTTGTATTCTCAATACTATCTCAAAATACTAATAAAAAACTTACTTACATGTAACTAAAGACTGTTTAATAATTAACACAAATTATTAAAATGTATCTAAATTTACTATAAATGTTACCTTGAGTATAAAAGTGATTGAATTTTCTTTGATTTGGATGGTGTATCTGTCATTTCTAGGATGTATTATTTTGATGGTTTAATATTGATGATATTGAGTGCTTGACGAGTTCTTAAAATAATACTATAAAAAATGTATTTATAATTTAAATAATTAGTGTATATTATTCGATTATTAGTAATTAAGTACTTATTATTATTTTATAATTATTTACTGTACTCTTACCCTTTGGGGTGTTGTTATTTATTTATTGTTTAAATAAAAAATATTAATAGTATACAAAAAAATTATACTCATCAGAAATTTTAAATTAGTATTGTTAAAAACTTTTATACATTTGAAATGGAAAAATATATTTTTATTAATAAATTTTGATAATATTTTTTAGGTAAACTATTATTTTTTTTTTCTGAAATCATTTGTTATAATAATTATATTTATATCACACCAAAAAAGGTCTCTAATTGTTTTATTATTTATCTAAATATATACATTACTCTTAGCACCAAAAGGTTCCTATGGACTTTAGCTGTTGGCCTTTTGATGATGACTTAAATCACAAACCCAGAGGACCTTTAAATACCCAAAATTATAAATATATAAGAAAAAAATAACAATAATTAATATCATACATAGGGTTCTCATTTTTGAACATGAATATGAATGTTTACTGACTAAAAATGTAAACATGCTGATATTTTTATACCAAAATCAGGAATTTTGATGCACTAAATAAATTTCGTATTATTTCTTTACAATTGTCAAAATTATTAAATTTATTAACTAGGATCAACACAGAATGTTCTTTATATAGTCAATTTTTAATAATGTTTGACGAGTTCCTATATATTATATAATAATATTACATTTATAATGGTATATAACTATATAAGTCCCGTATTTAATGAAAATTATTTTGTTACTTAATTTTTATTATATACCTAATCATAGTAAAATGAAAATATCATTTTACTATAATATGTAGGTACATAATAATTAAATATCATTAAAAAAAAAAAAATGAATACCTGGGAAAACCCCTTACACCCCCCTCCCCCCCCCCGTAACTGCGCCACTGTATATGTTATAATATTAAACTGCATTTACCAATTTTGTGTAACAATTGCAGTCTTTTTCAAAATCAGACGTATGCAAAAGCAAATAAACATGGTCAATACTAAAATAAAAATATATACCTTTTTTCCATTTTTTTACCATTAATTCGACATTCGTTTTGGCGACTTCAAACTACTTCCATTTAGATCCGAGTTCCGACTAAATATGGCCGATTCTAATTTTATAACGAAAAGAAAAAATAATTTTCAAATATTTTCACGGTTACCATCGTTTATCATTTTTTCCCATTTGTTTTGGCAGCACTGTGTATTCCTCCCAAATGTCCGTTACAAATCACACGGTGATAATGTTTATCCGATGCCATATTTGAAAACTGTTCAAAACAAACGACTTGGACGAACGTTAATTGCTTTGTAAATTTGTATCCATTTGAGTTACTAGTTTTGTTGCGCAAATTACGATTTTGTCCTAAAGTTCGTTGTGGCCGAGAACGAGTTTTCTGCGCCGTTTGACGTTCACCGAAGTACTGAACCACTTGCGACGACATAGAAAGTTTGTTTACTCATCCAAAGAGTCGACCTTTAATTGTTTTTTTTTCATTATTATTATTTTCCTCAGGTATGTCGAACACAATCATTGAACTCATTGATCCGCGATCCCCTACCGTCGATTTCGTCAGAACGCCGTTACGAGTGAGTAGAGTATTTTCCCACGGACGAAACCGTTTGGGCTTCACGTAACATTTCGTTATTTTGTCTATAGGTCAAAAGGATTATTGACGAAGAGCATATTTCCACGGAAACGCGCATAAAAAATGAGTTGTTCGTAAATGCCTCGACCCCCAGCGATCCAGTGACCTCCACGCCTGTTTCTGGTTGCACCACTGACGATTCATTCCACTCGGCGTTTGGTGAAAACGATACTGACCCACTGATTGTCAGCTTTGACACTCCGGATTCAAAGGTCAACAGAAAGGCATTCAGGAAAGCACTGGGATGCATAAAAAACCGTCGTTTGGTCGAAACCCCCAAGGCGGATATGCGTCGCAAACTTTGGCGCAATATGGAAGAAGAGAGGATAAAACAAGGAGTTGAAAACACGCCGCCCTTACCTTTTAAGGATTTGACTGCTTCGGCCCCACCAAAACTATGCAGACCTCGCAAGTTTACATAAGGCTTTCTTTTTTTCATTATGGATAATGCACTATAATTATTGATTTGTAATTTTACTACGTTTGTTTTGTAGCATATAAAGATCAAGTGATATCATTTTATTCCAACTATAATCTGTTCAAGCAACTTTTTCCCCCAGCCGTTAACATTTGTAATATACCAAATTTATATTGTATACCAACACAAAATACTGTACCTTAAAATAGTCAAAAAGGGCATAAATTCAGATGTTTTGTACTTAAATGTTTGTATAATAATAAAATATTACCTATAGATATGTTAGTATTTATCATTGTCAGAGCCGGCCTTAGGCAGGGTCTTTGGGCCTCGCGTTAATGAAATTATACAGTATAATTATATATGTAATCTAATTTTAATATTAACTATCATAAACAAAAAAATTAGATTCTGAGACCTAGGCTTAAAAAAAATTGTCCTGGGCCTCGGTCCATCCTAAGGCCGACTGATCATTACCATTGATATTGTCCAAATCAAATAATAGACAATTAAAGATTTAAAGTACACCTATAAATCGTACGTAGATTTAAAATAGGATGGTAAGGAACAAAGATTTGTTTTGATTTTAAATATATATTATGATTACGGCCATAATTTAAGTTTGCATATACCTAGAATATTAAGAAATTCTTTTTTTTAGAGGATCAAAAAATCGTTTTTAACAATTTAAAAACAAACCCTGTACAGGATAAAAGTGTATGTATCACCGTAGTCTCAAACATCACAATTTTAACTCTGTTTTATTGTAATAGACGATTTTATAGATAAATTACTCGTATGGCTATTACCAGTAAAAAATCGAGGAAAAAAAGTTTCAAACATAAATGCATTAATTTAGACTATATGACACTAAATCAATGAAAGTATTAAATATATATCAACTTTTGATTATTTTATTATTATATGTGAGTGAAATACAGTATTTTATTGCGAGCTAATAACATAGTTCATTTCAAATAACTTTTTTTAAACGTCAAATATATTTGGGTGGGGAGTAATAAAATTTTAATCTCCTAGATGCGCCTAAGATTGGCATACTTTATGTTTAAAAAAAAATATTTCATACCAAACGCTAGTAGTATTTGCATCTTCTATTCTCTACAAGTCTTAATTGATAATTTTTACTCTTCGTCTAGGAAATTTCACTTTCAAAATTGTTTATTTATCTATAATAATTAATAATTGTAAAATGAGTACAGAAATAAATGATTAAAACTTTATAAATAATATTAAAAATATCACTATCTATGTTTTTAAAATTTCATATCAAGCATTGTTCAGAAAATATTTTATTCTTGAATAATGGTTAAAATGTAAATGATATATATTTCAAATCATAATAATTTTAAACTAGACGTTAATAAATATTAAAATAATTATAGTGTAATTATGATATATAATAATATATTGTTTGACAAACCAATGGAATTATAGAATAACAATTGTTTTGGTATTAAATACAGGAAAATGGTTGGATTGAGATCCAAAATGTTGTTCGAGTACAACACTTTTACAAATTAATATTGATTTCCCCATACATAAGACATGTTGTATCGATATTAAGAAGGCTGCGGTAATACTTGTATATGGAATTTACACGATGGCATTCTGATTATTTCGACTGTTACAATACTCGAGATTCCAAAATTTTCCAGAGCTCCGCGAATAAGACCACACGTGAATGTGGCGTACTACAAAACAAACAAACAAAAAACAATTGTAACAATGATCTCTGACGACATCATGTGTTATCCATTCTCGTTTACTTTTGGCGCAGATTTCAGATATTGTGTGCCGTTTGACAGTTTGCTGAAAAATCGAAACTCATTGTCGTGCAATACGTACACCCCTTGGTGATTGGTTCGCAAGTTGTCCACCTGTTTTTTGTACACACAAGACCAAAAGTCCGTGCATATGAATTTCAAAATTTCCAGTTCTTCTTTGTACCGCGGCAGCTCTTTCGTTATCCTAGACAACAACAAAAACAGAGTTACACGTTGAACGTCTGTCGTCGACAACCGGCGTTACCTCTCTATCAGTCGCCAGCCGCAAGAGTAGCCCAAGTGTTCCAGTATCGATATGTCCTCGTCCTGTGTGCGAACAAAAGGAAAACACAGGTAGGTAGTACAGTGAAATTTCATCGGACCGCGTCGGGTTCCGTTCGAATAATTACCTCGGCCGTCTTGGACACCAAATACGACACGATTTCCGAGTGCAACATGTCGAACAGTACGTCTTCCGCGGACATCTTCTACGCCGGTACGCGCTGAATCGGAAACGAGAATAATAATACGACGACGAGCAAAGTTACCTCCGATCCACGTCCGCGGCAGTTCTCTCTACGATCGTTTTTCGCGACAAAAATCATAATATTGTTATCTGCGTCTTATCTGCTCTGCGTGTGATACTACGACCACAGATGCACAGAACAACTACGACAATAAATAAACAAATAAAAGAGTTTTTACACACTTTGAAAGTTTATTTCCTGTGCTTCCAACGTCATAACGGCGGCATCTGGAACAATACAGACGTAAAACAATTACATAGGCGGACACATTTGATCATATCTGTTGAAGTGTAAAGGAATTTTTACCTTTTATACTTGCTCAATATTCAAGTTTTACACTTCAACTAACTGAGACTGCTCAACTGGGTTTGTTGTACTTAACTAACACAAGTATTGTGAAGGGATTCGAGAACCTTCTGGGTAGGGGCTTAAAAATATTCTGCGGGGGGGGGGGGGGCTTAAAACTCCAAAGTCCTCATAATAAGTATAATAATTATTTTACATTTGTAGGCGGTAGTTCGATAAGATTTAAAAATAAATATTATAAAATACTTCAATCAATGATTGAAAAAAAAAATGTGATCTTCAAAAAGACATAATCAACTTTTTTTATATCTTTAAAGTTTAAATCGATTCCTAAATGTCCAAAGTTGATTTATGGGCAATTTTTTAATTGCGGTATTCGCTCGGAAATAGAATTCAAAAGTTGGCCACATTTTCTTTGTTGTTAAACTCGGACAATAATGAAAAACACAAGAACCTAAGAAGTAATAATTTAAATTAATCATTTAAGAAACTCCGGAATTCATATTTATTTTTTTTCCATTTAACATAAGTAATTTCATTACACTAAGGCCAAAACTTACTCGTTCCGCTTATCGATATGTCAAACACAACTATTAACATTGTTTAGTTATTATTCTTATGAGCACAGCGGTTTTCATGCTTTTGTATTATTCAGAGGGAACATTTATTCCAATGCCAAGCAGCTAAAAATAATAACACGATATCCATACAACCAATAAATCACTTATAAAATAATAGTATACATTACGTTTAGTCTGTATTGATTTATTTTAAAACGTCTTTCATTTGCCTTCTAACAATCAATTAGAATTCTTACTGAGCACAGTTTGAAAACCATAACATTAGAGCATACACAATTCAACTTATAATTCGGTATATAACGAAATCATTTTCCTTTTTCTGAACTATTGACGGTCGAAAAAATAATCTTCCTCGAATTTATTATTCTAAACGACATATATTATGGTGAACAACAGAGTATGACAAGGTCTCCTGTACATTTCACTGGTTTTTTTTTTTTCAACAATTAGGAACCTTGTGAAATCAAATTTTTACACAAGTGACAACAATTTTCAATTCAAATTTAAACAAAATCATATGTATACATGATATATACATATATGTTTTGTTAATCACACTTTATTTTCAAAAAAAACTCTGAGTTTTTGTACAATTACAGTATGATCTTAAAAACTGAATTACAACAATATCTCCTTACGATTAATGCATACAAGACAGTCCATTTAAAATAGCACAATAACTGGACCGTCTTGTGCGCAGTATACAGAATGTCCCAGAGTTGAGAAACTTTTTTCAGTTGAAGGGGTATAATTATAATTGGATTTTTTTTCGGTTCTCACTATTTTAACAAAAAAAGTCCAAAACCCTGGAACATTCGATAAATATTATACATAATTACATACAAATGTTATAATAATAGACTAGTTACTTTTATAAATATCACTTTAGTAATACATTTTATCATATTCATAGTTAATACAATATTATAATATCGGAACAACAATTATAATAAACAACATCATATAATATATTTATTAATCAAAACATTTAAATATCAGTACTTTTGAAACGAAACAAAATTTATGTTATTACTCGAAGAAAATAAGGAGCTAGCTTACACAAGTAAATGTAATTATTTATTTATTGAACGTTTTCATTAGTTTTGCAAAGTTAAAAAAATTAATTAATATTACACACTACAGTGATTGTTAAATTCGATAGGTGCCAAAAATCAAATCTGACAGAGGTAATTTAAAAAAAATAATATACCAAAGTGTCAGAGTTAAAAAAGAAAACTTAGACATAAACTTATCCTAAGATCACAAGATTATTAGTTGTTTGAGGAAATGTTTTAATTTTTTTTTTTTACACAGGAGTTTCATGGTCGACTTCTTCGATTCTACTCAACCTCCATCCGTTTGGGTCGCCTGAAAACATAAAATTAAACGAATCAAACAAAAAAATATAGCTAAATGTCGTATATATATTTTTCACATGTGGGATTCTCCAAAGTTTATAATTTCACGACTGCAATATTGGTGGACAAAAGTAAAGCATACTAAATCAGTTTGACCTTAAACCACGAATATGATACAATATGTATACACAGAGATAGACTGGTTTTATTAAAGTGGCGAATGTAATCACTGACTGGCTAAGGACCTGTTTTGACATTTACGAGACTCTTATCTAGCCAGTCTACCAGAGTATATACATACATACGTCCTAATGTGCATTCGCAATAAACAAATAGAAATAAATACTTTAGAATGGCAAATGAACATTTCACAATACATTTTACTACAAAACTTAAACTACACTTACCTAATACTGATTATCTGTGCAGAGTTCTCAACACATTACGTAGAGTCTGTTGCGAATACCATGAAGATTGGTCATTAATCAATGGACAGTGTTCCTGACATGCGTTGTCATTCTCTAATAATAACACAAGTAAATCATGCACAAAAAAAGAAAAAAAAAACAAAAAAAACTAATCGATAACATTTTACCATCAAGATTAATTTACATGCTTAAGAGAAAAAAACAATAGTACAATAATTTTAAAATAATATTTTACAAAGCGAAAATAGATTTCAAAATAATTTTAAAGCCAAAAATAATACGAAAATAATTCATATGATTGAAAAAATAAAATTTCTTTAAAAACAAAAGATCAAATTAACAATCTTCATATCTATTTTGTATAACTCATTAATCAATCAAAAAATAAAAACTAATTTTCAAGTTTAAAGATAAATAGAAAGAATTGTATAAGATATATATTACTTTTTTTAAATAATAACATAATATTTATACATTTGACATTTGTTATTGATCTCATTAAAAAACAACTAAAATTTTAAACTAACTTGCACAATAGTAATTAATGTACTATGAATTTATTTATTAAATTACTCGAAGTCTATATACTTTCTAATAATATTAATTTATTTCTTACGATTTGAAAAACTAATATAGATAGATTTAAAATTGTTTCAAAAAAGCTAATACTTATATTGCTTTGTTGGGTTTTGTGACAGCAATTTGCTAATACAATTCTACGATCAAAAATTAATTGAAAAATAAAATAAAAACAATGAAAAGCACACAAGGAGATAAAGCACAAACTCTGCTTACCTTTTGGTGTTTTGTTGTGTTTAACACTTAAAATGCATTATAAAGCATTATACCTTATTTTAAAGAAAAAAAGAAGCAAGACGTAAAGTAATCTACTGTACTGCTAAATGCAATCAAAACTATATTTCTTTTTAAAAATGTTTTACATTACACTACTGGTTTTGAAAATTAAAACTTGTATTTTTTTAATAATTTATTATTATGAAAGAGTTTATTCAAAATTGAACTAAAAATCATAACTATACTATTTAAATTAAACTTATATTTTTCATTTGATAACAAAAACGATTATTTTCTGAAGAAAATATTTATTTGTATTATGACCATTGATGATTTTAATAAAGTTATATTTTTAAATAATTACTGTTTATTGTTCTATACATTTTTTTCTTTTGATTCAAAGAATGTTTTGTTTCTAAAAGTCAACAAGTTTTGTTGAAATGTATAAAACATAACTACAAAACTTTAATTACAAAATAATGAATTTTCAAATATTTTAATCAAACACAAGCTAGTAAAATTCAATTTTGTATTTGTTATATTATACATACCTTGAAGCTCTCGTTTCAATATAGTTTCAATGCCTGCTTGTCCATCGCCATTGCGTTTCAAATAAAGAACAGTTTGTTTTTCATCATTTACACTGTTCGCCATTTCAGCTTCTTCTCCGTCAAACCATTGATTGGGTAAATGACCATTAGACATAGTTTCACTCACCTAAGAACGATAATTTTAAAATCAATTATAAAAATTAATCAATAAAAACTATGTAGGCACGTGCATTTTAATTTTTTATACCTGCATAAGTTTTTTTACGACATCCCGACCAAGAATATGATCAAATATAGTATATAAAAACTTATCGGTGATTATTGATAGTCTTAATTTGTCTCTATGCCATAATAATACCCTGGAATCTTCAACTGCCGTCACTGATACCTATTTAAATAGATATATAAAATTTGTTTAGAGAAAAAACATTTTAACATCAAATTAGTTTCATTACTTGGAAGAATTCATCAGTTGATACGCCAAACCATTCTGGAGAATCTAGAAACTGATATGGGAAGACAATATGCAGAGCATTACCGTTTTGTGATATTACTAACCTTTAATGGAAAAAAAAAACACATAATGTAGTTTATAGAATATTAATTAGCAATGTATAAATATACAATTCAAGCTGTATACAATTTAATCTGAATGAAAGGAGTGCAGTAGGGATAACAGATAAGAGAGCGACCTGTATCGACTTGCAGTCAATGTAACCACATTTGTTTTTCAATGAACGGAGAATAATAATCTTGGTTTAATCAATATAGATATTATTGAATGAAAAATCATTAACATATAAGTAGATAAATAATAATTTTTTATTATGCATACACAGTTAAGTTATTGATAATATTTCAATTTTGTTTCATCTACTTATTGTGGTCAATCCAAGTCAAAGAGATTTATTGAAAATTAGGTATACCTTATTTCAGTTGAATTAGGTAGTGAAATTAATATTTATATATTGTTATGAATTTATGATAAAAAAAAACGTTATTAATCTATGACAGGAGTTGAGCATGAGATAAACTCAAATGTGACGTTCAATCACAATGAAAATGTACAAATAAACAAGAGTTTCACTTACTTTCCTGAGAGTACCAATGATAAGCTGTCAACCCTCGTCACTTTTTCTTCGGCAAATATTTCAAGGGTTTTCAAAGGTCGAATCATTTTCATACAAGAAATTATTTTCCTAAATTGTTTACGGCTGACTTTTAAGGGACAAAACAGCGAATCGTACACCTGAAAACATTTTTTTTTCAGTTAAACGGTGCAAAACAAACAAATGAATATTAATATTATATTTTACCTGTTCCAATTCATCATTGAACCTTATGGGCCTGAGCTGGTAAAACAGTACGAGCACGTATATGATGTTGACGACAGCCGACGCGGCGTTCCACAGCAGACTGATCCAACACTGCACGTTCTTTGCCCACAGCGCCATGACGATGGTGCCACCGGCCAGACCGATGCGCGTGAGCAGCAACAGTTGACAGGGGGAACCGAATGGCAGCATGTAGCAGATGAACATGATGGCATGCGAAAAATGGAAGTATGGATGGTTGAAAGCGCCGTTGAAGCACGACGGGCTGAGCAGAGTTGCGGTGATGGTGTCCAGCACCATCTTGTAGGGGGTCGTCCAGGAAGTGTCGTTGGCGGCACAGCCACCGCCGTCATAGCAACTGTAGTTGCCTGAAACACAAGCGAAAATATGAGTAACGTTCTAGACGTTGTACGAGAGATAAACTTGAACGTCGGTAGCCGTTCGCAGACTCGTGGAGTACACACCTGGGATTTGAGCGGTCTCGTTGACGTCGAGCGAATTCACGTTCGCCGTGACGTTCATGTTGGTCGCGTTTTCTCACGTCTCGGCCTCGAGTTTTTCTCTTTTATCTCCGACGACGTTGGCAAAGAACCGCGGCCAGAGAAGCGCAGCGATCCGACGGGCCGCCGATCATCGCTCGGTCCTAGAAAAACGACGAGAACGACGAGATTCACGCTGCCAAAAACTCGAGTCGCGCGCGCGCTCGCCGAATGACAGCAGAAAGACACACACACGGAGAGAAAGAGAAACAAACGGACGGACGGACGGACGGACAGACACTGGAGCGGCAGCGACGCCGCGTGACAATCGATAAAACGTTGTTAAAACCGCCTACGCGTCTCACTCGCTCGCCGACGGCGGCGGTCGACAGCGATGTTCATTTCTTAAAGCCGTCGTCGTCGTCGTCGTCCGCCGCTGCGACATCGTTATCTCGACGTTCTATCACCGACGCGGGACGCCCCGGGGGCGGAGGGGAGTGGGCACGAAAACGGCAAACCACCGCTCGCTCTCTCCTCGTAGAGTGGTCTCTCTCTATCCTTAGGGGTCCCCTTACCTTGTGTTCCGCGGCGATGAAATGGAAAAAAATCTTCGTGTCCGACCTGGAAATCGCCTATAATCCAATATCGTTTCGTATTTTATTCGTTTCGCGCGGCGGCGGCGGCAGGCGGTCTGTCGGCAAAACGCGAACAGCGGTTTGAAACGGGGGAAATCATATATATCTAATATATATGTATAAATATTAATATATATATGCGGACGAGAGAAAACACCGCCGGGAGACGCGTATAAACGATAACGCGTTATTGTCGTAGTTACGACCGCGCGCGGACGACTGGTGGTGACTCTATAATATACTCTGACTACCCACTAAAACGGCGACGGGCAGCAGTGCTGCAGCACAGAGGTGTTAATAAAACGAAATAACGTTGAATTATTATTATTATTATTACGGTGTCGGTGCGGATCGCGCTCCGAAAGGGGGAGTCGTCGGCGGCGGCGGCGGTCGACGGGACGACTGACTCTACGTACCCCCTCGTGCCGCGCCGCGCGTCCACGACGGTGGCGCGCGCGCGCCGCACAATTTGTTGTGTGTTATATTTTTATCACGATTCTCGCCACCGTCGTCGTCGCGGGCTGTGCGGGGGAGGGGGAGCTGCTCGGCCGGCGAGATCCAGTAGCTAGCACCCCGGCACGGCCGACGACGGTCTGAATTATACCGTAGCCGAGTCGCGTTTTACCCGCCCCGCCTTTCACCGCAGGGGCGGACCGAGACCTTAGACCGGTAGCAGCGCCCATCCTTGGATACCACGAGGTAAGGTAGCGGCCGCTAAAATTAAAACTTTTTTAAAATGCGTTTGACGCGGCGGCGGCGGCGGGGCGTAACGAGAAAATTTTGCTCCCCCCCCACTCGCAGAAAAAAAAATTGGACCCTAAAATTATGTTAGTTTTTACTACTCGTTGAGTAATGAGCGTGATTTGCTAAAAAATTACGTTTTGGTACGCGTAAACATGATGAAAAACCAATCGGGGATGATATTTCATTTTATTTTTTTCAAATTAATTTTCTACTTACTGAAAATGTAAACCCTGTAGACATCATTATTCGTACTGACAAAACGATGTAAAATTAATATTAAATTGATCATCGGCTGAAACACAATAAAAATACATTTAATAAAAAATAATAATTGGTCGGGTTAACCATTAATCTTATTTTTTTGAAAAACTGCAATCATTTTTTGTGACGTTTTAATTGTTAACAAGCAATAACACGAGCAACGGTCCGCAGGGAATTTCAGGGTATCCCGTCGGGCCCGGTCCGTCAATTATATAAAAAAAAACTGAAACTATTAATAACAATATGACCGCTTATTTATCAACAACCTATTAAAATGTCACTTTTCTCGCATTAATAGCTGTAAAATCATCCAACGATATTATAAGGATAAAATTGTACAGTACTTTTTGAATACTTGATTTCATTATTTACAATCTCAATTCTTTGACCGCTGTGAAATTGCCCAAAAATCGTTCCCTTAATGATATTGCACCGCTGACCCACCGTCGCGCTGGCACATTACCCACACGGTTTTGATCCTTCTTCAGTGGAGGTTTTTCTTCATCAAATTTCGATCGGAAGGGCGATTTAAAAATCTAACCCGACCTTTATCTACCCAAATTATACATTGTCTCCATCTTACTAAAACATTGACCAACTTCATGCTTCGTAGTGTTTATGAATCCTATTAGGGAGGTTAGATAATTAAGGGAACTGGAACCCAAAACCATTCTACGACCTACTTTATACTAATGCCACTTTGTTTGAACTGACTCATAAGTACTATTATATACTTAACATTTTGCTGTAGTTATATTTCCATTAGTGATATTGACTATGACTTCTGAGAATTTAAGTTTTGAAAATTTAAAAGCTAAATAAACAACTGCTCCTACTGCTAGTGATGTGACCAACAACGAAGAAATTATGTTATATCCAAGCTTCAATATGTTATGCAATAATTAAGAATAATCTAAATAAATAACATGAGCAAAATGTCTTTTGTGTTATTTTCAAAGCAATCAACAATAATCTATATTAATATATATTTGAATATTATGCGTAACAACGCGCTGTGACGACATAGACACCATAATTATTATTCTGACATTATGTCAGAATTCCTTCAAGTATTTTATTATTTTGGTCATGCCCATGTTTGACGACGGCGAAGCAATTGCAACTACTGACTATAGCGGTAATGCACGCGAGTTACATCACGCGATTTACAATATTTACATTACAATAATGAATAAAGTCGCAGTAATTTAATTAACAACAATAATTAAGGTCCGAACAATGTGTTACATTTGTGACTCTTTGTTTAGCATTATTAGTATAGGTTTATTTTGCTACACTCAATAGTAAATATAAATATTCGTTTCGTTTCATGGATTGTACATAGGACGACGTCTTCTTTTACGAGGATTTTTCTTTTTATGTTTTATATTTTTTTTTACATTTCTTTATGTCTTCTTTTTTATATTCCGTGTTTATATTATGTTTGACAACTGAATGTACCTATAAAATATTTTTCATCGTGTTAAATGATTATGTTGAATTGTAATGAGTAGGAATATTCATTTATGATTTTGAATATTTTTATTGTTTGATAAAAAAAATAATTGATATATATTAAAATGTGTTGTTTATTTTATATATTGTTTTTTTGTGTATTTTGAAACAAATTTTAAATCTGTTCCTATGCATTTGACATCTTTTTTCAAATGTAGTAGTGTAGTACCCACTGAAATGTTCATTATTGTAATTCAATAAATTCCTGGATACAAAATAATTGTTTGAGATTTGTAAATGAACATAATATGAGTTGATAACTTTATATCAGATGAATTACGGATTGAATATTATTCGTTTCACTTATAAGTTGTACACAACAAGTTATTTATCTTCTCTATAGTTTGATTTTACTGTTATTTTGAAAGAAGAGCTAAAAAAGCTCAATGTCAATCCTGTGATTCCATTATAAATAATTTACAATTTATATATTGTATATCAGACGGTGAGTATACCATTTTAGTATTATATATAATACATGTGTTGTTGTGTTTAAACCAATCTGCAAAATGTAAAATAAATATATTTAAAATAAGTACACTAGTCATAATTTACATTGTGTACTTTATGCTCTATTATACATTTATACACAATAGACATATTACGAACAGATAAACAATATTTTAATTGTATACTATATACATACACAATTTGTTTTATAAGTGTCCTCTTTGTATTGGTTGAAATCTGGTCAGCCAAATGGTTAATTATTGTATGATATTTAAATACCATGTTGTTATTAGTGCAATGTTTTGCAGTCTTGGTAATTTTATGAATTTAAATAGCATTTTAAAATTTATTTCAATAGGGATAAACGATAAAGACGATTTATATTTAGCATTGCGCTAAACTCGTATACAAATGTGCGCGATAAACGTGAAATGTAAGTGAAGGTATATAATATCTAAATAATTAAGATTGCCATTGGTATTTATTTCATACCAAAGATTAAATTATACGTAGGTACTAAATTATGATACTTTATAGTGTACCTACATCTACCAAATATATTATATTAAAGAATAATTTCCATTTCACAAACATGGTATATGTTTGAATCGTTTGATAATATTTATCGGTATAATAGAATATCGCCGCGTCCGTGTCTTATTTTACCAAACAAATACCTACATTTTTAAGATAATTTTTAACATTTTTATCATTACCTAATACAATTTTCACGAATTATTAAAGTAATTTCAATGAATTTCTAATATGACTTTGCAATCAATTATTAATTTGTCTTTTGCTGTGTAAAAATAAGTTCAATCCATAATAATTAATATATGGATAGGTAATGACGATGATATTATAATGACAAAACGTACATAATGTATAAACGTACATGATACAGAATAACGTCGAGAAACGCCAACGCTGTTGATGTTACAGCTTCAACGGAAACGGCGCATTAACTTCACCCCCTCCTCACAAGTTCCATTTATCCCTTCACCCAGTCCGACGACGAGGTCACTTGATTTAAACTGCAGTAGAGGACTCTCGAATCGAAAACGATGAAACGAGCGTTTCTCGATAATGATCCTCCGCCCCGTACCGTAGAGTGCAGTGTTGCACTCGATGCAATTATTGCAATAGAATCACATGGAGGGGGTGAGGAGGAAAACACGTACGTTTTACAGTAAAAATACAAAACGAAAAGTAAAAAAACAATACAAATGTTCAATAACAATATCGAACCGTAACATATTATGTATAAAGGTACCTAGTACCTACAATCTACTTGTATTATAATCACTTGTAAACCCGTTCGCATTTCAAAGAATGCGGCGCTGTACATTTCGCAAACTGCAAGGGAAGCCATATATATATATTATTATTTATAGGTACCTATAAATTTTGATAATACGAATGCACATTTTGTCGTGAGAATGCAAATCTTGCTGCCAATAGCGAATTGGTCGATAAATTATAATACCTAACGCACAATATATGCTTGGATATATATTTTTATAGTTACTGTGTGCGCATGCGCATGATTGAAAACGAAATTTTGTATGTCTTGTTTTTCTCACACAATACGTTTATAATATAAAGAGAAAAAAAATCTACAATGTCACGGTCACCAAATGTAGATATAGGTTCATAGATTTAGATAAATAACGCGTTTATATTTTTATTTTTTTACTAAACGTGTTACTTTAAAAATTTTAATACATTATTTAAAAATCACAAAAGTGTTGACATGCAATTTTTGTTTGGTTATACGTATATAGTGTAGGTAATAGGTATACTGTTATTCGAATTGACATTTTAATAGCAGGACTAACAGTTGACTGTTATTCTTTTGTAGAAAAAAATTAACTATTTTGAAGGTTTTATTTTAAGAAAAAAAACTCAAAGACAAAAGTTCAAAGTACCTTTACTTTGCAGCATAAATCTAAAAAACAATAAAGGCATGATGAAAAAAAAATCATCTCTAGGGCAACGCGAAATCCAGAACATAATTTTTTTAAACATTTGACTCGTGGACTTAAACAATAAATATTCGGAAAGAGCGTAAATTATTATTGATTTATTGAATTTTAAAAAATGTAACATTAATTTTATCATTACAGTAGTTAGATTTAATTTTTTTTTTTTGAGTAAACGGCTGATATTTTTGAACGGTATAAGGCAATAGACCTATTGGTATTCTACATAAAAACTTTATTTATTAATTTAGTTATTAATATCAATCGTTATAGTAAGTACTAAGTAATGATAATAATATAACAAATTATTTCAAAAATCACTAGTCCAGTTAGAATTGAACAAAATATTAGTTTATTCAAAAAGAAAAAGAATCAGTTTCTATAAACTTATTACTTTGACTGGTCAACTCTAACGGTATATTCTTTTGGACATAGCATTTAAATACACCCAATTACAAGGCTTAAGTTTTAAGTACGGATATTGTGTACAATACGATAAGAATGATACGAGTATACTGGTAGATACATGGGTACCTACCTAAACTAATGAAGTCGATTAATGGTGTTTTGTAAAAATCGGGAGGCTTATAATAATGAATAACTAATTAAAATGTATTTAAATGTAAATTTATATTGATAATTTCATAAATTATAATTCCTTTTGCGCACTTGTAGTGTTTTACGTCTTTGGTAAAATTATTAAATAAGTATTAAATCACAAAATTATAATAATATACTTATTATAATTAATATAATTCGTTCTGTTCTAAACTCTTATAAAAAAACAACTGCATGAAAAATACAGATTATTATAATAATAATGCCTTACGCACTTTTGGTTTTCGTCCATCATAACTGCGCGAGAGCTTTATATAATATATGAAATACGTAATCCTATGGAAGCTGCGTATCGCTTTCCACCCCAATAATTGAAGCACTGAACCGAGCGATCAAACATATATATTAATTGTTATTATTACAAACTCAAAAGGTTTTTTTTTTTATCAAACGGTATGAAAATATCGTAAAAATCTTTTCAAATTGTATCTATAGCAATAATTATTTTACTCATAAAAGCACGTTAGTTATTTTAGTTTAATTTATGGTAATTCAAATTACCATTGTACATTTACATTTTAATTGTTGAAATATAAAACTTAGAGTCATTACACGTATTTTAGAATTCACGTTCAACAAAAATAGTTACCAACGTGGCAACGAAAGTCAACTTTCTTATTGTGATACCTATATATACGTATATATTATTAAATCAAAATAAAACATTTTGCAAATTTCTCATAATTGAAAACAATTCACATAATTATGCGATTCACACAAAGGCGAGACATAATTTAGCTATTGTAAGTAAATCCAACGTCTTATGCTAATCAATATTAGAACTAACCATAAAAAACTGGAGAGTAAATAAAAACAATACATTCTCTTAGTGCCTAATTTCATAGAATATTTAATAATAATTTACTGCAATGTGGGTAGTGGCGTATGTACATATACACAGAGAATTGAATGTGGAATTAAATGTATCCGTCCGAGAAAAATAAAAAATACACATATAATTTAAGCGAAATAAAACGGTCATAATATTATGTTGTACACGATAAGAAAATATTTTTTATAAAGTCAAAGATATTGAACTTAATAATGGGAGGCAAAAATACAAAAACAAAGTACACCTCTGAATGTACATTTTTTTAAACTAACCCAGACATAAAATCCAAATTGAAAGTATGCCTCACTGTCGGTGAGAATTATAAAATTGTTGTCAACAAAAAATATATCATAAAATGAATTAATTTATGTTTAATAGGTATAAGTGAATAATATATATTTTTAAGAATATTGTTTTATTATTATTCAATCCTACACGAAGTTTGTTAAGTGCTTTAGTTGTGGCATAGTTTATTTATTACTCCGATAATGATAGGTATAGATTATGGCGTATTATAGTGACCGTTGTCTCGCGATAATGTCACTGTGTCATTTGTTAGCTGTAATGGGAAGTTTTATTTTATAACTCCCATTAAATTTAAGTTTCTATGTGTTGTGGCAGCGGTAAGTTGACCTTTATGTTATTTCTACGATTTTTCCCTTAAGCGTTAAACTAGCAATAAGAGTATAAGAGTTTATTATTTATAAATATCCTTCTAAGTCTTATTAGGTTACGTTTTGTTTCAATTGGCAGTGTAATTAAGGGATTAAAAAGCACGCAGTAGTTAGAAATTTTATTTATTTTTTGTATACCTACCTAAGTTTCTTTTTAGAAGCTTTTTTGGAACTAAAAAAATTGTGATGGACAAAAAATTCGACAAATTAGGTATAATTTAATAATTACTGCGTCTTGTAATTTAGTTAATGTTAAATTTAAATCATTTAATGTAATAAATGTTAAATTTTACTAATTTAGATAGTAACAGTGAAATATTATTAGAGAACATATTTAATATGTTGAATAATAAATTGCAATTCGCTGCGGTCGTTTGACCAATTGATAAAAGTAAATAATAATAATTGTTTTAATATTTATTTAAAGATTATATTATTTCTTACATTATGTATTATAAAGTGACTTACATAGTTATATTATTTAAAAGTGTTCTCATTCTATCCAAATGAGTAATGGCTATAATAATGATAAATACCGCAGGTCGTTATTTATAATTATAATATATAGCTAATTATTACCCTTTTGCAGACAGAAATTATGTAATAGGCAAAATTAAACCAAATATAAAGGAATAATGTTTATTCGTTGATTATGAAACAGATAATAATACTTGAATAAAATATTTTTACTTTTTATGAAAACAAAATCTTTTCATTAGTCAAAACGAGTAATTTTTCAGACACTATTAATCGATTTTAACATAAAATCCAATTGAAATGAAAATAATGATATTTTTAACATAAAAATATGATAATTTGGACGCCATATAAACCTTATTAAATTGATGCGATAGTTCTGTACATAAACATATAACACTAAAAGTATAAGAAATTGTGTAAATAGTTATCTATATCTATCTATGAATATAATTATAAAAGGCTAAACTGACTGACTGATCAACACCTAAAACAATGGGTCTAGAGATTTGCAATATTACACAGAAGTTCCTTACACAACGTAGGCGAGCACTAAGAAAAGATTTTACAAAGTTCAACCCCTAAGGGGGTTAAAGAGGTAAAAAGGGTAAAAATAGAAAAAACGACTAGTCGGAACTGCTGAAGCTTTGAGTTTAAAATGTGGTCAGTAGTTTTGTTTTATGATGAAGACATATTTATTTGAGGTTGATAAATATAATTCTCTCTCTATTTTCTTTCATTTTCATTTTATGTTTAACAGAGAAGTAAATAATTAAAAAAATTTAACCGTTATTATGGGCAACTTACATTAAAAAAGACTTTGCTTTCATATTGAGTTCCACCCAAAGGGATTTGCACTCACAATTTTTTTTCACGGGCAACGCCAGGTAATTTAGCTAGTACTATAATAAATATTAAGGAGTAATAGTAATAATAAATAATGCGCGCATATTTAATGATCTTAATATTATTCGTCTCATTAAGATACTTCCTGAGTCCTGGCTTAAACTCGAAATTATTTATTAAGCCTTTTAGTTTTTAAATAACATATTATTTATAATGTACTTAATAACTACACGGATTATTTATCACCAAAAAAAGTCGAAACCACTTATCTATTAAATCATTCACCCAACTTTTACATTAATAGTTAATAACATTTAAAAATTAAATATTGAAATTATGAATAATCCTACTTATACAATAATGAATTTTAAAAATTATTTGATATTATAGAATTTTAACATACAAAACTCACGACTTCAGAAATTGGCGACATTTGAACGATTCAGTGAATGTAACCATATTAATCATCAAGTCGATCTCAAAGCTTTGATACTTTAATGTAATTCAATATGCCTGATCCAGTTATCCACTCAGATGACAGCCGACTGATGAATGTCTGAGTGTCAACTGTCAAGTGAATAATGAATAGTGATGGGACGAATCAATAATATTGTTTAATTTACAACATAATTCACAGATATAGTATACTTTCCATTGCGTTTTTTTAAACTATAGTAGCAACTATTAGTACCTATTTTTTTATAGCTATAATAGGTATTAATTTAAATTTACTGTTTTCCGGTTTCCCAAAACTTCTAACAGTTTACCATGGGAAAACCGGAAACCTAATACACTTTATTACTACTTAAAATGTACTACCGAAACAACTACAATTTAGTATGATTATTTGATTACATGGGCGAGAACTGCAGGGATCTGGAATCGCCACTGTCTCTCACCTTTTCCCCGTTGTTCAAAATTACATTTTTAATTTTGAAATAATGGCAATTAATCTACTACTGCGTTTTTGATAAAATATTTGTTAAAATTGTATTGAACTATATTCTATTTTATCAAAAGTCTGCAAACTCTTGGTATATATCTATACTATTCTATACAGTTTTATAAAGTTTGTGCGACATTTTAACTATCGAATCGAATTTTTTACCTGATTTCGGGATTCCTCTAATGACGTTTTCCAAAATCCGTTTTCGAAGTCTTAGATTTTCTTTGCAATGATATGTGTGACACCAACTCTAGTTGTTCAATGTAGGAGGTGTAAATTATCAGCATCGTTGCATTCAATCACGTTTTTCATTATTCATCATAATTCATTCAAGTTTGAGAACCGTTATTAAAACGAAATTTAAAACGTGAAAGCTGGAAAAATACAATTTGTTAGAAACGGACAAAATTTAAAATAGAAAATTTTACATGGCCATGCACTCACTTGCTATATCTATTCATGTATGTGATGGGAAAGCAGGATTTCCGGTCCAACGTACTATCCATAATTTGGTTCTTTACAGCGTTGTTCATCAAATTATAATAATGTAATGCATAATATACGGTATGCATAATAACAGTTTATTGAAAGAACATGATTTTTAAAAGGTATGTATGAATGTATGATAACTTTAAATTAAAAGTAAAATTAATATGATTTTATGACATTCGTATATACTTGTTTAAAATTTAAAATGAGATTAAATTATTTTATTTTGTTTCATAATTAACAAGAATTTTTAAATATTTTAACTTGGAGGAAATTCTAGACTTCTAGAGGGACAGTAATTTCTAATCTAATGACTTTTTACTCAATAGAATCTATTAATAGTCGAGAGCATGGAAAACAAGTGATGCCCCCCGCAACCCCGTGGTCTGTACGATACCATAATCGGGCTGTTATTCTCAGAATGGTATCAAGTATCGAGTATTTGTATATAACTTTGCGCGTCATATCTTAATATGTATAATACATTACATACCTTTTAAAATAATAGGTAATAATAATTATTAATATTATACCAACAGACTCACAGTAGTGTTAAAAATGTTAAATGATCACAAATTTGATTTTTCTTTCATGTTAAAAATTTTATTTCGAAACGTATTACAGAAAGACAATACATTTGCCCTTACGATCAAATATCTTGCCCCCCCAGATTACGCATACTACATTTTAATAATTATTGTCGTCAGCCCCAGCGACCGCATAAAGCGGTCCAGGGGGACTATTCTTACTGTCTAACGCCAAAGCTGGGTTAACAATTCTTACGAGGAAAATAAAAACATCTGGCCGACTCTCGAAATGTCAAATGTATAAATATAAAGTTTTATAATAAATGTATTAGTAACTTTCAAGTATTAATAGACATTTTTTCTAACGCCACGTCGACAACACCTCCGAACGATGAAAGATTTACACAACTGACAAATAGGTACTCACGCGAGATGTCCGCCATTTTTTTCATCGGTCGAAAAGTCGTTGTTTGATCTCCTCCGTCGCTCGCTTACGCTGAACGTGTATGATTTTATTTCCATCGCGTCAATATGTGCTTCACTGCGCACCGGCGCAGAAGCGATTGATTGAAATCATATTAGTCCTGGCGATTTTTCAAACGTAGAAATTCGACGGGAAACTCGGAAAAAAAAAACATTGCTACACACACGAAGACGGCGGACATTTGTGACGCTGACAGTTCCAGGGCACAGCCGCACAAGGTAACCATCGTTGACCGCGGTTCAAGTCGTCACATACGCGTTTATCGATTACCAATCCCCCGTACGGCTATACCAAGGTATATACGTTAATCGTACCGAAATCGCGCCAAAACTTTACGGGTCGCGTGATCTCTAGGCGAACAATTTTTCTCACATCAATGTTTTTTTAACTGGTAGGCAGTTAACGAAAATTTATTCTATGTTTATGACACAAGTCATGATTATAATAAATTTATATAAATTTATATAAATAAAGTTATAATCATAAATTGTAAGAGCGGCGGTGAAGTTATTTTACCGAAAAAAGAAAGAAACAAATATAACAGATTTGACCTCACATAGTGATGACGGTCAGCATTTCGAAAATATTGTATTCTTTAAGTTTAATAGCATACACATGTTGTATGTGAACAATACATGACTTGTTCATTAAATTTGTTTACTTATTCAATTAAACAACGGTCGTCATAAATTATGAATAAAAAAACTATAGTTTCGTGATATTTTCTTTTTTATATACATATAAAAGGTCCAGGAATAAAATATTTGTAGTTTATATTATTTCAAATACTTTCTCGGGATATTCGGGTAGCATTTGAAATACTTCGAAAAAAAACTATTCATCACAATTCACAACACTGTCGTGTTGGTGTCGTTATCATCGCCGAGCACGACATTATTTTATATTTACCACGGTTTTCGGTTGTGTTTTTTCCTCCACGACGTTGATAAGGAATTTACGAATGTTCCAGAAGATCGAATATTATTGTGCAGTCCGGACAAAAAAAACAACACACACATTACACACCGTCCGGAAATTACTTCATTCTCGGTAAGTCATACTTCCAGTGATATTGTTGGAATACCTTCGGCAACGTAATCGCTCGTCGTTTTCGAAATCGAGTGATCGTTTCGAAAAGTTTATAACCGTCTGTTCGGGACGTTTTCGCCGAATATTTTCGAATATTCGGATTTGCGTCTCCCGAGTGTGATTACGAACGATACGATACACACGCAACATAGTAAGTACCTGCTACTACGATGGTCGACTACAGCAAGTGGAAAAATATCGAAGTACGTAAACAAAATAATACCACCTCGACCTAACGACGTATCGGAGGACTATTTTCACGCCGCTTGTGAATTGTTCGTGTTTTTCAGGTGTCTGACGATGAAGATGAAACCCATCCCAACATCGACACTCCGTCGTTGTTTCGTTGGAGACATCAGGCTCGTGTCGAACGTATGGAAGAAATTAAACGTGAACAACAAGAATTGGAAGTGAAGAAAAAGAAGTAAGTGTTAATATAGGGTGGATAGGTACGCACTGGTGGGGGGAACCCGTTGACAACTAAAATCTTTCTGAATATATCGACAGTTTTGTTTTTCATCACATTAGGTATATCAATAGAGTTGGATATATTTATTTTTTTCATCAGATTAAATATATCAAGAAATACTAGCAAAATATAAACAGCGTTTAGGTATATTTAATAATCAGCTTCCTTTATCATTGCAATCAAATCAGACCAGCATTGTCTTGTTATGGCCACAGGATCAGGAAAATGGTCAGACCTATCTTTTTCTTCAGTCGGTTAACTACTCTAAAAGTTAAGTTCTTTTTATGGTACTGATTAAATTATATTGATATTGATAATAAGACTACTTAACTAATTGGGCACAGGCCCATCACATGATATATAAATAGAGCTAGAAAACTTGGGGACTAATATATTATTTATAAGAGATTAACATAACATCTAACTGATTTAAAATATAATGGAAATGTACAACAAATATTAAAATTTTATTAAAAAGGTTAATAATTTTTTTGTTTTTAGATACACTTTATTATTTTGTTAAATTATGTGATCATAGTATCACTAATACAATTATTTTATTATTATGAATTTTCTTAAATATTATATAAGTATGTAGAATAAGAATAATGTAGGTAGGTATGTGATATTGAAAACTAATAGTTGTATTTTATTGTTGGGCCCCTTAAAAAAATTGATCATAAATAGTATTGAATAGAAACATTACCTTTTAAAAATTTATTAGTGTTATGTAACAGTTTGAATCCGCTCAGTTAATATATTAGTACCCTTATTTATATGCCATTAGCTTCTTTTCAGTAAAAATTTTAATTATTGAATTAATGATTCCTACTCTACCATAAAATAATTGTGTGTCACCCCTATTTTTATATTATTTAACTTGGCCACTCCTAAATGTAAGCATTACATTCAATATTTACTATTTTCAGCTTTCAAGAGAAATATGAAGCAGCTAAAAGCAAGGTTTTAGCTTCTGATGAAGAAGGAAAAAACAAAAAAGAACTCGAGGAAGCTTTAAGTGCCCTAAGCGTTGAAGAACAAGAGTTAAAAAAACGAGAAGAAGAGTTCAAGAACAAAGAAAAGGTTTCAAAATTGAATTTCTGATATCTTTAACATGTTTTATTTTTATAGTAACTGTATTAATAAGTATTTTGAATTAGGTAACGCCGTGGAATGTTGATACGATAAGTAAACCAGGCTTTACAAAGACAATTGTAAATGTCCCTAAAGCTGCGCCATCAGAAGAAAATCTAACTGAAGAAGATAAAGCAAAACGATTAGAAGTATTCATTAATGACAATAAAAGCAAATTAAAAACATTTGGCTTGTTTCAAAAATATAGAGACAGCCAGGAATATTTACAAAAAAATCCTCAACTCGTATGTGAAGACACTGCAAATTATTTAGTAATTTGGTGTATTGATTTACAAATGGAAGGTGTAAGTTATATTTGATTTAGAATACATTTTACTTATTAGATTACATTTGTTATGAGTGTTATGACATTTTGTACTTGAAATATGTATATATACTTTAAATAGTATATATTTTAACTCCCAATGGTTTTTAAAGATCTTTTTTTTTTTAAATTACCCTGCAATTTTTTTTTATAATTCAATGTGTTTTCTAGCCTATATTAATGTTTTATTAACATTTAATATTTTTGCACATTTCTGGATCTAAAAATCACTACATTTTTTTTATTCAAATCTTTTGTTAAAATTAGTTAGGTTAATTCCTCCCCTCCCCTAAAAATAAAATTATAATTTTCATATTATTAAACCATTTTTTTTTTTTTGTATTCATAGAAAACAGATCTCATGGAACATGTTGCACATCAAACAATTTGTATGCAATATATATTGGAACTTTCTCGACAACTAAATATCGATCCAAGAGCATGTGTGCCTTCATTCTTTTCAAGGTAATTAATATTTTTTCCTACAGCAATAGTAAAATATATCCGTAATGATCTATTTAACCGCATTGTTATTATATTTATAACTTAATAAATTTGAATAAATTAATATTATATTACATTTAAGTAGTTCGTTGGTGTTCTTCCAGAACCAATAGATCTTACTACTAATTCCATATATTAGATAGATCTAATAATCTGTGCTAATAGCTAACTAATGCGGATGCTAAGTTATAAAACTGTCTGGTAGAATTCTAAATTAAAATACTGACATATAATAACAATAATAAATTCTTAATTGTATTAAGAATACAAACGGCCGAGAAACAGTACAAGGATTCATTTGATGAAGAACTTGCCATGTTCAAAGATCGCATTCGAAAGAGAGCCGACGAAAAGGTGCGTATCGCTCAAGCTGAAATCGAAGAAGAAGAACGACAGGCAAGGTTAGGACCTGGCGGTCTCGATCCACTTGAAGTTTTTGAGAGTCTTCCAGATGTAAGTCATTTATTGACGGTTTATCGGTCGTTTGATGATTATTAATTTGTTCACGGTGCTTTTCTAGGAACTGAAAAAATGTTTCGAATCACAAAATATTCAGTTACTGCAAGATACAATTAAAAACATGAATCCAGAAGATGCAACTTATTACATGAAACGTTGTGTAGATTCTGGATTATGGGTACCTGATGCCAACAGAGATAGAAGCAACACTGACGATGATAATAAAACACAAGAAGAAAATATATATTCAGATATAAATAGTTCATAGAATAACTCTTATATCATCCTATTTTGTATAACTAATTTAATAATTACTAAGTTATGATGATCATTTTGTTTTTTGAGTTCTATTAAAATTTTCTGTTTCACAAACATAATTCTTTTGACACCATTTTACAATAGAAAAGTTAATTATTATTATTTTTTTCAAATTGTTGTTTCTTAATCTTTTATATTTACGTATACTTTATACATAATATATAAATATAGTACATAATATATTATATAATAATAATAATACACAGTTATGATAATATTATTTAATATAATTTGTTCATGATATTTAAATATTTAAACTTCTATTTCATAATGTACACGATCATGTTTTTTTTTCATTTTTTTCATTTTTTTCCTCATTGCTGCTTTTGTTAGTATCACATTCTTTTTGTAAAAACGGTAAAGGTATGGGTATTGGAATAGGTATTGGTATAGGTAGCATAATAGGATATGGCACTAAAATCATGGGTGGCGGCAACAGCGACGGCGGCATATTCAACGGATAGAGTGGTGGAGGCGGTGGCGGATCACTGGTCGGAGTATTGTTGTTTGTCGATTGAGATTGTGTGAATGCGGGCGACCGACACAGAGGTGGAGTACAGTAAACTGGTGTGTGTGATGGGAATCTAGGGTAAACGTGAGATGATGCAGTATCTTCGACCACAGTTCTTTTCCGTTTTCGGCTCTGACGGTCAAACAGTTTATTAGATATGCGTAGCTGAGGAATAGTCGGGCCTGGCAGAGGAGGGGAATGTGGCCTTTGAGGAGATGGCGACCGATCGTTGAGTGGTGGCGAATGACAATCGCGTAGCCACAAGTCTGGTGTAATCAGTGGCAAGTTGGGTTCTATGGTTTTACAAAGGTTCTCCGGCAGTGGCGTGTTCTGTAGATGCGGGTGCAATTCCAGTTGGGCTTGAGTCTCTTTACAAAAAATGTTCATTTTGTACTGGTTCAGACATTTATCGCTGTGAATGTGTAAAACAAAAATTGTGATTATTTAACCGCGCCACAATGTGCCGAGAGCGGAATTTCAAAAGAAAAAACTCTTTACGTTTGTCACCTGCAGAATTGTAGTTGATGATCGCCGTCCTGGAAGTCCACGCAGTTGACGGTGTGTCGCAGGTGCCTGCACCAGTCGCATGTTTTGTTGCGTTTGAAGTTCGCCCGGCGATACTGTGAGAAACATTGTTCGGAACAGAACACTTTCTCGTTGTCTGACTCTGCCGTGCGGAATGTGAACGCTTTGGCTATTAGTGTCTTATCGCACCATCCGCATATCATTTGCTGCGCCGGCGAATCTATGGTTTAACACAATGTTTTAATTATGATACAACCATGGGGGCAACTGCCCCCACGGACAGTTTTCTAGAATTTATGCTCCTGTGACTAAAATACATAGGTCATCTTCTATGGTTTTTAAGTTTTATGTTGAATATAGAAACAAAACTCAAATATATTTAATAAACTGTCTGTTTTTAAGTATTAACATACACATACAGTAAACTAATATTGTTTTATTTAGAAATAACTTGCATGTATGTAGTATTGGTAAGTAACCATATTAAAATTAAAATAGGTTTATGGTTTTTTTTATTATTATTAAAGACTTTATTTTCTACTATTTTGTTTATTTAATACTAGCCTTAAAATGTCCCCTTAATTAACATGGGAAAACTCTTTACCTTCCTCTATATTTGCTGTGCTCAGCACCCACCGTTCAAAAATTGTTCGGGTGCCACTGGATACAACTTATTATTACTAAGCGAGACAGTTATTTTGGTTTTACAATCGATGTCGCGACCCACAGTTTGAGAAACGCTGCTATAGAGTATTATAGTATATACTCGTATAGTATTATAAGAACAGGCCTTTTTTATGTTACCATTTTGTGACAACGCTATTTAACTTTTTTCCAATTTTTTTTCACAGAGTTGTTCCAAATACCTTCTTGAGTGTTACCATGTCGCCCGATTTTCAAAACTTTGTTTTTAAAGGGTTGAAATCGGTAAAAATAGTACATAAAAACGAATCTCTATTTACCAGGTATCCTCATCACACGTGAACGGCTGGACCGATTTAGCTAATTCTTTTTTTTGTTGTGTTTGTTATTGTCAGGAGAAGGATTCTACGGAACAAAAATTAACCCTAAGGGGGTTAAAAGGGGTATAAATGGAAAAAAATCCGGAGCCACTGAAGCTTTGTGGTGTTAAATTTTGTCAATAATTTCGTTTTATATAGCAGAGGCATGAATCAATATTCAGACTTGACAATTCAGGAAGGCATTTAGGGGCGATGATTTCGGGGTGGGCTTGTTTTATTCGAAAACCTATTTCGGTGAAAACGACGAGTTATAACTGCAGCACTGCAGGAGGCGCGAACAGCGTACCGCGCGGTACTTGAATTTTCCGTTTTCCAGGATGCGTTGCCAGTGTGAACGTTCCGCCGCCGTGGCCGTGTGGTCGCGTGGCCGCCGTGGTCGCGCGCTGCGGACAGAACTCTGGATACCGCAGTCGCGGTCATCCGTCCGGAGGTCATTTAAAAAAACGACCGTTAAAAAAACAAATCACTTTCCATGAATTCGTGAATAATTTTCATTGGCTTGTTCGTTTCAACCGTTTTAACGGCCGACGATGCGGGGATTTCCTTTCCGTTGTCCCTTCAGTCTTCGTCGGTTCGCGCGTAAGTCCGTACGGGCCCGTGTTTCGAGAATTTCATGCCGACCGCCATTGTCTCGTTTCTCGGTTTCAAAATTTCGTTTCGCGGCTCTGGTAATAGTAATTATCGACGAATAATCGCACGTCTCACGGCGGTCGCGTGGGCGCAACCAAATTATTTCGTCGCTTAAATACTACCGTACCATCGATATTCGGTGTTTAGCGTATTTTTCGTATCGTTTCGCCGCCGTCGCGTCCGGTGCGTGATCCATTACGCGAGTGTAATGGCCGTCGCCTTCGGAGTTTCAACGATTCCGTCGAGGCTCGGACGACGTCTAATCCAAGCCGGTAAAGGCTTCGAGTGTGCGTTTTTTGACGTCGTCGTTTCGTATCGTATTCGCCGTGGTCGGTGCGCCTCGCCGCCGCCGTTCGCCAAAACGGCTCGTTCGCGCGAGTACTGAATAATCGTTCCGTGGTGTGCTTTCCCGCGTCGTGGTGTTTTTATTCGAGTGTACCAGCACGAAATACGTTGTGACATGTTTCGGACCCGCCGAATGAAAACGGTCGTCAATGGAGTCGACGACGGCCCGAGGTTAGTGATAAATGATTATATATTATAATATTATATCGATGTAACAAATAAGTACGACCCACCGACGCGTTATGCAAAACTTATTATTATTAAACCCCCGTTCACAACGCGCGTTGAAACTGATAAATTGCGAGTATAGTAGTAGTGAATTCGACGGCCACTCGGTCGAGCGAATGAGAAATGCGACGCTAGGTCTATATTAGCGTGGCCACCGTGACGGGACGTTGACGACGACGCGGTCGCGCGCCGCGGACAGAACTCCGGATACCGCGGTAACGATTCTCGGTAAACAAAAAACCGTTACGAAAAAAACCACTTTCCATGATTCGTGAATAATTCTCATTGGCTGTTCGTTTTTTCAACCGTTTCGGGGGACGCTGGGATTACCCTTCCGCCGTTGCTTCAGTCTTCGTCGGTTCGCGAGTATGTGGTGGGCTTCTCCGTACGGGTCCGTGTTTCGAGATTTTTATGCCGACCGCCATAGTCTCGTCTCACGGTTTCTACAATTCCTATCGCGGCGATGGTAATAGTATTTATCGACGAATAATCGCACGTCTCACGGCGGTCGCGTGGGCGCAACCAAATTATTTCGCCGCTAAAATACTACCGTACCATCGACACTCGGTGTTCGCAGTAATTTTCCAATCGTATCGCCGTCGCGTCCGGTGCGCGCGATCCATTACGCGAGTGTAATGGCCGTCGCCTTCGGATTTTCAACGATTCCGTCGAGGCTCGGACGACGTCTAATCCAAGCCGGTAAAGGCTTCGAGTGTGCGTTTTTTGACGTCGTCGTTTCGTATCGTATTCGCCGTGGTCGGTGCGATCGCCGCCGTTTGTACTATCGATATTCGGTGTTTAGCGTATTTTCCGTCTCGGTCGCGTTCACGGTGCGCCTCGCCGCCGCCGTTCGCCAAAACGGCTCGTTCGCGCGAGTAGTGAATAATCGTTCCGTGGTGTGTTTTCCCGCGTCGTGGTGTTTTTATTCGAGTGTACCAGCATGAAATACGTTGTGACATGTTTCGGACCCGCCGAATGAAAACAGTCGTCAATGGAGTCGACGACGGCCCGAGGTTAGTGATAGATAATATATTATAATATTATATCGATGTAACAAATAAGTACGACCCACCGACGCGTTATGCAAAACTTATTATTATTATATATTATTATTAAACCCCCGTTCACAACGCGCGTTGAAACTGATAAATTGCGAGTATAGTAGTAGTGAATTCGACGGCCACTCGGTCGAGCGAATGAGAAATGCGACGCTAGGTCTATATTAGCATGGCCGTGTGGCCGCGTGGCCACCGTGACGGGACGATGACGACGACGCGGTCGCGCGCCGCGGACAGAACTCCGGATACCGCGGTAACGATTCTCGGTAAACAAAAAACCGTTACGAAAAAAACCACTTTCCATGATTCGTGAATAATTCTCATTGGCCATTCGTTTTTTTAACCGTTTCGGCCGACGCGGGGGACGCTGGGATTACCCTTCCGCCATTGCTTCAGTCTTCGTCGGTTCGCGTTTATATGGTGGGCTTCTCCGAACGGGTCCGTGTTTCGAGATTTTTATGCCGACCGCCATAGTCTCGTTTCACGGTTTCTACAATTCCTTTCGCGGCTATGGTAATAGTATTTATCGACGAATAATCGCACGTCTCACGGCGGTCGCGTGGGCGCAACCAAATTATTTCGTCGCTAAAATACTACCGTACCATCGACATTCGGTATTTTTCGTATTTTTCCTATCGTATCGCCGCCGCCGCCGTCGAGTGCGGTGCGCGATCCATTACGCGAGTGTAATGGCCGTCTCGCCTTCGGATTTTCTACGATTCCGTCGAGGCTCGGACGACGTCTAATCCAAGCCGGTAAAGGCTTCGAGTGTGCGTTTTTTGACGTCGTCGTTTCGTATCGTATTCGCCGTGGTCGGTGCGCCTCGCCGCCGCCGTTCGCCAAAACGGCTCGTTCGCGCGAGTACTGAATAATCGTTCCGTGGTGTGCTTTCCCGCGTCGTGGTGTTTTTATTCGAGTGTACCAGCACGATATACGTTGTGACATGTTTCGGACCCGCCGAATGAAAACGGTCGTCAATGGAGTCGACGACGGCCCGAGGTTAGTGATAAATGATTATATATTATAATATTATATCGATGTAACAAATAAGTACGACCCACCGACGCGTTATGCAAAACTTATTATTATTAAACCCCCGTTCACAACGCGCGTTGAAACTGATAAATTGCGAGTATAGTAGTAGTGAATTCGACGGCCACTCGGTCGAGCGAATGAGAAATGCGACGCTAGGTCTATATTAGCATGGCCGTGTGGCCGCGTGGCCACCGTGACGGGACGATGACGACGACGCGGTCGCGCGCCGCGGACAGAACTCCGGATACCGCGGTAACGATTCTCGGTAAACAAAAAACGGTTACGAAAAAAACCACTTTCCATGATTCGTGAATAATTCTCATTGGCTGTTCGTTTTTTTAACCGTTTCGGGGGACGCTGGGATTACCCTTCCGCCGTTGCTTCAGTCTTCGTCGGTTCGCGAGTATGTGGTGGGCTTCTCCGTACGGGTCCGTGTACGAGAATTTCATGCCGACCGCCATCGAATCTCGTTTCACGGTTTCAACAATTTCCTTTCGCGGCGATGGTAATAGTATTTATCGACGAATAATCGCACGTCTCACGGCGGTCGCGTGGGTGGAACCAAATTATTTCGTCGCTAAAATACTACCGTACCATCGACATTCGGTATTTTTCGTATCGTATCGCCGCCGCCGCCGTTGCGTCCGGTGTGCGATCCATTACGCGAGTGTAATGGCCGTCGCCTTCGGAGTTTCAACGATTCCGTCGAGGCTCGGACGACGTCTAATCCAAGCCGGTAAAGGCTTCGAGTGTGCGTTTTTTGACGTCATCGTTTCGTATCGTATTCGCCGTGGTCGGTGCGATCGCTGTCGTTTATACTATCGATATTCGGGCATATTTTCCATTTCGGTCGCGTTCGCGGTGCGCCACCGCCGTTCGCCAAAATGGCTTGTGAATTTTACCGTCCGCCAAAAACAAACGTATCATAGTAATATCGTGGTTCGCGTGAGTAGTGAAATAATCGTTCCGGCGTGTTTGCCCGCGTGTTGTGGTGTTTTTATTCGAGTGTACCAGCACGAAATACGTTGAGAAATGTTTCAGACCCGCCGAATGAAGACGGTCGTCAATGGAGTCGACGACGGCCCGAGGTTAGTGATAAATGATAATATATTATAATATTATATCGATGTAATAAATAAGTACGACCCACCGACGCGTTATGCAATACTTATTATTAGGGTCCGGATTTAAATGCACTTAAAACCATATAGATATGCTCTAGATCTAGAAAATAGCCAAAAATGCCTTTAAAAAATGCATTTTACCACAAAAATGACCTTAGAAATGCCCTTAAAAAATACAATATACCACAAATATGACTTTAAAAATGCCATATATTTTTTTTTATACAAATTATAATTTATAAATGAGACATAATAATTATTTTTACATGACGATCTACAGTCAATAATAAATTAAGATAAGATAAAAACTAAATCGAAAAAAAAATTGACAATGTGTATGGAAAAACCCGATAAACCTTCTTAAATATTTTTTTCTTAAATATTAAGAAAATAATTTATCTTAAGATAATTTTTTGAATAGTCCATGTTTTATATCTATATTGAACAAATATGCATTAAAAACCAACAAAATGACCCAATAATGCTAAAAATGCCCTAAAAAGGTAAAAACGTCAAAATATGCAAAAAAATGCAAAATAAAATTTGTAGTTTTCAAACCCTCGTTACATGAAACGAATTATGTATTTAGAAAGCATTGTGTATGATCAACCAAAAAAATATGCACTTTGCATTGAAATCCGGGCCCTACTTATTATTATTATATATTATTATTAAACCGCTGTTACACAACGCGCGTTGGAACTGATAAATTGCGCGTTATCGTCAATACGATTTTCGGAAATGAGTTTCATTTCGTCGCTGAGTAATATTAATAACGAGAACAGATTAAATCCATTACGCGCGTCGCGTTCGTATAAATTTAAAAGAAATTTAGTGGTCATCGAACGAATACAGACGCCCAAAACGTCCCCCTTGATCGCGCCACCGAGTCCTCCCCCAAAGTAAGGATCTATCGTCGAACGAGATGCAGACACACAGAGCGAGGGGGCGCGTGATAAACGAGTATTTTAATATCGTACGCACACGTGCCCGGAGAGATTGTTACACGCGTCCGTCGGATGTTGCGGAGGATGCGAGACGATGGTTTAGACGATGACCCTTATTTCCGGCGTACCTCTATACTGCTACTACTACGGCGAGATGCGCGTCACCCGAGAGCGCTTTTTACGTCCCGAACGATATTGTATTACGACGACGAGTCTTTGTTAGCGCTCCGTTTTCGGATAATATACCCAACACGCCTCGTAAATAAACACCGAACACAACGCCGCCGCGCCGTACGAGCGCGTAAGATTAGTATTACTATTATTAGAGTTGTGAATTTAACGCGTTAAAAAAGGAAAAAACCCCTTAAAAACGTATTAAACACGTGTAATGTAATGAACCGAAATCATTCGAATCACATTGGAAATCGCGAAAATGCACTAATGTAGGATAGACTGTTGGTTCTTTTGGGAGATCAGTGTACTTGTAGTGTATTGATGATATCGGCCTAACACGTGTACCTACGGCGTCGAAGACGTACGTCTTAAATTCGTAACGATATAAAAACAAAAATGGACGATTAATATTGTCGTCTACAATCTTTACTTTTGTAAGTGTGTCGCAGTACACGGAATTTTAAGTCCCAAATTATATGTTTTATGGTACCTATTAATTATCAGGTATACGTACAAAATGTACAGCAGTTGTTTCATTTAAAATTAATGTTACTGGCGCTAACTCAACTACAAAACAATTTAGAGATTCCGTACGTACAATTATTAATTATATTAAATAAAATTACTCGGCATTGTTGTCGGTGACGGCGGACTGTTGTATTCGTCCGACGAAGTCTCTGGTTCTGTGCTTTTGGATCGACCTCTGTATTTTTCTTTGAGCTTAACTAGATTCATGCTTTGTAGTGAACAGTCTTTAGAGTTAATTTTATCATATCCGTACCAGCCGAGCATTTCGTTCATTGTTGTTTTTACGTATTCCTGCAAAACACGAGAAACATAAAAATAAAAGTCAACTATACTTCAAGACACATTAAATATAATGTATACTCATGGTATATTATAATATAATTATTAATATTTACATATACACGTTTGATTAATCATATTTTATTTTTTGTTGCGAAGCTCGCTGTAGGTATTGAGTACAGTAATTACTTTATTATGTATATTTGTTTTTCGAAAATTATTCGTTTTATACTTCATGGGAAATTTTAGAAAAGTCGAATTTAACAGTAATAATTAGTGTACATCAGAGTAGGTATCGCCGTTAATCGGATATCGGTTCAGTATAATTTATTTACCTATAACGACATTATGTTCGACGTCAATCATTTTAAATTTGTTATTGATCAACTGACGTACTACTCGGTATACAAACAAAAAAACGAAATGATCTGTTGTTGAGTGCTCGATTTAAAAACGATTGATTTATGATGTTTTCAAAACGACCACAATAGAATTTCGCGCACATATTAGTATTAATTTTTCACCGGATAACGTAGGAAATCAAGAGTCGCTTATTTTCAATCGAAATCCGTTGTAGGCACTGCCAGAGATTTTAAATAATCTCTGGTAGTACCTACCAACTGAACAAGTGAACAGATTTCAGCTAGGATAGCAAAAAATCAGACGAGACCGGCGAATCGAATTTCCTGTGAAAACTCATAAACAATATAAACATCAGATTAATATTATATGATAATTTTACGATCGGCTTATTAAACTGTAAATTACATTGTTACAAGTCGGAGTAATGTTAAATAATTTATTTATTATTAAAAAAAAACAAAAGTTTTTGTAGTTGTGATAAGCGTCTTTTTTCATGATACTTTGACGAAATGTTATTGATATTTTCTCTTCGACGTGATTTAGGTATATAACAATAATTCTATTTTGTCGGGCCGTATATTCGCGTTTAGAAACGTTGTCACAATAAATTGTACCAAATCGATCGTCAAAAGCACATCGTCAGATATAATATTTAAAACGTTACTATTTTATCAAAACATATTAAAAGCCACCCGCCAAACCACATGTACAATGTACATTGTACATATTGTTAAAATACTGCAGTAACTGATATCCACGCGTGTTTTTGCCATTAATTGCATTTTCGTCGTACACTGTTCAGTAACACGAGCTATAATATTATTTATAAGAGATGCGCGCACGGTTTCCTCTGATTATTATTAGTCTATGTTTTGCCTGTTCTGGCCTTCTCACCTTCAAATTTCGAAATCAAATTCAGACCAATCGTTAGTGTGCTTAGTCTTTCCTCGCAGGGCTTAAAAGTGGAACGCAAACATTCTACATCAGAAAGTAGCGTTCGTCATGACTCAAATTTAAAAATAAATTCTTCGGGAGGAGAGGCTTTACCTCCAATAAACATGATTTTTTATCAAACGAAAGAAATTCGAATTACAATTTTAATTATTAACTTATACAAATAGTATTTAAATGAGTCCATTACTTATGTTTATATTTGAATCTTTATCATACATGTCTTGTTTTGAAAAATTCACTACATCCAGTTTACTTATGTTTAAATATTAATAATATTCCCGTATAATATTTGAGTGTCCTCTAATGCCTCTTTTGTTTTTAAATTATAATATTTGTTATCTTCCTCTATACTTTCCTTAAGGTCTAAATTATCGATTTCAATTTTATTCTCTATTGAAATATTTATTATGTCTTGTTTTTCTCTTTCCGTTAATGTTTCGTTTATATCGTCAAGTTCTATTTTACCTTTAAAATATTTCGATAATCGAGCTCTTAATTCTCGAACTGTTCCTATTGATTTTAAATTTTGTGATATACAAATTTCAATTAGTTCTGGTTTTTTTTAATTATAAATTTCCGTTAACGTTGTTATTGAGAATTCTAAAAGATTATTTTTATTCATGTCCCATAAGGTATTTAGATTTAGAGAAAAAAAAGATATAAAATAAAAATGAGAAGAATGGGGAGATAGAAAAAAAAAAATATAAAAATCTTGAAGGTAAAAAAAAATTGATATTTTCCTGGATCGTTGTCTTCAGCTCTGCGCCAGCAAAATGCTCCAAATTTCGTATGTATTGTCAATACTCACTACTCAGTCGTACACACAAAATTACACACACACACAAGTCGTAAATTAACGAAAATTTTCCGTGTGTACAGTCAATCGTACACACAAAAATAACACACACACACAAATTGTAGATTAACGAGCCACTAGTTGGGCGCCACTTTGTCGTATACGCCGATCAAATCGATCGTATAGACACAAACACACAAAATTAATATACTTTTAAATTTATTCAAAATCTTCCACTGGAGAAGTGCCCTTTATTTTATTGTTTTTATTCCTTATATAAACTTATACGGTAAAATGTTTATACGACTAGACAAAATTGATGCGTATTATAAATATAACATTTTACATGTATTAGGCAACAGGGTGTCCTATTACAATTAAAGCGGAAAACCAATAGTGTCATATTATTAGTATCAGCACATTTTGGTTCCCATAGAACATTTAGTTAGTGTCTAGTATTACTAACTAATTCTGTTGTCTAATATTACAAGGTGTTTTTATAAGTTTATATAAATTGCTTAATACTACACCTATTATAATAATTAACGACAATAATTCGATTATTTTCATTCTGATGACATTATTCTCGAGTATTATAATAATGTTCCGACTGTACCGTTCTTATCATTACATTTAACAGAAAATAAACGAGTGAAGCTCGTTCTATATGATATTTTAAAAAAGAAAAAGAAGGGGTTCGCTTTATCATTACGTTCTCCCTCAAGACAACCACTGATTTCCGGGAGTATCGACATTTTAAGGGGAGGGGGTAGGGAAATGGAGTTCTCCGAAAGTGTGTAGGTATATCTATAGCAGTAGTTTTTAGGACAATAGGTGTGTACAGCGTATTACAGAAACGAGCTAATAGTTTAATAAATTACCGGATTCCGTGCAAACGATTTCGTGTCGGAATTCTCGAAACAAAACTGGAGTGGTACTACCTATAACATACGCGTTTCGTGACTGACTCGTGTGGAGTAGAGGCAAAAATGGATTGATTAAAAGCTGTAGTTCTCGTTTTTCCGCTGCAGCAGACATTTTACAGTGCGCCGCCGTCCGGGTGGTATTGGGTGACGTACAAAGGACGGATAATGATAGCTACTGTGGATATCGGGTGAAATAATGAAATATCACGCGTAACTGTAAACCCTAAAGTGAGGACACAAAAACGTGAAATACACCTATATATTATTATTATTATTATACGAGACCATGTGCACACAAACACATCGCTCGGCCAGGACATTACACTGTCGTTGTCAGAACATTGTATGAACACTTCGTAGGCGTAAATTTTTGTCTAGCGTTTTACACTCGCATCATAATAATTTTATACACAGAAAATAGTAAAAATAGTAATTTAATGTACCTATATATCTTTAAGAGCATAAATTCGCTTACGTCGCGCGCTCTGTTGCTCGTGGTAGATTGAGACACTGCAGCCGTTTCTAGACTTTTAACATTTTGCCACGTTTTTTAGACTTGTGTACATTAAATCTACAATCAAATTTTCCTAGTTATTACATTTTTAAAGTTATTTACTATTCCGTTACTCACTCAAAACAATAAGAAGGTAAACTTTAAGCACAGATTAAACCAAAATACAATAAATTAGAAACAGTGGAGTATTCAGCTTTTTTTCCAATCCAATCGCGTCCCTGTATAACAATCAATGTCCACCGGTAAAACGACACGGAACTAATTTAAAACTCTAAAACACTCATATTATTTTAGTTAAACTGTATCGATTGAAATAACCGAAATATTATTAGGTGCACTTTTATAAACAATTTGTAACTATTGTTTTATATTTAACTTACATTAATTTATGGGTATAACGAGTTTGTGAGGACACAAAAGTAGATATAAATACATATATACATATATATACGATCGATTTATTTGTCATTAATCAATAAAAACGTTTATCAAGGGTATAAAATCACTGGACGTGTTGAAAATTGGTGTTTATTTTTTTTTATTCATTCTGAGATGATCTAGATGAAAATAAGCGAACGCTTTACGAAAAACTCAATGCAATTATTGTGTCATTGTTTGAAAACACAATATCGAGTCGTGTGGACACAAAAACAATGTTTATTCGTCATAAATCACGACGTGTTGGATACAATCCAAAATTCCGATGAGAAAAATATAGTTATTCTACGCGAAATGTATTCGTTATGGTTTTATTCGCACCGTAGCAATTTGTATAATAGTCGCTGCGGCGGCAAAAGGAGTCGGTAGAAATGATAAAAAAGCTTATTTGTCTTATCTTTATCGCGATCGCAGACGAAATTCTTGCAAGTCTGATGGACGTGGAGATTATACGGTGCAGTTTTTAACCAGCGGCCGTTATGGCGAGGACGACGCGATTACAATTTTAATCAAACTACATACCTATGTTGTTCTATTTATACTGACGGGTTTCGCCTAGTATTTCTAAAACGACAAAGGTAATATTATACTTATTTCGACGGCGACAATAACGATGATGAGATAGTCTGCTCCTCGCGTCTACTATGTTTTTGCTACGTGCTAATAATAAAGTGATATGAGCAGTTGCGCGCAACAGTGAAATCAGTCTCTTCTTTGATCTCACTCGTTCGCCGTGTACGGAGATCAGGGAGAGGATTAAAGGGAAACTAGTCCTATTGAATAGTTTTCAACCCCCTCTTCAAAAAAAAAATTGAATGTTTTCGCGTTTGGTCCGTTTAAATATTTTACAGTTGAATACTTTTAGTGAAATACTGGAACAATTTGTTGGCATTTTAAAATTGCCTTTAAATATCAGATTCTATTTTGAAGTCTACTGGAAGTATAATTGTGCAAATGAGTGTCTATTTAAATAAAAACATTAAGGGCATTTAACGTTTTTGGATTCTTTAATTACAGAACAAAAAGTAGTACTTGAATGGATCTAACATAAATCATGTAATAATTATTATGGTATTATAACGAGTGAAATACGCGGAGAAAGAAGTTTTACCAAACTTATGACAATAGGAGACTGTTACATTAATTCCACAGTCGCGCGCCACTGTCGACTCGCCGTAGATTTCAACGAGCGGCTATTTTGCGTCAGAGAGGGTAGACAATTTAAGAACTATTTCACGCAATCTAGAAGATATTCGGAATGGCCGCAGTGTGTTGGGATTTCGATTTTTTCAACATCCGAACGACAAAAGTCCCTTCGATCGTTTAACCTACACGTTTGGATTTCATGATATTTTAACCCTCAAACATCCCTCGCGTTCGCCACCAAAGGCGTCGAAGTTACACGCCATGGTATTGCGGCGTATACGCATAGGCGCGTATACGTATATTACGACCGAGGACGCGACGATCGACCCCACGTCGTCGCGACCGCTCGTTCGATACACGAGTGTATTTTTAAAAATAATTTTTTTCTCTTCTTTTCGCTCGATAAAAGAAGGACCTCGCGAGCGTATAGTACGCGATGTATTTGGAGCCCGGCCAATGCGCAGTCATAAATCATGCGCCCGATCACCTGGGCAATTTACTCGGCCGCCACCGCGTCGAGAGGAGCTGACACGACGGAGCGGGTGGGCACACACACACACACACACACACACACATAGCACCGCCTGTCGACGAAGCTCGTGTCGGTAATTCGATCGCAGTGTCAGTTTGCACGTTAACCCCTACTACTCTCCGGTCCATATTATACTCGACTTTCTTCTGTGCGTGCGAGCGAGTGTGTGTGTGTATCGCGCGCGCCAAAGAGAGAAATTTGATCTGCAGTACACACGATCTAGCTCGGGACGTAGTCGTATTCCGATCGACTTACACATCGCTACAGCAACGACGGTGGCGAAAAAAAAATGGCGGGAAAAATTTCGACGTTATATTATATACGGTTTAATATTAATGACGGACGACATTATCAATTATCGCGTGTAAACGAGTGTATACTTTTTTCATAAGGATACCTACCCCCCTTCCCAGAGCAATGTTATAAGTATATCTATACGCGCGTGTATAATATGACGTATTAAAATGATACCTATACCAATGCATATTGTAATAATATTATACACCCTTTGAGGTTTCGACCTCAGCGCTCGCCCCATCACACGAGTTTTTTCACAATATTAAATATCTGCGATACTGTTGCAGTCGTCGTATCGGCTGACAAATCTCCCGCGCGCGTTTATGACGTGCCGTACGCGACGTCACAATTAGGGCTGGGCATTTTAAATGAACCTTGCGTTGTTTTTGAAAACTGTAGCCCCATACGCGTTTCGTAATTATTTCGCATATTTTCCCGAAGCTGGCAAAAACCAGAGCATTAATTTAAATCCAAATCGACAATATGGCGTTTTCTTTGGGGAATTTTATCAGGGGTTTTTAGTGCGTTACATTCTCAGTCCAAAGTATAATAATTCATAATAAATGTATCGATGCCGATCTACGCGAGTCGTTTTATTATGCGCTTATAATAGGTTCTTATTCGGGCGGACGAGTATAGAACAGGCGGCACCGACGAGCTGATATTAAATCCGCGTTTCGACTATAATTTTATAATTATTAAGTGTTATTATATGAAATCACGTGTGTAATTTGACGCGACGCTGAATCTTGGAAAGAAAAGCGTTTCGATTGAACACAGATCAGCGATATTCCATTGAAAAGCGTCGGCACGTGAATAATTGTACGAATTTAAAAGACGAGCGAACGCGTTATTGTATCTTCGCGGCTTATCGTTATAGGTCAGTTCCGATCGTTAAAAACGAGTTGGGTATTATTTACACGATTACGTTCAGAGCATATAATATGGGCACACATTACGTCATTACACATTACAATAATATAGTCGCTACAGTAGCTGTACAATTCGCGCGTCGTTTAATGATTTTTGTTGGGAGTTGTAATTTAAATAACATAAACATAATAAGGTATTAGGTGAAAAATGGATTAAATTACACATAAAAAAAAAACGGTAATTGAATATTATCATAAAATCGTAACCCAAGATAACATCGCGTCTAGTTTCCTCTCAGTTATCAACGTTTTTTTTTTTTGTACTTGTAAGAGTGTCATGTATTTTCCTATTATTAGTTTCGTATAGTCATTTTTTTCATTAGGTCTATATTGTCTTTCTCCGTGATATTTGAACCCCAATTACAAAAAAGAAGACGTTATCTATATACAGACTCGCCAGTGGCATCTCGATGGTTTTAAACTCGACTGTTGCAAACAGTTTTAATACCCGGGTTAGAGAACAACGTTTTACACGCTCGATTAATTTTACTACTCGAAATTATAGATGTGATTCAAAAGTTATTTTTCAACTGCGAGATTCTACTGTAAGTCTGTAATACACAGTCAATAAAACGAATAAACACAGATATCTAATGAAAATGAATTTATGCAAACTGTTATGTATATTTTAAATAGTAATATAATGGTAAAATAATTTTTATGCCCCAAAAACTATATCAATATATAAGGCAGTGACTTCGCCCCTCTCCCCAATTATTTGACAAATAAATAATATTGAAATTATTAGCTTTATTATTTGTGCCATATGTCTTGTAGGTACAACGACAATATTGTGAAGTTAAATAATTCTGTTAGACTGTTGGGATAGAAGTAGAGAAAATCATGAAAAAAATTGTTAAATTGTTTTTAATGTTATACGTCAATAATAGATAAATTGTAATAAAATAAATAAAATAATTTTGGTTTAGTAATAAAACCCCAAAATCTCACTCAACTACTCAACTGGCGAGGACTTGGGCATTTTATATAGTTTCTTTTCTCTTAGTCTTTCTAGCAATGAAATATGATATTTCTGATTTTATTTATTTAAAGACACGTATAATAAAAACGTTAACTTGCTAAGACAGACGTTCAGACTTTTTAAGCATTTTATTAACGACTTTCGTCATGTTTAAAAAAAATCGCGCATAGAAATAGCTCAAATGAAGTGTATAAAGTTACCTTTTTACGAGACACGAGCGTACAATAAATACTGCACCAATACGTGAATATATATATAAATAAAAATATCTATTTGGTTATTATTTACTATTGTATTTATTGTATAAAGGGAACCATTAAACTATTTGAATGTATTTGGACATAGTTAGATACATAGCTTATTAGAATAATTATTGTATGTATCTCGTCAGAATTTTTCTACTTTTTATTTTTTTTTCTCGATTTAAGGAAACTATTTATTTATTAATATTAATGTTTTAAATTTCGCGAATTATTAGATCCCGAGATATAGACCTACTCGATTTTAAAAACTGTATGAAGTTACAAATGATTGCATTCGTGTTGTATAAATTGGCATAAGTATATTGAACACAGATTTGTCTATTTTTAGGATTTACTTCTCATTGGATTTACAGTGATTTTAAGACGTTCGGTTAGGCAATGTAATAGTGTGCAACTTCAAAGCTCTATTTATAATTTGTAGTTTGTGTTTCACACTAGACTACTACTCCACGTGTTGTATTAAAACATATGTGCTAGGGTCCAATGTTCGAAATAGAAATATGTATCAATAATAATTAAGGTCAAGGCAAATAGTAGTCACGATTTCATCGAATTCAATAGCAATACTAATAATAACAAATAATGTGTATTATAGTATACAACAGTTCGAAAGTAAACGTGCGAATTATTTATTTCGTAAACGAGTAAAAAAGCCGAACCAACACAAAGAATATTTTACGAATCGAAGTAATCGTGTTTCTTTGCTACACATATATACATTCAGTACCTACACAAAGTCACTAAAACCATTCGCGTTATTTGGCGCGAAAACAATAAGTTTTTTTTGCAATACAAATTATTATTGCATTATTAGGCAACGATATTGTAATAATCCTAAAATGCTATGGTGTTAAGACGATCCAATCGTCATATTAATACCGTTATATTATTTTTTAAACATACTTTGATCTCTTCGTCAGGCGTTTCGTTTTTCACCAGCCCCTTGGAGTCCGAGTTTTTCCGTAGATTTCTGTTCATTTTTTGGCGCGCGAAATCGTCGACTATAGAAAAATAATAATACTATAGGAATTCCGCGATCCTACGGTTGTAACGACACGGTTACTATTATTTCGCGGTTCTCGATATTATGACAATAGTATACGGCGAAAAACGATAAAACACGAAAAACCGACACTCAAACGCGGTAAACCATAATGACGACCGTGTATACGGCCTCTAACCTAAGGGGTGTTAAGAAAAAAAAAAAAACCGTTTTCGCTATGATATAAAAATCGAATCGAGATCGAACGCACGCGGTGGTCACCACGGCACGCCGCGCAAAACACGACTCGCGAGGATCGCGCGCGGCGACATATTATTATTATTATTATACAAATATCGTGTTCAGCGGCGGCGAGAAGCGTCCGACTACCGGAGAGAGCAGACTTAACGGACGCGAGCGCGGTCGAAAAACCGAATCGGCGGCGTCCGAAAACGTGTAAATATGCCAGTCGCTGTGTTGGGAAATCGGTGCGCGCGCTCGCGCGATAGCGTAGTGTAAACGCGGACTTTCGAGGCTTAACTGACTATAAATAGGCGTACACCGGGCTAAGCCAGGGTGGGTCGGCGGCATCGGTTTCAAAACGAAACGGGCGGCGAGTGGGATAAATAGTAAATACATCGTCGTCGTCTTCGTGTTGCAGCGCCGCCGGCCGCCGAGTCGAAATACACTCGAGTTGCAATATGATTTTTCGTCATACCGTTTTCCCCGACCACGTCGATTTGGTTTTTAGTGCACTCGTGTGTGTGTGTGTGCTACAGAGTGGCCTGCCGACGGAAATACATCCATAGATGTGAATGTTTTCGTTTCATTATGATTGAATAATATGACAACAAATTCAGAATGTATTGAAAGTTGTGATAATATAATATACTCCTACAAATGATCATTTATCAACAAATTGAAATTTCTCGAAATTCTATAAATCAAAAAAAAAAAAAAATAAATATATTGAAGTGTGATAGTATAATTATCTATTTGGAAAAATTGATTTTTGCAAAAAAAAGTTTTAGGTATATGAAATGTTTTTATAATTCTATTTACAAAATATAAGTTTTTGTGTAAACTGATATATTTTATATAACTCTTATATATATTTTGATTATATTAGTACCTACTGACTATAATAAACTACAATCATAATTTCCAATGTTTAGTAGAAATGTTGGGCAGCTATTTAATACTAATTAGATAATGTAAATCTTACCTGTTTCGATAGTCGGTGTACGCCTTTTTTCGTCAGAGAACTGGTAGGTATACTTTTGAAAGTCCGGAAAAAAATAAATAAACGTAACATATTATTGTTTAGAAAGAAAAATACTTCAAAACACTCATTGGTCGAATACTATGTGTGTACACATAAACGCGCGGTTAATATCACTTGTATAGTACCTATGTTGCTTAGTCGCGAAAGATAACTGGATTACTACAGTTTCCGTTGAGATTGATTTTAATTTTTAAATGTTAAATTCGATTTTTGGATTTCGTTTTCAACCCGGCGATAAACTAAGAATATACTATACACACATTATCACGATTGGTTCCAGGTATTATCATATTATAAGATATATGTAGATAATATGCGAACCACTTGGTATTGGGTCGAGTTCGGCACATAAACAAAATAGGTAATGTAATAAATAGGTAATACCCTGAACAGCGCTTAGGTTATAATATATTCAGGTACAAACGCTGTATCGATTATAACTGTAATAAAACTAATTAATAATACTTGAGTAAGTAGAGGTTTGAATAAAACGTCAACTAGTGTAAAAAGTATGTACCTATATATATATTATTATAGGTTAAAATGATTACATCGTCGTAGTAGTTAATTGAGAGGTTTGGCAATTTGCGAAAGTCCCTTAAAACTTTACATGTTATAAAACGATTTTTACATTTAAATAACGTACCTTTAAATCACATAGAAATGGTTGACGTAACGAGTTTGTAGATGTGCGATTTGAAAAACTGCAAATATTACGAACTGAGTTTAACAAATAAACATTATGACTGTAAAACAAATATTAAATAAACATAATAGGTATTTTGCTGTTTGAGTGTCTACTCAGAAGGCTAGGTACGATCACACAACAGTGGTATGAAGTAAGAACGCTCAACCCAGTAATCACTATAATACCATGGTTATGTTTAGTGAACTGAATAATTGTCATTGATCACTGGTATAAGTGGATAATCAGTAATTAATATATAGTAATAAATATTCTTACATTATAATTTATAATTCTTACATTACACATTTATGATCTATAACCTGTACTTAAAATTAGTAAGAATTTGTAAGTATTTGTTTGATAATTAAAATGCATTCTAAAGAAAAGTAAAAATAATTATATTGGTTTGTAAAGTTGCCTGCTCGTAGGCAATTTTTTCTTTTACTCAAATCCAATTCATATTTCACATTTCAAAAAATTTGGTCAGAGAAAATAAAAAAATAAAACACCGCCAGTACACAGCAAGGGTTGTCAAATGTTCGTTCATTATCATACCTGTTATTAGTACACAATAAAAAGAAATCTCAAGAAAATATGAAGTTAAGTAAATACAACAATAAATTAATTACTAAAAGTAGGTAGTGAAATAAAATCAAGTAAAACAAATAGGTAATATAAGCCTGATTTCAAAACTGTTTCAAAGTAAAAAAAAAAGATGAAATCTGAACTCATTATTATGAAAAAATTGAAAACTTTCCAAATCACATTATTTATGTTTCTTATATGTTTTCATTTATCATGACTGATTGTCGAATAGATTGCATTTCTATTATAAAAACCTTAAATCGAGTTGCTATAATTCGATGGGGAGGTTGTCAAAAAACATAAATATTCAAAGGGAAGTTATTGAGACTCGACCAGATAACGAAAATGTTTGTAAAATAATGTTATTTAGATGTACATCAAAAAGTAAATTAGTTGCAGTATCTGCTGACTTACATTAATCATAATAATCTTATTACAAAAAATTAGATTACTTAGTGATTAATTTCGACACAAATAACAATTTAAACAAAAATCACTTGAACCAGATAAGGTGTTAACCTCTATTTATGTAGGTACTTTTTTCAAACTTTTTAGCTAGACATTAATAGTAAATCAACAATAATAATATTTGAATGAATATTAACTATAATCTAATGCATAATTGAGGCATGATTAATGGAATAGTGTTTTATTATATTTTATTTTATCAATAAGAGAACCTAATAAAAGAATACCTGTTTTCAAATTTCACAATGAATACAGGCACTTGAAGAAATAGTAAATATTACAAAATATTTAGCTACTTCATAGGTTGTCAAAAAAAATAATAGAAAAAATGGCATATATAAAAACAATGTGTATAGTTTGTTATTCAATCGTAGTAATTTTGACATACATAGTGTTAATTGAAAAAAAAAACTTATTTTCTTAAATAATGCATTCAAAAAAAAAATGTTATATATAAAACCATTTACAAAAAGTATCTCATAAATATGTTTTTAAAAATAAATTAATAAATTATTCTATTTTTAAAATGAATGAAAATAAGACATGTAATTGTTGTCAATTGTATGGTTTTATATTTTGTGTTAATATAAAATAAAAAAAAGCAAAAAAAATGATAGCATATATAAATAATTTGAAAAAAAAAAAAGCAGTATGATTAATTATTATCACATTTATAGATTAAAGCAGTCGTTTTGAATAAACCAAATGTAAACCAGAATATTTGCCGACTTAATCTTACATTTTTTTCTCATATTTAATCATGGGTGACATAACATTTAAAACTAAATTATATTAGTAAATTGGTATTTATTTTTCAATAAAAAAAAAAATATACAACGTAAAAATATACCAATAAACTATTTACAAAAATACAATCATAAATATAAGAAATTTTGAAATTGTTTCAAAAATAAAATTGTTTATTCTTACTTTACCTCAATACTATAATATTAGTAATCAGTATTGTAAGGAATGTCGTAAAATATAATATCAATTTCAGTTGTTTTGATATTAAACACTTAGATTTAAATAAATAATACTTATACAATTTAAGTAGTCAATGTATTATTATTATTTATGAACTGAACACTTCATAAAATGCATCACATAAATTCAATTGATTTTTAAAATAAAGATATTAAGTTCTAAAATTGTATTTGGACAAAAGAGCCACTTTCAGGTCTTGGATGTGCACTGGTCCGTAAAAATGATGCAAGGTGTTCAACAAATTTCTTGTAATTCTAAAAAAAAAAAAAAACAACACATTAAATAACAATAATAAATACTTATAAGTTTAGAGAACTTTAACAGTTTTTAATTTATTTCAGAGTTACACAGTTAGTAAGAATAAAAAGGTCATAAAATCAACTATCGTGACTATAAATTACAATAGTATTTTAGACTTCAAAAGAAAAAATATTATAATATTGAACAATATTTGTGCATCAGAATAATTTGTGACTCTAAAATAAATTATTGTACTGGAATATATTATGTAAGAATGTGAATTGCAACAATTGACAATGACTGATCATTTCAAAATAAGCCATTTGCAGACAATAAAGTAATATATAAATCACCAGTCCTGCTTTAAGATTTTATTTTCCCATTATTTGAGAGTATTTATTTTTTTTCAAAGCCTTATTTTCTTTTAAAAATTATTCATGCAATTTATCAACTGTAAATGTTTTTTGAACTATTTATTTTTTTTACCTAACTAAACATTTATACTGAATAAGCTGTATAGATTTTTGTGAAGTTAGATTTTTCTGGGAGTGGATGTGTGTCAAATGTTATTTTTAAGGTGTAGTAAATTTCTAAAAAAAAAAGCCAGACAAAATAAAACTTATAACTAGGTAGTCACTGATTAGAAATGTTGTACTAACTATTAAAATCCAACTAAAGCAGTTAGGAAAAATTTGAAGTAGTTTAAATTGTTAAAAATTATCGAACGAATAAAAATCTCCATTGAATAAAATGATTGCATGGCAATGAAAAATAGTGATAAAACGTTTTGATTTAACAAATTATGGTTACATAATGATTAATTCATTGAGGTGCTTTGGGTTTAATTTAATAACACTTATGATAAGATTATTTTAACTAATGATAAATTCTAGAGCATATTATCTAACTAACACATATTGAATCTCTTTCGGAATATTTAATCACATTATTAATAAAATTAATAATAAAATGACAGTTTAATCTTCTACTTCTGAAACTTTTTAAGTGTTGTAGACTAATTTTTCAAATGGTTAACTAGATAGTAGGAAAATAAAAAGTGAAAAAAGAATGTGATGAAAGATAAAACTTTAAAAAAAAAATGTTAGCACTAAAAATAACTATTTGTCTATGTTATAGAAAAAAATAAAAAATAATGCAGGATTAGTGATTTGTATATTATTAGGAACATAAAGCAAATATCATAAATTAAAACAATTTAAATTATGTAAAAATACTAAATTTACATATTTTTTAAAGATAAAATAAAATCGACATTCTAGTAGTTAGTGAAATGTTTTCATTTTATTTTATAGGTTATTAATGTAATACCATAGATACAATTAAAATATAATTACAAGGAATAATACATTATTTAAAATTAATATTAGTTAGCGTATTATAGGAGTATTCATAGAAAATGTACTTCATAAGAAAAGTGATTGAAGAGCCTAAAAAATCTCATTAGCTATTTTAATTGTTTAAAAGGTTATAATAAATTACTATCTGAAAATGATAAATTTAAATCATAAAAGACTTATGATGTTTAAACTCATTAAAATTACTGCAAAAATAATTTATTCGTTATAGTATTCCTTCTCCTATACAGTAAACAAGCAATTGATAAGCCAAGTTCATCGACATGTTATATTATGTATTAAATATTAATATGAAAAACTAGAACTGAAACTTGATCATAACTATCCTATACCTGTCAGTATTTTAGGAAATTAATTTTGATTTAAAGTCAGAGAATTATAAATATATTCCTTAGATAGTGATTATAGAACTGTGATTTAAGCTGTTGGACTTATTGTAATAAATTAATAAATACTTCTGTTTGCGATGTCATGCAATTAAGTTACATTTCGAAAAGAACTAACTGTATGGTATAAATTAAAAGCGAATGTTATGAATGATATGATATGACAGAAACGTACATGGTTTATGATTGTTTGAAAATGACATTTTTGTGACTGAGAATATAATATTAAATTCCAATCAATAGCGTTTCATTCAAAGGCCCATATTTTTGTGTGTATAACTTACTTGTTATAATATGATGCCAACAGTGTTTACTACTTCGGAATGATGCAGTACATATTAAAAAATATTCTATTACGATAGTCGATAATCTAGATGTTTGTATTGAATTGTAATAAATGTGATAAATAAATCGACAATTTAGATCTGATGTTCGAAAATTCATAAAAACAATAAATTTAACAAAATTGTTAGGTGCTGCTGAACTCAATGACAACTGGATTAAACGATTTAGAAATCCAGTGAACAAATTGAGAATATGGTCCTCACTTGGCTAATACATATAATTTTATACACTCTTCGATGTACACAATTCATGCCAAGTTAGTATACAAAGTAAATGTCTGTTTGAATACCTACATCATAGATAAAGGCAATTGATAGTGAATTTTCAGAATTAGAAGAGTGTTTAATTTCTAAAATAAATAACAAATGTAATCTACAATAACTACCATTTCATTACAGTTTGACTACCATACATTTCCATAGAATTTTTATATGTACATTATTATTTTCAATTTACAGAGATATCAATGTATTTAATGTTGACTATATCACTGCAGATATCATTAGACTTTTATATAGTGAGGGTTTACTTATAAGTATTCCTTAATGTATCTAACGTATACACACATATAGGTAGAATAACAATGCGGGTGTAATATTATATCACATAGTAAATTAATTATATAATGTTATAAAAGTGTTTAGAAGCTGAGAAGAGTGCTAAGCAGGATTCTAAACATCCTTTTCAGATTTTTTTATAATATGACAATTCAGTCAGTAAATATTATTGGTTTTCAACGTTTAAAACAATTTGGGATTGAATGTGTTAGTATTTTTCTCAGTGCCTATTTATTATTTTTTTTCCCCTCAAATAATTCAGTATACGAGTAGAGCATTTACATTTTGGTACCAATTAACGAGAATTTAAATAATTTAAGGAACAATACATAATTGATTTTTATTATTTCTGGAAATTCTGGCAAATATATAATTATGTGTTTGATTATGATGTAGCGAACAAAAAAAATATATTAATATAATTTAGGTTGTTAATTATTGTAGTTTTGGTTTGATATTCAGTGTAGACCTACATAATATTTGTAAATACGAGTAGATATTGACATTTATTTACAAAAAATACTTTAATTAGGTAGGCAATAGGCATTGTATTATTTAAATTGTTATATAATACAATAATGCATAATTAATAATATGTTATAACCAAAAAACCTAAAAAATGTAAGAATGTACAGGTTATAGATTGATAATAAATTAATAACTATAATAATATTATTACCTATAATTGTATTTGTTTTGTTTGGTATTTATTTCTATTTAAGTAATATCTAATAAGGTGAAAATAAATAATTTAATACTTTGTTAAAAATCAACAATTTTGTTTTATTTTCATAAAACAATTATATTAAACAATTATATTACATTTAATTACTTAGATCGTACGAGTAGTTTCAGTTATCATAAGAAAATGATAAAAAAAAAAACGTTTTTCTAACGAGAGTAATTTGGATTCTTTTTTTTTGATACTAATAATGGATGTCTGTCTGTGGGGATAATATTTAATAGCTTACTTTCTTTTTCATGAAACTCAGTGACCGTGGTCAATAGTTTAGGTTCATCTTCATTTGGTTCTTTTTCTTCAATTTCTTTGGTATTTTTCCTTACACACCGTGTAGAAGTTAAAAGGAGTCCGAAAATCATTGGTGGTAGTCCAGCAATTAAAAATGCTTGGGTGTATGATTTATATGTGTCATACATCAAACCTTAACAACAACAAAAAAATAATATAGTGCCATCACGATGTTAAGAGTAATTAATAACTCCTGAAAATTATTATGAACATTCAATGTTTAAATTTGTGGGTAACGTTGAAATTTACCAGCTATTGGTGGTCCGACTGTCAGGGGTATGGAACACAGACCAAGAATGCATCCAATGGCTTGTGCAGCACCTTTTTGACCACATAAGTCAAAAGCGATCGGACCCATAACACTGACGAAACATCCATCGGCCAGTCCCATCACTAATGTTATAATCACCAATATGTAAAAGTTTGGTACTATAATTATGAACATGGTCATTAAACCAATGACAAACAATGAAACCTAAAAAATTATTCAATCGTTAGACAAGTCGACTATAAACTATTATGATATTAATGTTTAGAATAAATTATTTTAATAGATGGTTTCAATGGAAAATGGAAGTGATTGTATAAAAAGGTCAATGTTTAAATGAAAACTTGGAATAGGTCATGTAATAGTAGGCTTTGCTACGTTATAATTTATGATGCTTGTACACCATTCAGAAGTCTTACAAATATAATATTGATTCAAAAACGTTTGGTCTGTTTGTGTGGGGTTAAAACATACTCCAACAAATAATAGAAACAAATAACATTACAGACCAACATATTTTAAAAATACTATCTATTTTTTTCCAAAAAATAAAGTAACAATATAAATGAAATTATTAGAAGTTGAGAAAAATGAATTGTTTTAAATGCTATTTTTTTATTATTTTTTTTTTAAGTGATGTAATGGCTACATTAAAAAAAAGAAAAAAGATCCAATTAACGCCTAATGAATAATGATCAGGTTAGTTTAAATACTATATATATATATATATTCGTGTATAATCAGATATACCTGTTGCATTATTATTCTGTTGACTTGTTTACAATCAGATAATGGTCCTGCAATTAATCTACCGATTCCCGAGGAAATGCCAATGCACGTGACCAACACTTTACCATCATTTTGTGGGAAAAGATCTTCGACGACTTTCACCTATAGAAAATCATTAGAAAAAAATGTAAGAATAATTATCGATTTAGATTAATTAACTCGTTACGAAAAGAAGAATAAAAGGCTAACCAAGTGGACGTAAGGTACGAAATATCCCAAAAGAGCGAGGGGAACCAGTGTAGCCCAAATGACGTATTTCGGATTTTTCCAGATGTCAATGTTGACCAACGACCGGAGTTCGTCGGACAGAGTTTTGTGTACATCAGATTTGTCCACTTTGTATGTGGGCTTGAACGCCAATGCGCATAACATTATGATTGCCGTTAACGCTGCTTCCCATCTACAAACATAACAAATCATTAGGGACAGTCAATAAATCGTAATCGAAATCGTTCCAGTCTAATCGCAATGTGTTATATTGTATACATAAAGCGGAGATTAATATTTATTTTTTTTCCGAGGTATTTATTTTTATCGATTTATTTTGATTCGCTCGTGAAATAGAAATTGTGTTTATTTCCAGAGTGTACTGGCGACTCGATCAGCTCATCGATAGGTATTAGTCAACGACTATAAATAAATTTGTGGTACACCTATGATCGATACGGTTTCAAATGATTGATCATCATTAATTACATTATTGTTGTTTTCTCCTCTCATTCTCTCATTTCCTTACAGACGGGGGCTTTAACCTTAACAATAATTATATAGATAACAAATAAAACTATAAACTTTTATATTTTGTGTACACGTGCATTTTTACAAATGCTTCTCGAGGTTAACACTTTTTACACTGTGCCTATCCGTTATTATATTATGTATAAAAGAACAGGCCTTTTTTATGTTCCCATTTTGTGACGACGCTATTGAACTTTTTTCCAATTTTTTTTCACAGAGATTTTCAAAATTTTGCTTTTAAAGGGTTGAAATCGGTAAAAATAATATTATATAAAAATGAATCCCTATTTACCAGGTATCCTCATCAAGCGTGAACGGCTGGACCGATTTAGCTAATTCTTTTTTTTTGTTGTGTTTGTTATTGTCAGGAGAAGGATCTTACGGAAAAAAAATTAAGAAAATTAACCTTAAGGAAGTTAAAATGGAAAAAATCCGGAGCCACTGGAGCTTTGTGGTATTAAATTTGGTCAATAGTTTCGTTTTATATAGCAGAGGCCCCTTAGGAAAGGATTTTCCATAATTCAACCCCTAAGGGAGTTAAAAGGGTTGAAAATGAAGAACGTTATTTCTCCCTCATACCGGGAAAAACTTTTCACGGGCTAGATTTTGAGATTCAACGATCAGCAAATGCGTGGTAATTTGCATTTTATATAAATAGATTATTATGTCATCAAAAAAACCGACGATCTTTACCAAAAAGTATTGATTTTGCAATATCATATTATTACATAACTTTTACCGAAATCGCGTGCGTGCGATGAACAATAGAACGAATACAATAGAACTTTTTTCATTGGACGATCGAATACGATCGCAGGCAGATCTATTGTCATTGGTCGATGAGCTCGATAGGCGTATACAATTAAGGCGAAAACCCGACGATGTTTACCAAAAGGTATGGATTTTGCAACGTCATATATTATTACATAACTTTTACTGAAATTGCGTGCGTGCGCTCTCCATTCCTCTTTCAATCGTAGAAGCCGTCGCCACATACTTACAATAAGTTAGTTATTTTTTATACTACAAAATTCACTAGAAATATATGGCAAAACAACGTTCGCCAGGTCAGCTAGTACTATATATTTATAGTTTAGTCTCGTAATTGTTGTTAACAATTGCCACCCCTCCCCCATCGGTTTTATTAATAAAACCTACTGTACCTATTCATTATAATATTATCATGCATATTATATTTTAAATACCTACACAATTAAATTATTTAATATTACAGGATGGAATAATAAAATATATCGACTAGAATAATAGAAGAATAAGAAGAGGGAAATATTATAATCCAAAGGTATGTCCGATTGGAATTTATTCGAGCAGCGTCAAACCGTATGAAAGATCTATAAATATAATCGACCTCACCGACCGTGTTACGAGGATGTGAGTATGACATTATAATATTGTTGTCACTCGCTCTTGCGCAAAACATCTCACAGGGCAATGGCGCACACGGGTGTTATTTTAATGGAGGGGGGGGGGAGAGAGTACTAATATTAAAAAAGTATAGGCCCGGAGATTGGAGTCAGATAAGATGTAGGTGATGACAGGTGATTAATATTGGTGAATTAGCCATTTAGATTTTAAACCGATGTAACATTGCTTTAGAAAAACGATGTCGGGCGAACGAGGCGATTAAAATCAGGTTTCTTTTTTTTGAAAACCGGTTAGATTAGGACGGGTTATTGTGATTTTTTGTCAGTTTTTCTAGGTTTTTGGAAAATTACAGAGGGAATTTCGAAATCGACTCGCCAAAGTGCCAATTACACAACGTTTTCTCTCAGTAATTGACATTGAAAACAAGACTATTTCTTCTGGTCAAAAACGAAGTGACAAACCGAAAAAGCACGCGTATCACAATACACAAGCCTCGCTTTACTCAGAATCTAAAATTTCTATATCATCATATCAATACAATATGCCGAGTATAAAGTTGATAATTTGTTTGGTTTTCTTCTCGACTCGTCAATGGCCTTTACATAGATCCCTCGTAAGTCTTTGATTTTCATCAATATAAATTTTAACCATTTCAAATTGGACAGTTTTCACGTTCCTACATCGAGAAGAGAAGACCCGCGGAGGGGGAGGGCGTTGAAGACATCTCTCCCACCCTTGGCCAACCGTTACAGGGGTATACTGATCAAATACAAACTAGTCGGGTACTCGTAAAAAGATTCGGAGTTTTAGAAATGATTTTTTTATTTTCATCACCGGAGACAGTCGTTACGTTAATCTGTCGATACTTTGCAGAATCGTTGTAAAACTCTCCAAATTGCATATAGGCGTAATAATTTTAACGTCGCATTAGCTCCGATGAGATAATAATAAACACTTTTAATTAACGCGTAGAGTTCAATGATTTGCGAAACGCAAGTGTGTTATTAATCAAAAAAATAAAATAAAAAAATAATGACAATAAAATTGATTACACCGAATAGATATGGAAGTTCATCAAAGTTTAAAAATAATTTCGAAGATAATTATAAAAATAAATAGCTATCATGTATATAAATTTCAATGTCAATCGATTCTGTACGGGATGGAAACAATCATAAACGGTTTTTGTTTTCTTGCTCCGTTTTAAACCATAATAGAAATCGCTTTCTAATTTCGACACAGTACGAGCATTTGAATTCGATAGTATTTCGCGAATTCGTGACAATATATTGAACGGAACAATCGTGGCAGTATCGATGATTTGTTATACACCGACGGTCAACAATATACACGTAAACGCGTAATTTAAATTATAAATTAACAATTATAATTAATTATAAATAATTTCTTTTTTATAGGACCAACACTGTAGACTTTGGGGTATGGATTTCATTATCGAGTCGAAAGATGAAAATGTATTATGACGTATGATTGCGCGACCGTGTGCATACCGTTGTTGTGCACATAACTGCAACCGGAGATTACAAATCGATGCGAAATTTATCTAATTACTAGTACCATTGATTATAGAATAGAGTAATCTATTCTATAATCAATGCCAGTACCTAAATATTCAGTGGCGTTTTCGGGATTCTTCATTGGTAGGGGGGGGAGGGTATATAAAATAACTGCAAAGTAAGTCGTGTGGGTAATGTGGGGCCCCAAAATAATAATAAAATGTACATTATTTTAACTAATTATCATGATATACGTACATATATTTATACTACCTATTGTTATTAATTATAATACACAGACAATATAATCAACTATTAAATATAGTTAATGTGGAAAATGATAGAGTCAAAAATTATCATAATCAGTTATATTAAATAACACAACGTTTTTGCATAACTTATTCATGATAGTAAAATACGGCCATCCAAGATATGGATCTATCCCCCCCCCCCGCGAGAACGCCCTTGTAAATAATTATTAAATTTCAGCCTCAACGCGATAAAGGACAAAAGGAATCAATGACGAATCGATTTTTGCGTTAGTTTTCGGTAAGTGTTTTAGTTATTTTATTTCTCTTGTCCGCATGAAGTTTCGTAACATTTATTTATCTACATATTTTATTTTATTTTGAATTATTAGGTATAATGGGACATTATTGTAAAAATCATTATGAAACGTATCACGATTGATGTATTGTTTCCAATAGACAGAGTCGTATATTGTTTAGGATTTAAGCCCCCCGGGGTACTTGGAAAATGCCGCACCTCTTTAAAGGGCGGGTCTACATTTTTTTTTTACAATGTTGAGAAAATAAGGAATAGAAATATAAAATGTTGTTAAGGTATAAAACCTTGATAATATTCTATACTTATCTTTTCCTATACCTTCGTTATTTATTGTCCTATTCCGTGTAGTCGTAAAGAATTATAGAAATTTTAATCGTTACAGTATTATATAACAGAATCTGATTTAAATAATTAAACATTGAGTCGTACTGACATACGCACTTTAAATATAATAATAAACTTCGGCCGTTAGTTTTTTTAAATTTCCGTCTACAAATCTACCGAACAATACGTATAAAAATTAAAGGTCGTAAAAACGTATGACCTCCATAGTTCAATTGCCAAATGATTTTATATAATATTCAATGGCCATTTGCCCACCGTAGTCCCTCCTTCAAAACGGGCCTGCAAACAGCATATGCTAGAATGGCTTTAACCTTTGATTGTTGACTAATCAGCGATCAATTGATTTATATATTTATTTACAATTAAAATATTAAAATATTCGAATAATTGGCCAAACACGTCATAGAACCTGTTTAGTACACGGAAATTATGGCCGTAGTTAAAGTGTATTAAAACAAATGCATTGGTTGTATTTAAAAAGTAGCTAATTAGATTTTTAAAAAAAATTAAAGTCTTATATTTTTTATTTCAAGTTAAAATCTTTTAAAAATATATTTGTATATATTTATGTTTAAAAAAGAGAAAACTTTAAAATGTAAAATAGAACTAAAATTATTATTGCATTCGCCAGACCTCCGCAGGACACCTGCAGCCCTGTTGTATACCTAATAGTCGATAGTTTTTATGTAAGACGGAAATTATGTTTTTAAATTATCAAATATATATGACGTTTCTGTAATGAATTTCAAGATAAGAAATTCATTTATTTTTACTACATGTAATATAGTAACTTATGTAACATAGTAGTATAATGCCTACTTACAAAACAATCGATGGAAAATACCAATGTAAAATAAACACAATTGAAAATGGTAAAGTACTCGAAAAAAAAAAAAAGAAAAAAAAAGAACACTCGAAGGAGATCCCCGATTAAGTGATTATACTATAATAGGCTATACGAGTCATCGTCTCGATACAATAAAAAGAATAATTATACATATAACGAATTAATATATTACAATTAATTTTCATTTTTCATTTACAAATCAATCAATCTTTTGTCGATACAAATCGTTTTAATACGGGTTTTCCTTTTTTAAATTTATAAACTATTACGAATAGATTACGAATAAATATATTGCGTTTTAAACGCGGAAAACGTTCGTTTTTATTATCACACTTATCTAACAAACTAAAAAACAAACTAAAAAACAACTCGATTACAGACCATAATAACCAAGTCGTTAATATTTTGATATATATAACTAGTAAGTAGTAGTAAAAACATGTACTAACCTTAAACATTTGTTTAGACCGAAATTAATCAGTAGACCGTCGACCAAGTACGGCATGACCATAGTAAAGCACGAGCTACCGGCAGTCACTATGCCGTTTACAAGTCCAAGATAGTTTTTGAAGTAATGTCCCAATATGGCCAACGACGGGGTGTATGCCAATGAAGCGCCAATGCCGTATAACAGGCCGTAAGTGATGTATAATATTTCTACCTAGAATAGTATCAAAACGTTTATAATCGTTGAACGTTTTAACGCGCGTAAGACGGTGTTTTTAATACGATTTTAATAATAATAAAAAAAAAATTCAACAAATAACGTGTCGCGGCGAAGCGGGAAAACGCGACAGGGTGCGATTTTACCTCTCCGCCGATGACGTCCTTCATAGAAAAAAAAATTGAATTTATTCTTTATTTAACATATTTTATTATCTTTGATATTGACATAATACGAATCGATACAGTCCGAAGGTAATAAAGTCTTAGAGGGTGGAGGCTATAGATAATTAATTAATACGTGTTATTATACTAAGTTAGTTTTATCAAGCGCGTAAAAAAATAAAATATATTATAAATCGGTAAATAAGTTTGTGCGAATTTGTTTGTTTCGTTTTAAACATGTTAATAACATCCCGGATGATGAACTATTCTCGCATACCCGTTTATCCTTTCGCGATAAACAATGATAACACAAAGATCTGATATACATTTGATACACACGACGACGACAATCGTGAATTTTCATACTCGTTTCATATCATAAATAACGATATTTATTGAATTATAAGTTGATAAAATTATTTCGGGCACGTCTCGCCTCTTTATTCGACGGACGCTCGTACCAATTGACGAATGTCCGTTGTCGGACAATAATTCGAACCCTCATAGTACATAAAAAATACTCTTACGGCCATTCGCTACTGTATCTGCATTTGTTGTTATTATTTCGTTAATACGACAATAGAAACGGTCGCGAGGATGTCGCAACGAATCCGGGCCGAGACGACGGGCGATTTTCATGTTTAAACGCGCACCGCTAGTTTCGATGGATCCTTTTCGAATTATTTATTTCCATGTCGAATATTTTGCTCTGATAGTTTATTTTCTAAATATTATTCAGTCTCCGGTGTTATTATAGTTAACGCGCGGACATCAATATAATAATTAATAAATTCATAAAATTTCGATAGAGTAAAATCTAATCATTTACGTGAAGATTCTTTACGGCAAATACATAATGGGTTATCGATAACTTTTCACCTACGCGTCGGCAAAAAAAAAAAAAAAAATAAATCGCTCATAAAAAGGAACGCACTTTACGATAACAACGTAACCTTAAATAGGTATTCCGCGTTCGCACTACGTGACGCCTACTCTTGTCGGTGCGAAGAGAATGGAAATATTTTTTTTCCGGTACGCGACCGACGAATCGTTCGAACGGCGATTTTCCGAGACTAGAGGAGAGACGTTCGTCGACACGAGGGTTTTAGCGAGCTATACGTGTTTTACAATTACAATAGAATAGTTTTAATTACCCTTGAATTAATCGCGTCTAAAATGTAATCAACCCCCCGCTGACCTCTGATGGTTTTTTGGTGTTGTTGCGAACAGGAGGAGCGATCGCTCTCCGAGCACGTACTTCGGGCGTGTGTGACGTCACGGTAATGCGCAATCACCGCTTTTCCTTTTCAAAGAAATCATTTTCATTCGGACGGCATGGCGGAACGACGGGGACGGTAATAGTTTTTTTTTCGTATTTTTTCACACTCGCGGGTAATTTTTTAAGGGTTGACCAATTAGTCGTTCAGGTGTGTGCGCGTGTGCGCGTGTGTGGGTGGGGCGCAAATGAAATTATGATACTCGCACAACGGCAATGTGACCCCGTACGTATAGTGCTTGTGCGCGTGCTTCTGATGTACGACGAAAGAGTTATTATTATTGTGTAGAGATAAAGCGACGAGAAATCCCATTAATCGAAAATTAATTCAATGTTGATATAAATTAACGGTTGAAGAGTGTTGTTCGTTTTCGGTTGGAAAAAGATAAAGCACATTCATCACGCGGAGAATTATGTGAAGTACCGACGGGGAAGAGAAAAAAAGAAAAAGAAGGAGCATATCTTAAAGAAGTTTTAACGGATGGATTATGAAAAGAGATGTGTTATCTACGGTTTACACACGGCGCACAGACGATATGAATATGCAAGTTTTATAATCGTAAAACTACTAGAAATCTAGAGCTGTCCATAAAATTATAGTTTCGAAACGAGAGCCTGTTTTGTTTTGTCGAGTCAAAACGTTCGACACGTGTCGAATTACCGGACTGAAATTGTCCGCGGTCGGTGCGACGATTGTCTTGGTTTTATTTTTACACGACGCGACGCAAGGGGAAAAATTGTAATAATTTTAACAAATCCAAACACATGGATTTATATTACGATGGAGAAAAAGTGGCCGGACGATGATGATCGATTCAAATGTTATAGCACCCAGATTAAAATCGATTCAAATGTTATAGCATCCAGATTGAAAAAAAAAAAACATTAACGACGCCACTGACCGAACGGTTCTATAACTAATGCGAAACGTGTAGAACAAAATATAAATATAGTACAAGGCGAAAAATTAAAACCTCGACAAGTGACTGACGTCAATATTATGGGCAACAGTACGCCGAACAATTAACGATCGATTGTTTACTCTATATAGTACTCTCGTCGAACAGACAATTATTTTGAACGGATTCGGTCTATTGCGCGAGAAATGTGTTTCGTGGTCAAATACGATCTGGGCATACGTCGATCTCTTAGTTTGTATACTTGACGAAACGTACACGCGTTATTGTTATGTAATTAGGGCCTCATCGTTCCGTTTGAAACAAATGTGAAATAAGGCCATCCACGACATACCGCGCAATTGAATTGCGCAAATACGTTCGAACAATTCGCGTCACAATAACATTTGACGCGACGACGACGACGTCCAGCGATAAACAACTATTGGTCTACTGATCTATACACGCGACGCGCGCGTACCTAATCAAATCGGATCCGATATCGGAGCAATAGCAGCCGAAAGGTCGATAAGACACCATCGCTATGACGTCAGATCGATGTGTGTAAAAGGCAATCCCAGTGTTCTAGATAAAACACGAGAGATCGTCGATTTTCATAACGTACGCGGGCCGGTAACCACGGTGACGTGTGACGTAGGCAACAGACGACGGACACGCTACTACTGTCACGGGCAAATAAGGTACGGTTCTTATGTCGAGGCGATTAAAACGCGGGGCTATTCTTCGTTGCGTTTTCTACATTACGTGCCTAAATAGACGCGCGCGCGCGTGTGTTACTGTACGCGAACGTAAGAGAAGAAGAGGAAAAAATTCTACGCGCGAGATTCTGCACGTAATTGAATGTGAAACGGAAGAAGAAAAATCATTTGAAACTATCGACGGTGTTTTCGAGCGACGAATGGGATACAATCCCGTCATAACGATTATTGGCTTTCGAAACGCTGTGGCGAAACAACAAACGCTATTCTCGCCGGTACTATTTTTTGTTGTTAATTTTTAGCCATCGACACGCGTTCTCCGCTACGTCTTCACCTAGAATAATGAAATTCGACCTGAGAGTCGAGTGCTATACAGTAAAACCCTTTTAAAAAATCACTTTGCCGATTTCCTAAATAGTAAATGGCCGGTTGTCGGGAATAGGGTCCGAAGTAATGGTTTTAAAATGTAAAAATAAATCCGATAGAGAGCAACGTATAATACGCACTTATTGTTTTTCTCGCTTCTATACGAGTAAGTATCACTATGAAATAAAACTCCCGCGAGATCGTTACGTTATCCGCGCTTTTATTCAAGGACGACGTGCAAGACACGTCTTCCAAAAACTTATTATTCTCAACGTCGTTTGAGTTTTTCAACGATTCGAAAATATGTTATAAAACGTTTGCGCTTCGTCAGAAACAATCGGTTTGTCTTATTGTTAACGACGTTAATTATTATCGCTCGGCAGTTTATTGTACATTTATCAACTGCCAAATATTTGTTGCGTTTGGACGCATAGTTTGAGCTTTATTTACTATAGTCGATATGATATTATTATACACATGTTTAATGTCATTCGTAGAGAAAACGAACAACATCGGTCCGCGTAAAGAAATACTTAACATTACATCGATGAAATGACTTACTTGATGCGTGAAATATGACGATATTAGTAAACTGGTTGTAGCTATAAAACCGCCGATGAACGTTGTCAATCTAATTCCGATGCGATCGATCAGAACTCCGGCGATGGGCGACATTAGGAATGTTGTTCCGACGGTCAACGAGCCGACCAATGCTGAAATCAACACAACACATTAACACAACTATTTCAACACGTATGTATACAAATATTTCGATGAACAAACACTGTTGATTACTAAATTTAAGGTATTTTATCAATCCAACTAACGAGTTGAACGTATTTATTTATATTTAATAGTGCGAAAAATCGCTTGTCGAGGTTAGATTGTATTTTAGACTTTAGTGAATACATTAGGTCAGAGGTTCCCAACCTTTTTTGACTCACGGCACCCTTAATCATTTTTTAAAAATCCGGGGCACCCTATAGACTAATTCGGTTTTATTTAGCAGTGCAAACAAGTATAAACAAAAGTAGAAAGACGTAGGTATATGGTATATACAAATATTATATTTTATAAAATAAATTATTACATTGAACTATTTTATTTTTCATGAAATCGTTTTTTCTTAAAAAATATGTATTTCAAATCATTTCGCGGAACCCTAAATAAAGTTCGCGGCGCCCTGGTTGGGAATCTCTGCATTAGGTATAACAATAAGACTCGGTAGAGTAGTGTTGGAATAATTTTTTTAAGAAACGCACATTTTTCCAATGAAAATTCTTACAAGCGTATGACGTTCGCCGTGAGTTCGGTGTGTTTACACGAATCCGATGGCGAAGTATGTAACGAGTCTATTTGAAAAGTAATTGTCGGCAATGTTAATTATTTAAGTCACGACAGTAGAAATGCCTGTGAAGTTACGCGGACGCGCGTTTGTACGAAGATAGATAATAATATGCACATAAAGAACGATATGAATATTATTCGGACGAATATTTAAATGTTCGAAAACACTCTCGAACGACTATTTCGACGGACAGAAATGTATATTTTCATATCGACGTTCGTTTATTACAACAAAACATGTAATATCGTATCGTTCGGTGCAATTTTTAAGGTAACGTTATCTCAAATTATTCACTTGCGAGTGAGATGATTAAAACGAAATAAATTAAAAATTCATAAACGAGTTGGTTTTCAGAGCCAAAACACCTTACAATGGAGATTTTAAACAAACCGTTATTGAACGCGATCTGTGTCGCCATTTTCATAAAATATAAAAACTATTTTATACGGGTGAAAATGTATTATTCGAGCGCGTATACATTTCTTTTTTTTTTATCCTTCGCGTGTGCATTATTTTAACAATGCCGGTTGATAATTTTTATCGCATCGAGCCCGACTCGATAAGTTTGTATTTCCTACGAAAACGTCGAAATTAGATATGCATTCGGAGGGATTTACGACGTTTAAAACGTCGACGATTTTGTACAGACGACCATAGAGAATAAACGGGGACTGATTGAAATCTCGAATGAAACGACTTGCGCGAGACATTCCACGGGAAAAGTTCCGAAATGCATACCGCGCGCTACGAAACAATAATGTCTTCTTATTCTTTTGTACGGGGTTTTAAAATGATAAATCGTACGGAATGTTTTTTTTATTATTACGTTTCAGGGACGAATGGGAATTGTAAAGACGAGCCAGCCCGGGCGCTGTTTATTATCAAAATTACATTGTTACGATAATATCTGAAAGTGCGCATTGTTAATTGTTATTCAATAGAACGCGACAAAAGGAGGGAGCAGTCCTTTTGATCCCGTTACAATCGCGTTTTTCAGGATCTATTTAAACTGATACGCGAATTGTACGTTGGAAATTTAACTCGAGTCGTTCAACATGGGAAAACACGTGTTCCATGAGAACGGTAAAATTAATTCTTCGCCGGGCGTTTTATTTAATTTAGATTTACAGTGGGAATAATGTCGCTAAATAAATAATATTATATAATATGTTGCAGCGCCGAGAAAGTTTTATAAACCGTAAATCTATCGCGGCGGATCGGACGCGGTATCGAGAAGATTGAAGACAACGACGACTACCGTAACGCTTGAAAGTAATTAAAATATATAAATAAAGTCGATAATTTACGCAATGTTATACTGATTATGTGATTCACAGGGATTTTTCACGAATTCTTGAAATAGACATCTTTAGGTTTCCTTCTTTTTTTTTTTCGGTTAACTTTTTATCCTTTCGGCAAAAAAAGGTTGTGTAGCGTCGCTGCCGTCTGAGATTGAACACTTCATAGCAAATTATAGAGAACGCCCTACACAGGTAATCGTGAATATTTTCACTCTATGTCGAATTTATCAAATTTCCTCCCAACATATTGTTTATGTTTTCAATATGTAAGTACCATCTGATTTCTATAATTATGTACGTATTTATAAATGTAATAAATGTCCCGAAAAATCGTGAAAATTGTGCTTTTCGAAATTAGAAATTACGTTAGAAATTCGTCTATAGAACGGACTACCCGAAAAAAAACTTTACTACCTTTACTCGGACTTGAATCGATATGAAAATATTACCGAAAGTATTTAACCCGAGTTTTCGACTTTTCGTAATCATTTTAATCGAACAATAATTCTTGTTGGAGTTCAATTAATTTTAAATAATTATCATAAAACGTTATTTCCATAAATTCGATATTGCGATTAGATTTAATATTGTGTCTCGGTTTTAAATAATTATTCCTCTCTATCTCTGTCGCGACACGTGTGACAGTAGACCGCGGACGAGGTCGGTACCAAGTCGACGGAATCGACGATATTATTGCACACGGAGACGTACGATTATAATATATCAAAACGGCGAACATTAAACAGCTGCAACGAATCGGTTAATTTTACCGGCGACACGCATTGTTTACACGTACAACGTACGGATATCAAAATATTATAACGTGATTGAAGACGACCGGAGCGATGATGATAAATTGAACAATCAAAAATGTAAATTGGTTTTGTTGTAATCGAAAGTATCCAAAGCGATAACGAACGCGAACACGTGTACAAAAAATACATCTACCTCCAGGACCTGTTAAGTTTTAATCGGCCGAATATCGATGAGAAAAAAAAATACTTAAACGTTAATTTACCGCCCACGGGTTCACGAGCCGTGCGGACGGTTTTAAATCGATCAACTCGTTTGCCAAGTCAAATAGGAAAGACCGGATTAACACTTGTCCTTGTTGGGCAATTATTTTTATTTTTTTCAACTATAAAAATCGACGTAAACTTCTAATTATTATGTCTCATACATATTTGTTTTGATTTCAAAAAGCCGTCGTCCAATCGCGATCGAGGCGCGTATTTCATGGTGATTTTCAACGGACAACTATACTATCGACAACCAACTGTTTGTGTGATTTCCAAACGGTCGAAAAGATCGTTGGTCGTGATTTTTAAATTTTATTTACGTCTCCGTAGTAATCCAGGCGGTCGACAAGAAATCAAGTGGAATTAAAAGCAAAAAAACTTTGTAGGCCGAGTGTCCATCGCAACCATGATGAAAACAGGTTAGCGACAACAGTGGTAGGACAGTGTTCCATTTTATCGCGCCATCTATAATATTATGTGTTATACTTACACGCTTTTGACGACGCTTCCTTGACACCGCTGTCTTCGAGTCTTTTCAATAAGTATACATATGTAACTGAGTACGAGTTGATAAAACTAAAGACCAGACCGTTGATCACGAAGCTGGCCAACACTACCAGACACGATCGCACAGTGGCTTCGCGTCGGTCGCTCACTCGGTTGTTCATTTTCAAATAATATTACGGACTCGTTTCTAGTTGTAAGTATATATCGATCTAAACAAATAAACAAACGCACATCAGTACAAACTATAATATTATTACGTGTACAATATTTTTCTTACACATTAACGCCACTAATAAATGTACCTAAACGCGATTATTATATTATTTACGTCGGCAACATTGAATCATATAAAAATCAATACCGGGGCGACGGCAGCGTTTGTGGTCGGGGCACCGTTTTTTTTTCTACCATTAAAATATTCCAAAATATCCTCGATGTCCTAGATTTTCGAGAAAAAGTTTTGTTTACATAATTAATTACGAGTCAATATTTGAAAAATTAACCGAATATTTTTCGTTTTTATTTTTATTCAATACGTTTTTAATTTAAAAATTGATTTTAGGTCTGAAATTGTGTATTCACATTTTCTAATGTTCAATAATTGTTTAGAATATATAAATGCGCGCGCCCGTGTGTGTACACACGCATATTATATTAGGTTGTTTTATGCTTTTGGCTAATAAGCTTTATTGTGATCCGTTTCCATTTTGATATTATTTTTCAAAAAGACGCTATTGTATTTCGAAAACTATCGAGTGAATAGCGCGAGAATACAGTTCAACATTTCGGATACGCATTGCACAAACGTACAAGTACGCTTATAGACAAAATTAATTGAATCCAGCAATTGAGTTATACATGAAACAGTATCTAATTCGCATACCTTCTGAAATGTATTTAGCGTTTTGCATTCAAATAAATATCAAATTAAATTACCAATCATAAAATCCATTGAATCGGGAGACGAAAAAACAAACAAAAACGATATGATTCATGTGCAGCGTTCATATTTCTGACGGATAAAATAAAATACATATTTTGCATTTGCACATTGTGTTGAATTGTCAACGGGAAATTTTTAAGAAAACGTTATTGAATTTCGCGATAGTTAGTCATCAAGCTACGAGTACAAAAAATATTTGAAAAAATTAGTCATATAAATTTTCATTCAAAAATAAATTCCGATCACAATAATTATTGCAGACAGTGCAAAATGTTTCAATCGAAAACAATCGGCGCCGAGTTATTTTTTGACACAATATGTAAATCAAAAGAATTTCGAAAACATTTTCTCGGCGGTATCCCTCCTCCGGTTTGAGCGCTATTCTAAGTAATACATTTCGTAATAAATTTAAATAAATAAATATAATATATAATAATTGACCACGGACTATTCAACACTTGTTTTTAGTTTCGTAAACGATTCATTTTATTGATTTAGCAATTGAGTTCGTGATTTATGATTTTATTAAGAATAACGTATTGATATTTATTTAATTTTATCGACCGAATACAATGCGGCGAGAAACGTCGGTCGTTCGTCAAGTTAGCACGATGTCAATTTGCGAATGGTCCTTTGGGGGCCAAGGGAGATTTGAAAATTTCGGAAACGGACTCTGAGGTTTTAGCAAAACATAAGCTATCGTTTGGTATCGATTTCAAGATTCTAGTATGAATCCGGGTGGGCCGAGTAGATGGCCAAACGTCGGCCTAGTGGCCAATCATATTTTTTCACGGAAACATGCTAACCCGCCAACTTTTCGAACGCGAAAAACGCACGAAATATTTGCCAATAGGTTAGTTTGGCGGAGTCGTTTTGTCTCGAAAAGTGGACGGGCCAACTTCACGCGGTAAATCGACAATACTGTTACGGTAATATAATTATTATTCTCACCCGCATAGGCTTCTCACACCGTTATAAAATCGCATTCGGTCGATTCTCTCAATTATATCGGTTTAATCGATATTAAACGACAAGCGTGATCGTGAAACTGTAAGAAATTTATATTTATAATAGGTCGCCGAGTCCCATTATTTCTTTGTTAATTGATATTAGACATTGATTACTCGTTATTATTTCATATTGGCAAATTACAAACGATAGAATGATCAATGTTCTACAATCGATTTTAAAGTGGTCAATCTATTTTAATTATGTAATATTTATACCGCGCAATCAAATTTAATCTTTTACGATTTGGTAGAAAAAAAAAATTGATATCTAATATATACTTTTTATAAACAAAAAATTAAGCGCATTTGATTGATTACAAGTCCGATGTCATTACACCGAAATATCAATTTAAATACTGAACACCGAGAGAAGATATCACTGTGGAATTGAACAGATGTCAAAGCCACGTTCTGCCAATTAAATTAATCACGAGGAAAATTATTCAATATAGAAAATCATAGTTTAGGAACACGATACAATTAACAATATCTGTTTCGAATAATTGTAAAAGGTAGAATGTCAAATTGGTCCATTAAAAATGTTCAGATATCAATTAATGTTTGTAATGTGCACTTGTTTAAAGTGTAATTTGACTTTTAATCGCAATCTGAAAATTGTTGGCACGCTCATATTTCGATAAACGTTGATTTACATAATAGGTACACGCGTACGTATACAGGGTAAATTCTTTCAACGCGAATCAAACTTTGCCGAAGAACGTACGCGAGTTAAAGGGCTTTCTTCGCTACTGTTCGGACTCGAAACAATATTATAACTAATAAACCGTTTGTATGACGTGCGATTTAAGCGTGCTGGTTCTCAAACAATTTCTTCTTAAGAAAACCACCGAGTAGACACCATTTCAGGCGGTCGCGAGAAAATCCAAAATCGATACGATAAAAACGAGGGGACGAAAACGTTTGGAGAATGGAAAAAAACGTAGGACGACAAAATGATTTGAAAAAAAAAACACAAACTACTCACGATGTTCTCAATTATTATAATATATAAATTAATAGTTCGAAAATCATTCTGTACATAATTATAATCATGGTTGGGATTTTAAAGCATTTGCATATTTCTTATGAGATGTTTAAGAAATATCAGAGTAAGCTAAAAATGTGTTTCATGATACAGAGAACTCAAATTAAAAATTTTATTTTGCATATTTTTGCAATATTTTGCGATTTTTTAGTTTTTAGTGCTTATTTTGGACTTTTTTTTGTAGATCTGACCATCAGAGTGAACGATTTCAAAACTTAAGAAACAACCTATAATAATTTGTAAGTGATTAAAAAATTATTAATTAATAAATTGCATATTTAGCGATATTTAAGGTGATATTATAGCGCATATTTATGCAATTTTAAGTGCTATAAAATCCCAACCCTGATTATAATATATTATTATGTACTCGTATGCTTAAAAATACACATTCGATTAGTTTCAAACCACTCGTCTCAAATGCCGTATTACACTCGATTGTCCACTTAAAATAACGTTTATTTATTACATAGCGCCTCGCGATATTTTTAATTATTTACGAACATTATTGACGTGGAATTTGAAAGCATCGGTGAAACTATATATTATATACCTAAATGTGTAACTACTCAAGCTCGATCGGATGTATGGTTGAAAAAATATGTACAAACGAATCATGAAAAAAAAAAAAAAAACGCTGTCGTCGTCGGGACGTGGGTAACTGTCGAATGATTTAAATCCACCCGTGTGTGTTTAACTTCGAACTGAAAATAATCGGCTCGATAGTAATAATTATTACGGGGCTCGTCGTCGAAAAATATCATTGTTGTTTTTATTCCGACACGAAATTATTCATGTCGATTACTCTATAATCTATTATTGTTTCAATATCGCGACGCAAAGATTATTTTGTTCGAATAACTTCGTGCATTTCGGCCGGAACAATGAAACACGATTAATTTCTATAGTAACACCATCACCAGTTTTTACAAACAGTTCACAAATATCAATCGTACGTTTGCAAAGATAATAAACGTATATTTATGTGGAAACGCAAAGAAAAATCCAAGTTTATTAAATATTAGAACAGGTGGTCGACAGGGTCGGGTTCGGCTGAACAGGTGCCGAATGTAAAGAATTCCGTAAAAAATGTCAGTAGTCGAAAAGCGAGAATTCCGTATATACTGTGTACGGAAAACAGTCGCGGTCGATGATTTATGATGGGCGAAAACGAGGCGATGACACTGTGTAAAATCATACAAAACGTTTCGATAAAATGTCTAAAAAAAAAAAAACACTTGGTTTTGACTTTATTTTTAAATTATTTAAACGCGAGGTAGACACAGTCTCGGTAACGCGCGCCTCGCACTAGGAAATAAATTATTTATCTAACGCCGCCGTATGAATAATGGAAATTGAATAAAAAATAATTTTAACTTCTATCGCGCCCCAGTAAGACACGACGCTTAAATTTTCTAAACGCGAGAATAATAAAAACGAATTTTTCCTCGACGAATCACATGACAAAAAAAAAAAAAAGAGAAAGAATTAAATAAATAAAAGAATCGTTTGTAGTATATCACGTTCTTGAAAAAGAAAAAAAATCTATTTTATATTATTACGGTACCGGGAACGCGGACGACGGTTTTTTTTTTTTTATTATCAATAATGTTGTCCACATGGCTTTTTAACGTTTTACGTACACATAAACGCAACAAAACAACACCGTCAACATAATTATAGCGACTTTGAACCGTTCGAATCAATAAATCTTTGATCTAAAAAGAAAACGAACTACGCGAACGAACAAACGGAGCTACGATGTTTAAAAAAACATACAGATCGCGGGGACATAGATACAGCGAGTATCGCGTGAGAATTCTAAATTTCTTCCGAATTTCTTTTTTCTAAACATGCAAGAGCACAGCAGCTGTATTGATATTTTTAAAAACGAACGTTGTCCGATATCAATAACCGAATAGAAAAATAGAAAACACAACGATGGCGTCGATATTACTGCGATCTTAATGATCACGAAGAGTCGTGCTTTTTTCGCACACGTACGCGCACTCGAGAATATAAATCCTAATGAGAAAACGATTCAGTAAGTGTCTCGAGGCAAATCAAAAAGAAAATTGATCGAACACATCGGACAATTTAATACGACAATTATTATAATGTTGGCACTAATTTTATCGCCGACACGAGTCGTGAAAATAATTTGAGATTAAAAAAAAAAAAACGACAACCTTAATACAGTACACGGTCGACACGTGCGAAGAAGACGATATGATAAAATATTCATAAATAGAAAATATCACAATTATTATCGACTACAAATTATTATATACATTATTATAATATAATATGATCAAATGGAATAACGTTGGAAATCGGAGCGTGCGTCCGTTTAGACGTTTTGAACGTACCATCTTCTATATAGACGACTCGATCGAATCGTTTCGACAAACAGTTCTATTATTAAAAAATAAAGAATTGAACTTGAAAAAACCCATAGTGTTAGGCATTTATTGATGTTCTAGAACGAATACGATTCGTTCCGAGGAGAAACTCTATTTAAAATTAATTATATTACAATGAAATAGTAATTGTTACTTTTCGACGCCGTCAATTAAGTTTCATTAAGAGAAACGTCCACGCGATATTTGTATTTTGTAACCTCCGTCTGTTTAATGAATGATAATGATTATTTTACATACTATAGTAGTCACACATAATATATATGTGACGTATTGTGTATCGGTTGAAGTCTAACAATCGTTTTCGATCTTAATTGGCTACTGTTGTGATCATTATCAATCACGTAGCAGTGTAACATATTTATTGTAAATAAACACGTGTGTAAAATGTGCTATAGCCATTAGGTGAGATAGAGATGAGTTGAAATCGAAGTCTTATGATTTAGATCTCGAAAAAAAACTTTAAAAAGATGAAAATATGTTTGTAAACATGTACTTTGTTATTCCAACAACTATATTATTAGGTCGTATCGATTTCAATTTAAAATCTCTTAGTTTTCAGATATTATATATTAGCGAGTTCGACACTACTGGCGGTCAAACTGTTGTGTCAATACAAAAATGACCCATATTATTTCACTCGAGACGAAACGAGTTCCGTTTACATAAGACTGGGTCTTCAAAGTTATCCGTTTCAAAACCATCGGCGTGCGTAAACAATACAAAAACAAACCGACAAATTAAAACGATAAAAATAATAATTGAATAACTTCCGCTTTTATAGCGGTTTCAGACTCTGGACGGAGCAGCGAAATTCATTGATTTCACGACAGTGTGTTTGTTTTCGTCGAATACTTTTCGTCTAGTAAAAATCACACAGTCGGTCACACATTTAGTACGAGCATAAAAGATCATAATATTATTTATTATTTTGCGAGACTGGAAATCGGCTGCAGACGGCTCGAGGGCTTTAAGCACTTACTCAAGAGAGGTAATTGCCGGTGTAGTAATTAAACGAGTAAAAAGGGCCGGAAGTTTGTCCAAAAAAAAAAAAAATTTTTTCCAAAAATCGGAAGCAATACTTCGGCCAACGTGGTCAGTAGTGGTATTGAAATCTATGCGCAGCGTGATTTATATAATTAATTTTCTTATCGACAAATAATTACGAAATAACATTGATAAACTTATATACGATTTTTATGATCAAGTTCATTGCCATTATTGTTTTTTTTTTTTTTTTCGTCTAAGCTTAAATGTTTAATAACATATTACGTTCGCAAATCGATAAATTATATTAATTAAAACCGTTTATTATTATGAGCATTAAGTATTATTATTATCTTATCAATAATATTATAATACAATGGCTATAATAATATCATGACTAGTTTGTAGAATTATTTTTCTATTGACCATTAATTCGCTGGTCTATCCTCTCTGTAAACCGGTTCCCAGAAGGGTGCGACAGCAGCCTATTACAAGTTATGGTAACGAGAATGATCTCTGGCCAATATATACATTTATCAATTTTTTTAAACAACAATTCTTTAAATTATTTTTACAATAATTAGAAAATGTATTGAAATTAATATTCGTGTGGAGTATGGGTTATTTATATGATATTGAATAAATTATAATTTATATTCATGGGCGTTTTTTTTTTTTTTTGAGTTTTGACAGTTAATCGAAAAATTGAGAAAAGATTTTGCGATAAACAGTATGCCGTGAGAACACAGAAATACATCAGTTCGTGCTGACCGCGTCTTCGGAGAATTAATATTGTAAAGTGGTGGAAAAAGCACATAGACGGTTAAAATACGAGTCGAATGAATGAGAAGAAAAGTACCGATGAAATGCTAATCTCCACTTCAAACCCGAAATACACAATAAACTGGTATACACACGGGATTCTGTGAAATAATAATTCGAAAAAATAAAGAGTGTTTTTCAGAATATTAGAAGTTTGAAGTCGGGTCAACGCGTTAAAAAATGTTTTACCAATTTATTTTCATTATGTAATTTTTGTTGGGAAATTCGAAATCTCGAATTACATCAATTGAAATGTATTTTCTTCTTTTCGAAAAAAAATAAAAGCTGTTTGGGCGCACCAATTATTAAGTCGTCTCATAATAACGCCAACAGTAAAAAAAAATCAATATCAATCACGAACTACACAACCAGCACGTACGAAACTGCAGAGAAACGCGCGTTTAAAATAATATGATAGGTACGAAAAATAACGGTACGAAAATGTTCTCATTATTTTTTGAAGCGAAAAGCTGTAGCCTCTCAACAGCGTATCAAAACAGTATAAAAACACGAACGTTACAAAAAAAAAAAAAAACGATTATAAATAGATTTTATTATTAACATTTATGAAACGGATTTATTTGAAAATCGAACGAATTTTCAAAAGGTCTACCAATAGGTCGTCCAAGAACATCAACCGCCCGTGCAAGACGCAATGGTTTTTGCGAAAAAAAATATTAAAAATAGACCTAGAACGAGGACTTGAAAATTGGCAGTGAAAATATTTGAAAAAGTTGAAAATAATATTCTTTTGCGAGATAAGGTAAGAGGTGTATTACGATAAAAGCCGAGTAATATAACTGTCGAGTATCTAAAATAAAAATCTTTTTCGCGGTTTACTTAGGCACGAAATCGGATAATTTCGAAGTAAACGAAGTAATGAAAATTCAACACCGTTTTGAAATAGTGCAATATTTTCCGACGAATCTATGCGCAATATTTTCGTTGCCGATGGCCGATCGTCAAGGAAAAGCACAAGGAAAAAAACGTGTTTGGTCGATGTTCAAAACATTGTGAAATGCCGTGTTGTAGGTGATATAAATCATGCGTGACGACTACCCCTCCTGTAAGTGATCCTTTTAAACCCTCGCGGAAAAAAAGTTCCAAGAATAGCTTGTGTAAAAAATGATGACTTCGTATGACTAGAATATTTCGTCACTCGAAAATTGGTTCGAAAAATGAGTAGCCGTTTATATCCGTCCTAAATTACTAAATTTTAATTCGTACGATATTTATTTTGTATGTACAAAAATTTTAATTTATGCCCTATTCGTGATTCAAATAAAAAGCACCGCCAATCGGTTACTATTTGCAATTGATTATAATAATTGCGAGTGTCGAAAAATCAGTTGTTAAATAAAAATAAAATACCAAAAAAAATATGTTAGTACTCACGCGTATAAGTTCTTAAATGTAACGTCTTCTTTTCGGATCTTATTCAGTATTGTTGGATAGCGGTCTAAAATAACAACAATAATAATATATTATACTAATTTAACAATAACGAGAGAAACGTACAGTTAATACTATTTCGTATAGTCGGTTTAATGTTTTGTCACAAGCATTTTTCAACAAATGGTGTGCGCTACCGCGTGCCGCTCCAACACACGGTAAAACTGAACTAACTCGCGCTAAACACAAGTCCACGACGATAGGTACGGTGCCCAACGTATATTTTTATACATGCGAGAGACCGGCCAGGAGTTGGTAAAATGTTACGAGTCGATAACGAACGCGTTCGCAAAATCGCAACTTTGTGATGGTTTTTTGTTGTTGTTGTCGCCAATGAAATAAAACCGCGATCGTTGTTCTTTTAGTCATTAAATAATAGAAAAAAAAGATTATTTCGTACGTATAGCAATGAAAATCAATGCTCGTCTCGATTTCAATCGCGACGTTTTACATTTCAGAAAATACGCCGCCGTTACCACGTGTGCGCACACATACGGTACGCGAGAAAAAAAAAACGAAATCGTGCACGTGATTAGATTTCTTTTAGTGATTTTGGTAAGCACTTTAAGATATCGTGTGGTTCGGGATAGTACAACGGCACGGGCGAGGGTTTAGGGTTCATTGTATTTCGATTCTTCAATGCACATGCGACACGCATACGAGCTACATGACGCAATACAACAGCACAGTAACATCATACGCTGGCGCCAAATAACACTTCGTTCGTCTCGAAAACTCAAAATTTCCATAAACAAAATAACATGTAATGAACGAATCGTTCGAAAAGGAATATCAGGGTGTGTATTTTATATAAATACAAATTAGTTCACCCCGATCGTAACAATGCATTCGTCAATATTCATCCGAAGAGGAAAATATTAATTCATTATTTTCTATTTTTGTTTTTTCGACATTCTGTACCGACGACGCTATCTCGAACGTTTTATACTACGATATTATAACACCTTTGATTTTCTAATGATAAGTTAAAATTTTTTTTTAAACACTTTCTAATGATCATTTAGGGTAGTGTCTTCGTCAACGACTATTCTCTAGGACCAACGTTATATCCGACAATATGCCACTTATTTTATTTTTAAAAATTATTTAGAAATAAATGGTAAAATACTCATTATTATCATTTTTATCGAAGTCGAACTTCGAAAAGAGTAATTTACTTTGAGAAATTGGGGAGGAAGATACGTGTTGGATTTAAATAGTTGCATTTGAATAATTAAAAACTCTCTTCTAACACAAACGATTTTGAATAACATTACCATGATTATATGAATAATAATGTTTTCTAATAATTGCGAAGGCGTACTCGAATTAGAATTTAGAAACACACAGTCGATTAGAAACCCACATTTTATTTCAACGTCGGATGGCTATTGACCTGTAAAACAGAAATCATAAAACCACGCGATACAGTTAGGTTTCACGTTCAAGAATTCCAGGTAATTTTTTTTTCCCTTTTTTATGCAGCTCGATTTGTGCATTAGCTCGTGCATTTGTTAAATGTGCGTATGTTCTTAGAGGCAAAGAGCCAAACGACAAGTGGTCCAACCAGTTACCGAGTAAAACGATAGGACATATGGGATATGGATTACGCGTTGACTACAACTCTGAACTCGATATATACGAATCGAGACACGACCACATGTTTTTTCACATTTTACGTATGCCTTTCATGCCTACGGAATGTACGTGGTAGGCAACTGTGCAGTGCATTATTTTAATTTAATACGTTATGTAAACAATTTATAAAGCCATTTACGACTCTATTTTAGATTACAGATTTCAATCACTAGTACCACTTTACCTACTTGACGGACGACGATCAACCATACCATAGCATATTATACTAATCTAATAACATTTATTATACGGACAATATTCATGTTCAATAATGCTCAATTTTGTTGTAATATTACGGATTCGGACGGCTAAAATGAAATTAGTACGAGGGACATGATGCGTTCTTTGCGTTTGATATTTAAACCCACGCACTGGGTATCTGTTGTAGACTGAAGTGCTTTGTTTCACGGCGCCGGAAGTCGGATTAGCGAATAAAGAATAGAAATAGACCGAATTAAAGACAATAAAATGCAGACAGAGTTAATACGAAGGCTGATTGTTCATAATTTGTCTCCCTTCACTCCCTTTGCCACAATTTCACATAATAAATTGTTACCATTGGTCATAAATACAAGTTGAAGCATTATAATTTAGGCATCTAACTTGTGAGTTATAACCGATGTTGTTCGAAAACATTCAAAGAAAACAACGAATTATCGTATTTCATGTATTTAGAACCGAAAAACCCTAATATTTGAATAAAGTACAGAACACTTAAACTGGTCAAATTAAAAATGTATTAAAATTTCAAGTTTTAAGATATTTTATTATTGTTTAAATTAGCCAGATTAGCTGTGATAAAATAATCAAAATAGATGTCATTCAACAAATTCTATAGTTTTTTCATAATCTTCAGGAAAGTTAAATAAATAACAATTTAACATTAATTAATATTTTTATTATTTCTTAAACTTTAATAATAGTTAAAAACTTGGTTTTAGAATACTTCAAATACAGTCGAGAACCAATTTTAGATAACTAAAAATTAAAGTGCAATAAAAAATCACTTCAACATATGTAGTTGGATGTCAGAGGTAATCAAACATTGGAGGTAACTAACTTTTTTTTAAATTAAATCAAAACTTTGAGTCATATAATAAAATAAAATTTACAAACATTAATCAAATATGTAAATCATAGAATAATATGTGAAATAAATAATGAAATTTCATTATGAAAGAAATTATGGTATAACATATTTTAAAGACAAAAAATTAAAAAAGACATAACAGTATTATTATCATAAAAGTATTTGATTATAAAAATTAAACGTTTTGGCTGTTTATTAATAAAATTGTCTAATTTGCTCACTGTTTCTAATATTAAAGTACTTATTGTCGCTTTTGCTAGATTCAACAAATTGCCCAACAGTTTCTAATAAAGACATTACTTTGTTTATCATAATAATATTTGAAGTTTTTCTTTAGGACTCATGATTTTTGGAATCACTACTATTTTATATAATTATAGCCAATTTTACTATACAATAATATATATCATTGATATAATATTTTTGGTACATTTGTTTGCGATCATTACCTTAAAACTGATTAAAAGATAATATGTCAAGAGAAATATTACTGATTTTTTGAGTTATTGTAATTCGATTGTATATTAAACAAAATTTAGAAAGGCATAAATGTTAGAAATGTATATATTATAGTTTAATAATATATTATTTTAAGTACATACATAATCTTTATTGTCTTTTAATAAGACAATTTTAAAATCAGTTTAACATATAATTGTTTAGCCATAATTTTGGTATTTCAATCTAAATTTAATTTAATATACCTATTACGAACAATATTCACATTTATTTAGATTAAAAAAAAGTTAAATATGAAAATAATACACATATAAGAAACTAATATATTTTTACAGGTATTTCTAAAAAAAAAATATATATATATATAATGATAGCTAATAAACCTCAATATATCAATTCAAACATTTATTTTAAAACTGTTTTTGCTTTAACAATAAGATTTAGAATAGAAACTCTTTAAAAATCATGGCAATAATGTTATAACAAATATTAAAAAATGACAGACATACACTTACAATAAATGACATAATTACATGGATTCAAAGCCATACAATAAATTTGATGAAAATGTAATAAAACGTTAAAGATATATTAATTATAATTTGTCAAAACTGATTATTTATTTATTTATCTCTAATTTAAATTTTATAATAATTATCAAGTAAAAAATATGATTATTTTAATTTATAATTCACCAAATATTTTAAAATACATTCATTTTTTACTCCATTCATATTTTATGCTATGTTTAGTAATGATATGTGAAAATTTAAAAATCCCAACTATAATTATTTATGAATATATTATTATTTACACATTCTGAATGAGTAATCATTAATTATAGTACTGTTTTTTTTTTAGCAAACACTAATAGTAATTTAAAAATAATGCAATGTAGTAAACATTTGAAAAACAATTCAATTTTTACTCGATTTCTTGATGACCAAAGAAATATTTATGAATAAGTGATAAATGTAGTTTGAGAATTATGGATCAAAAATCTATTAAAACCAAATTGTATTTCAATACTGTAAGTTGATTTTATTAAAATTAATTGGTATGAATTTAAAATAATAATTGCAACAAATAAACAATTGATTTAGTATTGTTGAATGAAAATAATATACTTGTCATAAATATAATATATCTGGTATTTTCATACTTTTATTAATCTATTTTTTTATAGGTAGGTATTCGGTTGTTATAAATTATTAATTATTTAGGTTCATACACATTTTTTTAAAGATTCTAAAAGAAATGAAGAATTTACTGGTTTAATAACAATATCTTTATTACTTATATTACTTCTTAGCATTGATTTTAGATTTTTTTATAAACACTTTTATGTATACGACGATAGCAGTAAAAATGTGTTGATAAATTCAGTAAAATATAATAGTGAAAAATAAATATATTTTTAATCACTTTGTGATATATGATACTATAATTTACAAATCATTTTATATTATTAAAAAGAAGTCGCAATCATTTTCGATAAAGATCTAGGAATATTAATGACAAAAATACTATGTTTTTATACTATTATAAAGTATTACCTAAATAATTTTACTCTTAGAGACATTCTGAATTTATAATAAAAATAAACAATCTGAATAATAATAATACTCTTGGTAGTTGTGAATTTTTAATTCTACTTATTCACATGATAAATTTTTCAATACAAATGAAAAAGTACTTAACCATATAAGTTCTAATATAACATTTATACATTAAATACGGCTAATAATGAAATGTATTGTTTATTAATAAACCAATATTATCGTAGTATATAATATATTATAATCGTTGACTTACGTTTAATTAGAAATTCAAGACGTTCGCAGTAGTCTTTTTGATCCGGTCGAATCGAAAGTAAAACTAAGTAAGTAAAATATATTAGAGGCGAAAAATTATCTAATATAGTAGCGTATAATCTAAATATTATATAATTATAATCTTTAATGGCAGTTGAAATTGTTATAGGAACTAAAAATTAGAAACTGAAAACGAAAACTTTTAAAAACTAAACAACACGAACACAATATAAACAGTCGAAGGGATTTTCCCATGAGAAAAATGATTAAACTTAACAGAATACGAGCGTTGTCACTTGTTATAAAATGCCAAATGGTAATATCGTTATTGCGAGTCAGCACATTGGTATTGTACGTTAAAATTTACAAAATTTAAACCAAAGTGATAGCCGACGGATTGATAATGATTTTTCTCACGCCGCAATATTATTCTTCTACCATAACCCAACTGCGGTCCAACGTGGTTGAAACCTGCGACGCTATCTGCCGGTAAGGAAAAAGTCAGAAAACGCTAGATAAGATAACGGAGATTGATACGAAAAAAAAGAAGAAAAATTCAAAAAAAATAAAAACGACAAAACGAACCACTCCATAGACTATTATCTGGGGCGAATTCAAAAAGAGTGGGGCGATAACGGGGTAAATACTTGGATTCATAATGACAGTTAAACGTGTTGACTTTCTTAAGACGAACGAAATAAATATTGGTCCAACGTGTAAAGAAATCGTAAAGCGCGCGTGCGACGGACGAGTAAATCTTTAAAATATTTCGGACGAAGCGATTCAAAAACGAGATCAAAACGACAAAGACTGAACGGATAAAGTCGACGATTCCCGTCCGAATCGATTTCAACTCATCTACGCGGGTATCGTTGTCTTGCCGGGCATAAGTAAGTGGTATGGAGCCATAGGAACCCTCAAAAATTTTGATTTTTTTTTTTTATCATTGAATTTTATACTCGGCCGCGTCTACATCGGCCGCGTCTATATTATTTCATTATCACAGACGGACAAGGCAAGTTTTCGTGATTGTTATTTTCTAGATATCATAATGATTTAACACTTTTAACAGTTGATCAGAGAAAAAAAAACATTACATAATAAAAGAAAAATCATTATATAGATTTAAAACTATTAATATTAACATAATTATAAAGGTTATATTATAATATAAAGGTTAGGTTAATTTACACGAATATTATTTTATCATTATATTGAATAACTAAGGTATCGGTATGTTTCTTTAAAGTTGTCTCTAATTCGAATATTATGGAAAAAAATAAATATGTTTTTAAGTATGTCCCAACCTTTTGTTAGATTATTTTCAGAGGGGGGGGGAAGTAAATGTTGGGCCACCCCGGCGGTGTAATTCTAGTTACCTGCCCGCGACCGTAGTATACGGGCGACCATTACGTCTTCTACGAACGCGTCTATACCGGACCGATAGCGTCGCATACGTTTTTCCCTTCGGCACGGCAGTATCGCGTCGTCCGTGTCGTCGTCGTCGTCGTTTTCGCGTTTTCCGATTTTTTTTCATCGAACCGCGGGCGGTTTGAATTCTATCGCGAGTGCGCGAGTGTTTTCGATCCATGTCAGTTCTGCGACAGCGAGTACCGGACCGGATCGTGTGCGAAAACGCCGCGACGGAAAGAGAATCGTTACAACAGTGCACGGCAAACGGCAGTGAAAAATCGAACGGAGAAGACAAAATGGCAGGACATCGCCGGTGAGTACCTTTTTGTATCATACGGCCCGCTTTCGGCGTGACATTTTTTTTTTTTTTAGACATTTTAGTAAAAATCGCACTATAGGTACGCCGTCGCGTAATAAAATGTATGAAATAAATGTTTTTATGACGTATTTTCGGTTTGTGGGGTTTTCCGTATAAAAGCACAGGCCGCCCAAGCGGTATACTCAGGCCCGGATTAACACTATCGTTGGCCCTAGGCACAGTGCCTATTTATTTCCCATTGCGCTACGGTCCTGGTGTACAGTATTAAAATGATAAAAAAACCTTATGTTTGGGAGAGGTTCAGAGGTAGTGTTGAATCTCAGTGTTAAGCCTTTAAATCAAAAATATTTACAACATAAAAATCTTAACTTTTACATGATAACTTTTATTATTTATTTTATATTTGATATTTGATAACAATTTTAACACATCCTAAAAACATTTAATTTTACTCTAAATATATTTAATAATAATTATTATTAATATTTAAAGTATTTAATTTTAGCAACTGTTTTGTATACAATTTTCAATTTTGCATATTTCTTCCCCGTATACAAAAAAATCGTAGCCTCACATTTTATTTTTGTAGGCCCTAGGCACAGTGCCTATAGTGCCTATGCCCTAATACGGCCCTGGGTATACTGCTCGCACAATAACACCTCGAAACGGGATAACCGTTCGACGAATACCTCGGTCGCTATTATTGAAATTATACCTTTTCTCTTGGACGATCGCGATAGCGATGATTAAATGATTATTATTATTAAATATTAAACATCGTGAGCTATATTATATGCGCGTATTAACGCATTAAAATCATTATTATTTTTATATACATTTATTATAAGACAGTTTCAAAGAAACTTGTCAAATAACAAAATGAAAATTATATCCACTATTTTGTATTCTATTCCTTCGTCGTCATAAACATTAACGATGCATAGATCCATTTTAATATGCACTCGTAGCAAAAAGTATTGCGCAAAAAGTGTTTGCACGGATCAGCTAGTATACATTGTATAAATATTATTAATTATATATATTTTAGGTTATTTATAATTATTATTAGTATCGGGATAGGGGCGACGTGCCGCCGTCGATAAGACCGCCGGACGTGGTTGTCGTCACCATCACAGATATCTATTTTTCTTTTAATTATTATAGTATTTTTGTCGTATCACTTGTTTCTCGGTATCGCCGTAGTCAGTCGCGAGTGGGGAGTCGCGCGTGACGTACGTCGCCGACAACGGTTATCGGTCTTATTATTATTATTATTAACCGAATGAACGTTAAAATTATTATTTTATATTTTGTGTTTTCCGTATCTCTCGGTCTCTCTCTTTCTCTCTCTCTCCCTTACAATATAATATATTTTTCAAACAAAATCATAAAATGTAATAAAAAAAACTTTAAATTCAACAAAATAACATACTTTTGTATGAAATGTCTTTAATTTTAATAACGTCGGAGTAATGAATGTTGAACAAAAACTATCGCTAAAATATTTTTGTGATGACAATCCTTCGAGAGATTTCCGGTGACCAGAAATGTCTATTTTAGACATTTCTAAAATAAAAATAAAAATTTCTTAATGGAAATTCCTCACTTACAGCATTAACAAATAACAATTGGTAAACATTATTTACACCGACATTTCTAGCGAGACATCGCCTTCTTACCTCATTCCAAAGCCACTATACTTTTATTAATGATTTATACAATATTTTACCTATAAGTAAAATAAAAATACAGTATCTTCTGTTATTAATTATTTATAACTTCAAAGCAAACATTTTTAACAGCCCTAAAATATTATAAATACAGAGACCGCGGGACCGTACATAAGTACATAAGTACCGATTTTCGAACCGAAACCTTTTGACGATTTGAAAACCGAAATCCTTATTAATAAAATTTTTAAACTGAAACGAAACTATCGAACCCATTATACTTTAAGGAGAAGAGTTTTTAGTATTTATAATTTCGAGGCATAATTTATTTTGTGGAATATTTAATCCCTAAATTCGATTAAACGTTGAAATCAACGTTTTCAGCCAACAAATTGACTATGAACAATAAATTAAAAAACGAAGGATTGGTTTGAAGCGGGACATTTAGTGACAACGAGTCCTACAAAGAAAATAATTTTTAAAGAACCTAACAGATCCGATTTTTTGTCCAAGAACCGTTATTAAACCAGAACTTTTTAAAAAACTGTACCGAAACCGAAATGTTCGTTATTCCAAGAACCACACCGAATCGAATCTGAAACCGAAAAAAATCAAAAAGATTCCAGCCCCCGATTTAATATTATACATAATATCTGAATATTGTGTAATAATTTATTTTTTTCAGTTTTATAAAAATTACACTAATAACAGTATATAATACCATTGATTATAAATACTATAGATTGCTCACTGAGTGGTTTTTCGGTGGTCTACAATAAAACTCTCGGTAGATGGCGATAAGAGTCAAAAACATTAATAAATTCGTATTTAATTTTTGTCGCTGTCGTTATCGCCGACTGTGGTGAGGGTATACAGGTTTTCAGCGCGGCGTCGGTCGCGGTCGGTGCGATACGTATTTTGTTTCTTATCGCAGTCACTATCTTTTCTCCAGTTACAAATTAAATAATTGAAATTGATGTTACATCATACATCAAAGTGTAGTATTTATAATCAATGATAATACTTACCTATCGAACTTTGCTTAGAATTGTTTTTCCAACGCGATGGCGATCGTTCGTGCGTTCGAATTTAATAAAACCCGCCCCATCTTGCGGTGACCAACTCGATTCACGCGCGTCTCTCTCTCTCTCTCTCTCTCAAAACCCGTATCCGGCCGCCTGTTGGTATCTATAGCTACAAGAAATATCAATACTTCTAGGTACACGGCACGCGCATAATATTAACAATAATAATAATAGATACCGACCGACTGCAACAATTATTGTTATTTACTCGAACCGAACACCGATTGCTCTTTAAAACTCGATACTATGAATTCAATATTACAAGCCAAAAAGGGAAATAACAATTTGATCGCTGTAAGCAATTTGTACTACAATCATAATCAAGTAATGTAGTTTTACCATTAGAATAATGACTCTGGAAAAGAAGAGAGAAATCTACCTAATGGTATGTTATTTGATCGTTATCGGACGCGTAATATTGTTCGGCTACACGGGCCGAGCCGACGTGGATGCTGTGTACTGTTTCTGCACCAGAGTGGACCGCTTGATTGTGTAAAAAAATAACTTTCGGCTCCCGATTCCTCGCACAACCTTCTCGTTCCGGTCTTTGATGAAATTTTCTATATTTTATTCTAGTTTTTTTCTCGACGCTACCGGACAAAGTAATGTAATCCGAGTCGGATTTACGCCTAAACCCATCGTCTAGTCTTCACTTTATGACGGCGCAAATATTTGGTAGACGCGCATTTTTCATGTTTTTTTTCCATAGAAAACCAAGACTTTTGAATTGAAACTGTCAAAAAGTTATCGTCAAAAATACATTTCGATCATTCATATTTTAGATAGAATATTCATACTGTGAACTAGACGGCGTGAGCGTGATATCACTTGTAAAGTTAACCGTTTAATTATTTTCACACTTCTTAGGAAATTCGGTAATCCTATTGTCAAAACATCTTTATGACGTCAATTCCGATGGCGTAGTAACTCAAGTAATTCGACTAATCGATGCGTGCGTCTGAAAGTATAAGGTATGTGTGTGTGTTTTTTCATAAACTTAATAATTGTGATCTTCTTGTGAAATGTTAGTTGCTAGTTTTATGGCGTCTTTGAACGGAGTCCTGTCCCGCCGAGTCCTGCTTACGGTATTTTTCATAACGGGAGATATCGCAAAAATAATTCGCTCTTTTCATCGCTGCTCCGAGGAAAACTTTCGTAGCCATTCGAGTATAATATTGTCGGTACAGCGTACACGACACGGTTTAAACGCTATCAATGATAATTTATCATTTATCTCCATTAATAATTATTATAGCAGGTACTCACCTGACTTGTTATCGCGTAATATTAATTAATTTTTTACATACGCTTAAACTAATAATCGTAAGTAGTTTTTAATTGTACGCGCGAGCTAAACATTGTTTGGATTTCACGTATAAGTACCTACGCGATGTGTTTGTTTTATTTTTCCCCGATCAAACTTTCGGGCAGCCTCCCTCCACGTTCGCCGAAAGTTTCGCGCTGCGACTTGTCTGATGGGGAAACGTTGATGTGGTTTAACGTATTTAGAGATTTATAGCTTTGAAGCTATTAAATCATATTTAGAAAAAAACGTTCGTGACATTGAATATCATACGAATATTATATTTTATCGGATTATTTTTTCATATCGTCGGTACATAATTTAATACGCCATGTCGGTGTTTTGTAGTACGATAATAAAACCACTGATGTTTGTTTGTGCGTACTACTGACACGAGTGCATTGATAAATGCATGAATATTCAGATCAAGCGCTATTTGTGATAAATCTCTTTATTGCTAATTTTAGTATCTTGTAATTTAAATTATTATTATTACAGTCTTGTTAACTTTTATCAGACGCGTCAAGAGTTTAATTAGGTGTTTAGTTGATAATAGTTTTTTTTTTTTTAAGATTTTCAACTAATCTTACAATGTTTTTTTTCCCCGTGAACGTTTTTTTTATCATCGGGTAGCGAATCTTCGTAAGAGTTTTCGTGCGGCGACTTTTTAGACATTTTGACATTGTCTGTCGACATTTTAATCTGTGATTTATAAACACCGGCCGTGACATTCGCAGGAAAATATTTATGATATCGTTCGATATCATATTCATGTACGATAAAAAACACTATCAGTCTATTTATCCCAGGACATGGGTAAACGTTTCTTTTAAAATTTGTTATTGACTATATCGAGGCAATCGTATTGTTTGTTGTTTTACCGATTGCGCAGAAAAAAAAAGAAAGTACGATGCAAAAGTACGTTTGCGTAGGTCGATATACTCACGTAAACAAGTATGTCGAAAAGTATTATTTTCTTCCGATGAGCTATTTGAACGTCCCTTTTTAATCGGGGAATTTGCCTTTGTTTTGTTTTTGTTGAATAGTTTTGTGATTCGTGTCTAAGAAAAATATAAGTTCTTTTTATTATTTTATTATTTATATAATTGTAATCTAAAAGTACTCTCGTTTAACGTAATGAATCATATCAATCCGATATTGATAACGAAAAAAAAAAAAAAGTGATAGATGTCTTAAAAGCCACTTATCTAAGTGTTTAGAATGTTTAGATTAATATTGTACAATTTGTGCAATTTTTGAACGACTCGTAAAGTACATATTATTATATTTTATTGACATTGGTTTTGATTGTCCGCAGACGGAAGCTATAATGATTCCGAAAATCGTACCATTGTATGACGGACACGAGCTGAATATTAACGAGCAATTGATAATGAACGGACTTTCGACCATTTCTGTACGAAACATGAGATCGAAAGGATTCGCAATCGAAGTAAAGTTTTTATTGAAACGTAGTTTCGACGCGAAATAGCGTTTTGAATATTGATTATTTATTTGAGCACATTCTATTCGTTTTACTCATATTTTTTCTATACCGATGTTTTACCCTGTTTTTTGCCATAGAAATATTTTAAAAGATTTCTATTAGTTAACGAGATTGTGCCTTAAAATAGCTGACGAGTAAATTATAGATTTAAAATGAATCGCGCGAAGGTCCAAACGAATTAACAATTACGAGATATTCACATTTGTATTTTGAAAATTTAAACAAAACCAATACTTATCTTGTGGGCTTTTTAATTTAGAGGGGACGCTAAGCGGGGGGATTTCACTGCGAATTTCATTTTTACTGTTCATAACTTATCGCAATGAAACGTGTAAAAGCGTACAGTCATAAATAATTATAAAAAATAATGTACTATAAGTATAATTTACAGAATTATGTAGGGATAATATTTATACTCGGTAAAAGTAAATTCGAAATTACATTTATGTAATTTATATTTTTAGTAGATATAATAATTTAGTATTGGAGATTTTTAAAATCTAATAAAAGGGGTCGTTGAGTAAAAAAAAGGTTGGGAAACACTGACTTAAATCGTTCGTTTTAATTTGTTTTTTTTTTTTTTTGAGAAATTCCAAGACGATCCTCCCTTCCCCACCACGTGCATCCATCACAAAGAGATTTAATTACACAGAGAAAATTAAAACGATCTGATAGTGTTATGACTTATGAATATACAATATACTACTGCTTCACGTATGTTGTAGGTAATCGAAATTAGATTCATGTTACCGATCAATATATTATATATTATATATTTTAGCAACATAGTAGATTTACAGCCGTCCCTGATAACACCTATTTATATAATTCCATAAGTTTATTGACCTTACCGTATTGTTGGATGTTATTAAAAAATACGTCAACAAAATATTCTTATCCAATGTATAGTTTATTATTATATACATTGTATGAGAATATTTTGATATAAAATCGACGATTCTCTCTCTCTCTCTCTCTCTCTCTCTGGTGTTGATTTTTTGCAGTCAGAGAACTAATTAGAATATATTTTTAGTCTAATTACGAACACGTGTATATCGATGTGAGATTATAATGTTTGTATTTCGGTTGTTTTAATCACCGCATATCTGTATGGAAAATTCAAAACAACCAACTTATTATTTTTATAATATTAATCGAACATAATCATATTAATAGACAATTAACAACAATATCCTAAAATTTCAATTACCCAACATAATTATTAACGCCGGTTCACGAAAATGTTTAAATAATATGTATGGCGTAACATAGTTGGGATTTTGGAAGTGGTGCCAATCTTTTCTTATTCTTGGCATGATTTTATCATGTCTATAATGTGTATTTTACTCGTCGTAGGTAACAAGTTTAAAATTTAAAACTTTATTATAATCACAATAATTGCTTATGGTATCACGAGAGTTAGATAGACGTGATAAAAACGACGACCTTCGATTTATATTACATAACTTTACTTTATTCATTTCTATTAATAACGTTTTATTAGTCCGACGAATACAATAATAATTTTAAAGATAAAACGAAAAAGAAAAAAATTTAACGTATAAATAAACGTCCCATCTACGTCCGAAGAAGATACCCTAAATAATTGGTCAGAAATGTTCGTCGCATACGTATTTAATATATTATTAATGTGCCGTTGTTGTGATTTTCGAGCAGAAAAGAAATTCATTTTTCAACCTTCACCGTCCCGAGTTAAAAGGCTTAGATATAGTATCCGCACAGAACCAACAGGGGAAAATGCTACAACAGCGCATTATTAAAGAAGTAAAGACAATCCACGAGACAAAATCAATGTAACAAATAACTTTTTATTATCGCGTAGGGAAAAAAAAAACCGTTAAACTAAAACATTGTTTTGTTTTTTTTGTTTCCGAAGGAAATTGTTCCACAACATCGATAGCGAACAAAGTGTACAAAATAATCGAACCGCCGCCGTGAAAGACCACGGTAATTATTTCAATAATAAATAATTAAAAAACTAAACAAAGTAACAATCTAATAACATACGGTTAAAATACTGTCGTGTGTATGGACGTATTTTTCATTACAAAAAATTAAACTCTATTTTTGTGACATTTAAGTAAATCGTAAAAACTAGATTAAATCAATAAAAGTAAAATAAACTAACTAAATATTGGTATAATTTACGTTATTTACAATCTGAAATAGATAAGTTAATCAAATAATAGAATATGTATATTATGATTGAATAAAAAAGAAAATAATTCACTTGTGAAAAAAAGCACAGTTCACTAACGAAACCTCCGTTATAAACTTATAACCCGAAAAAATAAAAAATAAAACCCGTTTTCGAGATATGATTCGGTTTGCTACCACGTGGTGCACCCAGGGTAATGTCAAATGAACTGGGACGCACGTTAGCTGCACAATAAAACGATTGTTTTTGGCCTGGGATACAAATCGGTTTCATACGTTTAGATAATATTATATGTATTAACAATGAGCTAATATAATTTCGGGAAGCACTCGGAAGATTTCTATTTTTTTCGCGATAATACTCCAGGCCCAAAATCTTCCATTTTCGTACGTATAATTAAATAAACTATATCTATTTATATAAAAATGGAGACAAAAAATTCGAAATTGCATCAGTTGAGAACGGCTGGGCCGATTTGGCTCAAATTTTTTTTAAATGATAGAGAATGTCGGGGAGCGGGTTTATAGCATAAATTATGGACCTAACTCCTGTGACTTAGAGATTTAGAGACAAAAACTGAGTTACACTGGTGGCGCCCTCTAGCAGATAAAAATAAAAATATAAATATAATATAAATAATAATACAAATATCGATAATAGCAGGGCTTGAAATCGATTAATATCGATAAAAATCGAAAAAAAAAAAATATTTTTATATTCTGGTTGATATACATTTTTTATTATAGACACTTAGAACTTTAGAGTAAACAAATATAATAGTTGGCACATTTGGAGTATGAAATTTGGTCAACAGTTTCGTTTTATATAGTGGAGACCCCATGGGAAAGGATTTTCCTAAATTCGACACCTACCGGAGTTAAAAGGGGTAAAAGGGGTTTTACCATTTTAATGAAAAAAACTGATAAAATAAAAAGTTATACTGCACACGGGGGAAGCCGGGTTATTCAGCTAGTTTTAAATAAAAATTCGCGTGACGTCGTTCAGTTGAAGACGTGTACTTATCGTTTCTTCTGAAAAGTGATTTAAGACATTATTTAATGTCTTAATCTCTTTCAATAGAGAACTCGCTAATTTTACGTTTATTTCTTTTTAAAAAACATAAAAGGTACAAATCATTACCGAGAAAATTCCACCATTTTTATTATATTGGTCGGACGAACGAATATAAATTCATTCTAAACATCAACATTAATAATAAGAAAAAAAGGGGAGGAAATTATTCATCACACACTTTCAAGTTTCGTTGTACATATACTTAAATTTTTATTTAATTGTACCACCCACAATACACACAATTATTATTATTGGCCCTGAAGTTTTAACATTGTCATTGAACAAAACCGCACTCATTTTATGGGTAAAAAATTGAAATTCGTTTAACGCGGTTTGGTTTAATATTTTCAAACGTTTTACCGTTTCTCGAAATCTTTGTGTTGGTTTTTTCTTTCTCGCACGACTATGGTATATAACATCACGCGAAAAAGAGTAATCCTAAAAAAATGATTATTTTTTATTTTTTTTATTCTTAGTCAAAGCGGAAGGTGCGACGGCGGAAACCAATGACGACAATAATCTTCTTATTAGTTCGATAGCGACGACAATACGCAATCAAAAGGAAAAACGTTTTCGCAGTCTCGGTCTGATATATTTTTTACGAATGCCGCGCGGCGCCACGATATTTATTTGGCCCGTTTTGTTTTCAGACGCTGATCAGACCGAAGAATCGACATTGATATCCGATAAATCCCCCCACGGGTGCGACGAGGAAATAAAATCAACGTTAATCGATTGAATCGAAATTACTGTAACGGAGCGACGGCGAGTGAAATAAAACAATCCTCCCCTATTTTGGTAGATTATTTTATTTCCGTTCTATACCTCTACGTACGATATCGATATTATTGTTATTACGCGCGCGCATTGCTCTCACTGCGAAAGTTGGCGATATTTCATAAACACGTGCTCTTAACTACTATACTTACACACTACATACTACGGCGGCGTGGTGTTTTTCGAATGAAACTAAAACTCGTCGTCGTCGTACATCCGCCGTTTAAACGGGCATTCCGTATAGGCAATTTCTATATAAAGTTTCAAGAAAAACTTCAACGAATATAATATAGTACGATTTATCTAAAATATACTTTCAAAGTTTTATTTTTCTTCTCTACGAGCGGCTTAAAACGATCACCGTCGTCAGATCTGGTAATCCAATCGTTTCTACGCTTTTTTGAACTTTTCCCGTACCCATCGTGAGCTAAAAAATTACTCGATAAATTCTCCGTGTTGAAATGATGTTCCAATGATTTTAGGAAACACTAAAAAGAGGCCGTCGATTTATTTATTTATTTCTCTTTATGAGAGTTATCATCGGAGACGTGCGACTAATTATTACAGCAATTACGTAAATTTTACTCGATCATATATTTTATATCTAGTCTTGTTTTTCGTTTTATTCTGTCTTACCGACGACGTCATATTTATTGCAAATCGGAATTAAATTTCCGCAAATAAAGATAATATGAATAGTACCATTGTCGCTCGTACATAATATTATAATAGTATCGTTATCATTGTCGCATCGTGCGCCGTTCGTACATAATAATAACAATAATAACAATATTGTAATATATCAATATTACAACCGAATTGGAAGGTGAAAGAGGTGTGATACGGTCATGCGAGCTTGTGAACCATTATATTATGGTAATGGTCCATTATTTTCAATATTATAAATCATTGTTCTTAATGATTTTCACTACGTTTTTATTTGATATAAATCTATATTTTTAAAATAATAACAAGTCAATACCGTCTAAAAGACCAGTTGTTGTCGATCAAACACGAATACATAATGAAAATATAAAATATTTATTTACGTTCCCGAAGCAGATGGCGCCACGCGTATCCTTCCGGCGTTTCGAATTCAAACGACGACGTCCCCATCGCGTCGTTTCACGCGGTCTCGGTTATTGGTCATCCGATACTGTATTGGTAATAGCAACGGACCGCGGCATATGACTTAATATTCTACATAAATTACACATTAACGGTAACGGTCGAATTAATTGTTCCGGGATTCGTAATGGATATATTATGTATATTAGCATTGATTATAAATACTATAGATTGCTCACTGGCCGAGTAAACACGGTGCGCGTAAAATGGATATTGCCGTTATGCAGCGCTCTCGTCGACGCTTAGTTGTTGGATAACGACGTTAAGATCGCTAGTAGTCACGTCTGACTAGCGCAGCAGTGGGGACTGTCGCAGTGATTTCTGGAGAGGCGCAACATTCTATAATTGACGTCTCGTCTATTCTTTATATTAATTTTATATTGTCCCTTATTATTACACGGTAAATACTACACCCGCGAGCTGTGCCATAGTGTGCATACACTAAGTAATATCAGAGATTGTATCTAGTTGATATTTTAGAAAGGTTATTATACGAAATTGTTAGTAGTTTTTAAAACATACGAACTACCGAACCATTGAAAAAAAATCGTAAAATGTCATAATCATTGATGAATCGATTTTGGTTTTTTAATCATAAATCCAAAAATAATGGTACTAATAACTTGTATTTTTCAACAATTATACAAGCATGTACGCATAAATTGAATACAACCTTAATCTGGTTTGATTATAAATTAAACTAACGACAATCAACGTATGTGTGCCGCGACACGTAACACTGCGAGGTAAACACAAACATTAATTTTATACATTTATTTTGTATAAATAAAATCGTCAAACTAATATCTCAGGCCTAAGAAATCCCTAGCTTTGATTATTATTATTTTATATAATATCATATAGGATTATATTATATGCGGGTGTTAATTAATAAATAAATAAATAAAATAAATTATAGGACATAGGTAATTAGGTAATATGGTATTATAGAATATAGTATTATTATTTGTATTATTATATTATTATTATTTAATTTGTAACTGGAGAAAAGATAGTGACTGCGATAAGAAACAAAATACGTATCGCACCGACCGCGACCGACGCCGCGCTGAAAACCTGTATACCCTCACCACAGTCGGCGATAACGACAGCGACAAAAATTAAATACGAATTTATTAATGTTTTTGACTCTTATCGCCATCTACCGAGAGTTTTATTGTAGACCACCGAAAAACCACTCAGTGAGCAATCTATAGTATTTATAATCAATGATATTAGCGAGAGGGTTAGCCCCGTCTCTCCGCGCGCTCATATAATATTACGTACAGGTACGGAGAGGCGGAGGAAAAAAAATATCTCGCAATTTTACACACGTCGCTCGTTTGTGTGTTTAATCGTCGCACTCGTTTCGAGAGTGTTTTTTTTTTATGGAGTTTATTTAATATTCGAAAAGAGTGGACAAATGTTTGACAGAAATCATCGCGTTTTAGTCGTTCGACGTATTCCGACTTTGTTTGTTCTTTTTTCGTGTTTCAAAATTTTCTAGATTAATACATAAATATATTCTGCGAACGACGATTTCTTCCGCGTTATTCTAAATAAAAAAAAAACGTGCGCGCGTAGAACACTTACTGTCATAAATCATAGGACTATAGGATACAGTTAATAGTACTAACTACTAATACTTAGTACCCATTGGATTTCGGATTTTCTTTTTTTTTCGATCTACAGGGACGCCTATTGCTTTTCTAGCACCGATTGTGGTTTTTATTTTTTACTTTTATCTAATCCGAGCGATTGTTTGTTTTTTTAATGTTATCCACGTTCAAAAACCGATTCCATCGCCAAACGGTCTGCCGCCGAAACACATCATTATCAAGATCAGTTCGGGTTTGTTAGTTAGGTCGTGCAGGTTTCGTAAAAACAGGCGCGTAGCCAAGAGTTTTTTTCCTTTCCCTTTCTCTCACCCTTTCTATACCGAGTGTACTCCGCGCGCTACTCTTTCTCTCGCGTTTTCCAATAGTGCTTTCAATACATCAGAGATTGAATAAAAAAAAAAAAACGTTATCGCAACGATTTCGTGAAAAACTTAAAAATTTTTACTGATGTAATAAACAATTATGTTATCGTGCTTTGACCTTCGCAAATTTCGAATCTTTTTTCCGCCGAACGATTAAAAATAATCGCTCGTACTATTATATCTTCATCGTTTGTTTTTTATTTATTTCAATAAAGACGTCAATCGGTTATAAATACTTCATAGAACACAGACGACAGAATATATACCATAAACAATCAACAGTGTACGCCGCCGCGGCAGCGGTGCATTATGCAACGTGAATAGGTGCGTTTATGATTTTCTTTTTTTCTGGTACTAATAACATTTACACCGTATGCATGTGCCCACCGTTGTCAATTGTGGTCATACATTCGTCAGTCACGGAGTGCATAATAAACGTCGGGATAGTGAAAATCAATAAAATTTAAAATATTTGGAACCGATAGGAGTCACCGTGAGACTTTTCTTAGCGAGGTCGGCCCCCGGAAGCGGCTTTCCTTTGGCCAAGTGCTCGCTACACAAAGGCGACCAACGAGCGGTGCGTTTGTATTTTTTCGTATCGTTTTTACGGTTTAAAATACCAACAGATTACCTGTATTCTAAAACAGACGACTTTTCATATCTACGAAAGGGGTAAAAATAACGGACGTTGAAATCGGACCGATATTATAATATATACAATACTGATCAGCGGCGACGGGGGGTGAGGCGAGTGAGCTTCGCCTGAACATTTTTCGTAAATAATGTGCTCGATAAGTATTTTTTTTTTGCTCATCGGTAGTCCAAATTTTTTAAACATTTTGTTTGATACAAAAACCACCACTAAAATATTGTCGAAGGACCACTCGACCTATATGGTCGAGACAACAATGTTGTGCCTTGTATGTTTGCGATAGGCAACTTCGTACTACCCAGCACACTAACCCGAAGGCCCCTGTCGAGCCGGTTGATAGGCAACCGCACCTGGGCGACAAGCGGCAAAGGAGGACGGGAAATTCAAGCACACCTAACATATTTGTCGTCTGGCCGGCGCGAAGATTGCAATCCGCGCCGAAAAAATGACAAATCTGTGTTAGGTTAAATTTAACCTAACGAAACCTAACTTAACCTAACATATTTGTCGTCTGGCCGGCGCGAAGATTACAATCTGCGATTTAACATTTCGCCGAAAAAATGACAAATCTGTGTTAGGTTTAATTTAACCTAACGAAACCTAACGAAACCTAACTGATTTGTCGTCTGGCCAGCGAAATGTTAGATCGCGGATTGTTATCTTCACGGGGGGGGGGTTCGATCCCGTCGACGGGAAACATTTTTTTTGCAGTTTTTTCAAATAAATTTTCGGATTTTTTATTCGAATTTTTTCGGAGTTGAATAACATATTCGAGATTAGTGCAACGTATTAATTATAAGAAATAATTTATGAGTGTTAAATCTACAAAATACAACGTTTAAGTTAGGTCAAGTTTGATCACAATACCTAACCGATTTCGATTTTCGGTCGGTTGAAACCTTTGGGAAAACACTGCATACGATGTAAAAATGTTTTCTCTTGTAGATTTAACACTGATAAATTATATTTTGAAATAATTAGTACGTTGGACGGGCCAAGAATAGGTAGGGCTATTAATACTTGTGAATTCGTTTTCAAAATATTAAATGCACCATGCTCTCTCTCTCGAAAAAAAAACGATTCTGAGTGAAAGAGCCAGTAATAAAGCGTTTCCAGACGTTTGTGTTTTTATAGAATTTTAGCGAAAACGGCAATATATATTTTCGAAATAATTATTATTTAATAATATATAAAACAAATTGTGTCTTAGTATTTTAAAACTCGTACATCAAGTCTAATAAATAGTTTATTATTCCGCGATCAATGATCAAATAATTATGATATCGTCTCACACATCTCGTTTTCTTGTCGCGTGAAGTCGGAAACGTCGCTTCCCACGAGTCCAACCGACAGTCAGGGTCACCGGATCTGGACCCGGAGAAATACCGGAAGATTCATAATTAAATTGAGGTACGATGGTTTCAACATAATTCTGCAACCGGGGTATTGCAATTTTAGTTTCAATACACTGTACTAAAACTTCATATCCATCACTGTCAACTGCGCTGTCCTCCGATGAAGAAGAAAATATTATATCACAGCATTGTTCTATAGCCCACATAAGTACACCATTTAAATTATCCATTTTAAGTTGGAAGTATAATTTAAAAATTTGTGACAAAAGTAGGAAAACATCAAATTTGATGGACATCTGTGGCGCGGACACAATACTAAAATAAGAAGTAAATATTTAATGGTGATTATTGTTTAATGTTTATATTCATGATAAGTGATAAACTGATAACACGAATAAGCGCTCATACCGCGTTCCACTTGGAATTGTAATCAAAGCGTTAAGCGATTATAAACGTGTCTTGCAAGTGGAACGGTTCGTAAGCGTGAGTGTGAACGTGAGCGCTGTAATCGTCCAAGTGGAACGCACCCATTGTGTTACTTGAGAGTTGAGAGTAACAGCTAATTAAAACCCAGTTTTATGTGAACTTTATGAAAATATTGTCCTCATAATTTTCATATAATATACTACTCCATATCTACTAGACTTATTAAGTTAATATAGTTGGGTAGACTATTTCATTCCTATCCAATGCTGAATTTATATAGTTTCATTAGTTTGTAAGTTTATTTTCAGATATTTATTTTAATGTAATAAATGTACACATTTTAACGTGGACATTTTTCAATATTGCGAAGTTCATTTCAAACAAGCACAATCTTTATCAAGCGGTACGATTCGTATCAGACACGCAATAATATTGCGAAATATAATTGATCGTGTAGGAGCAGCTCTGGGAATTTTAAGATTATTACAATTTATCGAGATTGCTTCATAGCACGTAATCCGCAAAAAAACAGGAAATCCCAAAAAAAATGTTACATAGCACGTTATTTCCTGCCAGTACGTGATGATAACATACTTATGTAACAATAATAATAGTAACGAATAACGAATAACAATAGGCGTATGTTTACGCAAGACAGGAAAGTTCGCGTCAGTACAATACTGGGCGAGTCCCACGGCCAATGAGAGCCGAGCTGCTCGCTCCGCCCGACCAATGACAGCCGAGTTGCCCACGCAACCCGAAGGATCGAGAGACGCACGGATCTACGGCGGTAGCTCACCGACCAGGGCCGATCAGTATAGTGTTGACGGCAGTTCCGAAAGCTCTTCTCGGTCACATTTTATTTTTCTCCGCGACAGTGCTTAATGTCATCAAATGTCGTTACTATTTATCATTTATAATTAATTAATTTTATTTTTATTTTATCAATAAATTTATCAAGTGACTTCCATATGCGCTACCATACTTATATTATTTTACCAGCCAACAAGAACACCTAACCTCTACAGCAAGCCACTGATAAGCCGTCAGTAGTACCAATTATACTCGTTTATAGATCAGTAAAGGTCATGGTTGCCTACAGAAAGAAGAAAATGCTAGTGTGTGACACACACATGCATTCCTTCCATATGACTGCGCAACTACCTCCTCGAAATTTAACTGAACCCGGAAAAAATCTCAAGTCAAAACGCAACAAATAACAGATGGATTATACCCAAGTCTACATAGAACATAAACAGCATAGGACATCTCTATATGGTAAGATATACTATTATTTAATATTCTTTTTAAGGAACACAAATTAGAATTACATATCATAACATAACAGTTATAACACCAATGTTATGAGAGTTAAACTAAATTATTTTCTTTTACTTTTAATTTGCAGCCAATGGATGATCCACAAGTCGTAATATGTTAAATGGCAGACTTAATTAAACCCGGAGAACCTTACAACAAGTCTAAACATACCAAATAGCAGAATCCAAGGGTTCATAGAACACAAACATCATAGGACATCACTATATGGTAACATATACTATTATTTAAAATTCTTTTTAAGGAAAACAACTTAGATTTGAATATCATAACATAACAGTTATAACACCAATGTTATGAGAGTAAAACTAAATTTCTTTACTTTTCCTTTGCAGATAATGGATGATCCACAAATCGTCGTATGATAAATGGCACTGATTTAATAAATAAAAAAAAAAAAAAATGTAACACCCATTATTACAAACCACCAAATAAATATCAATATGAAACCGTTAAAAACATCAATGTAAATGAAAGTAAAATATCTGTGTTTCATTTTACTCTTAAACAGCCCATATCTCTTTCTAATTGTATAAATAACAAGCCTCCGTTAACATTATATTCAAATTTTTCTTCTCGTTCATGTGACCTCTCAGCTGTCCTGTAGAGGCACAACACAGTAAAATTCTATGGTGGATGTAATGATGTGAATATCAAAAATGTATTGTGCTTTAAACAGATAAATACGACAATAATTCCACAATTACTATTGAAATTAATCAACAGAATGCGGCTCCATTCGGTTCTTGCACAGATAAGAATCATAGAAATATTGCAGACCTTACTGTACTTTCACATGCATCACCATTGTTGCAAGAGGATCTGGGAGACATAAAAAGTATTATTCAAACTTGGAAAACCTCAGAACAAGGCCAAACATCATAGGACACCTCTATACGGTAAGATATACTATTATTTTTTATTATTTTGATGAAATTTAACTTAGAAAAACATATCTTTACATAACAGTAAAAACAGCAATGTAATAAATGTAAAACTAATATTTTTTCTTTTTACTTTTTATTTGCAGCCAATAGATGATCCATTATTCGTCGAATGATTAATGCCACAGATTTATTTAAACAGGTCTAAACCTACTAAATAAAAGAAGCCAAGTGTTCATAGAACACAAACATCATAGGACCTCTCTATCTGGTATGTGTCACTATTATTTAAATTCTTTTAAAGATAAAAAACTTATAATTACATAACAGTAAAATCACCAATGTAATGTGAGTTTAAACTAAACCTTTTTCTTTTTCTTTTACTTTTCAGCCAATGAATGACCCACAAGTCGTTGTATTATATATATGGCACATATTTAATTAAACCCATAGAACCTCAAGGCCAAACCTACCAAAAAACAGAAGCCAAAGGTTCATGAAACACAAACATCAAAGGACATCATTATATGGTAAGATATACTATTATTTATAATTCTTTTTAAGAAAATTAACATAGAATTACATATCATAACTTAACAGTAAACACAGCAGTGTAATGAAAGTAAAACTAAATTTCTTATCTTTTAACTTTGCAGCCCATGGATGATCCACGAATCTTTGTATAATGAATGACACAGATTTAATTAAACCCGGGAAACCTCACAACAATTCCAAACCTATCAAATAACAGGAGCCAAGTGTACATAGAACACAAACATTATAGGACATCTTTATAGGGTAAGATATACTATTATTTATAATTCTTTTTAAGAAAATTAACATAGAATTACATATCATAACTTAACAGTAAACACAGCAGTGTAATGAAAGTAAAACTAAATTTCTTATCTTTTAACTTTGCAGCCCATGGATGATCCACGAATCGTTGTATGATGAATGACACAGATTTAATTAAACCCGGGAAACCTCACAACAATTCCAAACCTATCAAATAACAGGAGCCAAGTGTACATAGAACACAAACATTATAGGACATCTTTATAGGGTAAGAGATACTATTATTTATAATTCTTTTTAAGAAAATTAACATAGAATTACATATCATGACTTAATAGTAAACACAGTTATGTAATGACAGTTAAACTAAATTTCTTATCTTTTTAATTTTAACTTTGCAGCCCATCGATGATCCGCAAATCGTGTATGATTAATGACACAGATTTAATTAAACCCGGAAAAACTCGCAACACTTCCAAACCTATCAAATAACAGGAGCCAAGTTTACATAGAACACAAACATTATTGGACATCTGTATACGGTAAGAGATACTATTATTTAAAATTCTTTTGATGACATTCAACTTAGAATAACATATCATAACTTAATAGTAAACACAGCGATGTAATGAAAGTCAAATTAAATTTCTTTTCTTTTAACTTTGCAGATTATGGATGATCCACAAATCGTCGTATGATAAATGGCACTGATTAAATTAATAAAAAAAAAAAACTGTAACACCCATTACAAACCACTAAAAAATTTCAATATCAAACCGTTAAAAACATCAATGTAAATGAAAGTAAAATAATTGTGTTTCATTTTACACTTAAACAGCCCATATCTCTTTCTTAATGTATAAATAACAACCCTCCGTTAGCATTATATTCAAATTTTTCTTCAAATTCAAGTGACCTCTCAGCTGTCCTGTAGAGGCACAACACAGTAAAATTCTAGGGTGGATGTAATGATGTGAATATCAAAAATGTATTGTGATTTAAACAGATAAATACGACGATAATTCCACAATTACTATTGAAATTAATCAACAGAATGCAACTCCATTCGGTTCTTGCACAGACAAGAATCATACAAATATTGCAAACCTTACTGTACTTTCACATACAACACCATTGTTGCAAGAGGATCAGGGAGACATAAAAATCATTTTCAAACCTGGAAAACCTCAGAAAAAGGCCAAACATCATAGGTCATCTCTATACGGTAAGAGATACTATTATTTAAAATTCTTTTGATGACATTCAACTTAGAATAACATATCATTACTTAATAGTAAACACAGTAATGTAGTGACAGTTAAACTAAATTTCTTATCTTTTTAATTTTAACTTTGCAGCCCATGGATGATCCGCAAATCGTGTATGATTAATGACACAGATTTAATTAAACCCGGAAAAACTCGCAACACTTCCAAACCTATCAAATAACAGGAGCCAAGTGTACATAGAACACAAACATTATAGGACATCTTTATAGGGTAAGAGATACTATTATTTAATTTTCTTTTGATGACATTCAACTTAGAATAACATATCATTACTTAATAGTAAACACAGCAATTAGTGACAGTTAAACTAAATTTCTTATCTTTTTAATTTTAACTTTGCAGCCCATGGATGATCCGCAAATCGTGTATGATTAATGACACAGATTTAATTAAACCCGAAAAAACTCACAACACTTCCAAACCTATCAAATAACAGAAGCCAAAGGTTCATGAAACACAAACATCAAAGGACATCATTATATGGTAAGATATACTATTATTTATAATTCTTTTTAAGAAAATTAACATAGAATTACATATCATAACTTAACAGTAAACACAGCAGTGTAATGAAAGTAAAACTAAATTTCTTATCTTTTAATTTTGCAGCCCATGGATGATCCGCAAATCGTGTATGATTAATGACACAGATTTAATTAAACCCGGAAAAACTCGCAACACTTCCAAACCTATCAAATAACAGGAGCCAAGTGTACATAGAACACAAACATGATAGGACATCTTTATAGGGTAAGATATACTATTATTTATAATTCTTTTTAAGAAAATTAACATAGAATTACATATCATAACTTAACAGTAAACACAGTAGTGTAATGAAAGTAAAACTAAATTTCTTATCTTTTAATTTTGCAGCCCATGGATGATCCACGAATCGTTGTATAATGAATGACACAGATTTAATTAAACCCGGGAAACTTCACAACAATTCCAAACCTATCAAATAACAGGAGCCAAGTGTACATAGAACACAAACATTGTAGGACATCTTTATAGGGTAAGAGATACTATTATTTATAATTCTTTTTAAGAAAATTAACATAGAATTACATATCATGACTTAATAGTAAACACAGTTATGTAATGACAGTTAAACTAAATTTCTTATCTTTTTAATTTTAACTTTGCAGCCCATGGATGATCCGCAAATCGTGTATGATTAATGACACAGATTTAATTAAACCCGGAAAAACTCGCAACACTTCCAAACCTATCAAATAACAGGAGCCAAGTGTACATAGAACACAAACATTATAGGACATCTTTATAGGGTAAGATATACTATTATTTATAATTCTTTTTAAGAAAATTAACATAGAATTACATATCATAACTTAACAGTAAACACAGCAGTGTAATGAAAGTAAAACTAAATTTCTTATCTTTTAATTTTGCAGCCCATGGATGATCCACGAATCATTGTATAATGAATGACACAGATTTAATTAAACCCGGGAAACTTCACAACAATTCCAAACCTATCAAATAACAGGAGCCAAGTGTACATAGAACACAAACATTGTAGGACATCTTTATAGGGTAAGAGATACTATTATTTATAATTCTTTTTAAGAAAATTAACATAGAATTACATATCATGACTTAATAGTAAACACAGTTATGTAATGACAGTTAAACTAAATTTCTTATCTTTTTAATTTTAACTTTGCAGCCCATGGATGATCCGCAAATCGTGTATGATTAATGACACAGATTTAATTAAACCCGGAAAAACTCGCAACACTTCCAAACCTATCAAATAACAGGAGCCAAGTTTACATAGAACACAAACATTATTGGACATCTGTATACGGTAAGAGATACTATTATTTAAAATTCTTTTGATGACATTCAACTTAGAATAACATATCATAACTTAATAGTAAACACAGCTATGTAATGAAAGTCAAATTAAATTTCTTTTCTTTTAACTTTGCAGATTATGGATGATCCACAAATCGTCGTATGATAAATGGCACTGATTAAATTAATAAAAAAAAAAAACTGTAACACCCATTACAAACCACCAAGAAATTTCAATATCAAACCGTTAAAAACATCAATGTAAATGAAAGTAAAATAATTGTGTTTCATTTTACACTTAAACAGCCCATATCTCTTTCTTAATGTATAAATAACAACCCTCCGTTAGCATTATATTAAATTTTTCTTCAAATTCAAGTGACCTCTCAGCTGTCCTGTAGAGGCACAACACAGTAAAATTCTAGGGTGGATGTAATGATGTGAATATCAAAAATGTATTGTGATTTAAACAGATAAATACGACGATAATTCCACAATTACTATTGAAATTAATCAACAGAATGCGGCTCCATTCGGTTCTTGCACAGACAAGAATCATACAAATATTGCAAACCTTACTGTACTTTCACATACAACACCATTGTTGCAAGAGGATCAGGGAGACATAAAAATCATTATTCAAACCTGGAAAACCTCAGAAAAAGGCCAAACATCATAGGACATCTCTATACGGTAAGAGATACTATTATTTAAAATTCTTTTGATGACATTCAACTTAGAATAACATATCATTACTTAATAGTAAACACAGCAATGTAGTGACAGTTAAACTAAATTTCTTATCTTTTTAATTTTAACTTTGCAGCCCATGGATGATCCACGAATCGTTGTATAATGAATGACACAGATTTAATTAAACCCGGGAAACCTCACAACAATTCCAAACCTATCAAATAACAGGAGCCAAGTGTACATAGAACACAAACATTATAGGACATCTTTATAGGGTAAGATATACTATTATTTATAATTCTTTTTAAGAAAATTAACATAGAATTACATATCATAACTTAACAGTAAACACAGCAGTGTAATGAAAGTAAAACTAAATTTCTTATCTTTTAACTTTGCAGCCCATGGATGATCCACGAATCGTTGTATGATGAATGACACAGATTTAATTAAACCCGGGAAACCTCACAACAATTCCAAACCTATCAAATAACAGGAGCCAAGTGTACATAGAACACAAACATTATAGGACATCTTTATAGGGTAAGAGATACTATTATTTATAATTCTTTTTAAGAAAATTAACATAGAATTACATATCATGACTTAATAGTAAACACAGTTATGTAATGACAGTTAAACTAAATTTCTTATCTTTTTAATTTTAACTTTGCAGGCCTTGGATGATCCGCAAATCGTGTATGATTAATGACACAGATTTTAATTAAACCCGGGAAACCTCACAACAATTCCAAACCTATCAAATAACAGGAGCCAAGTGTACATAGAACACAAACATTATAGGACATCTTTATAGGGTAAGATATACTATTATTTATAATTCTTTTTAAGAAAATTAACATAGAATTACATATCATAACTTAACAGTAAACACAGCAGTGTAATGAAAGTAAAACTAAATTTCTTATCTTTTAATTTTGCAGCCCATGGATGATCCACGAATCGTTGTATAATGAATGACACAGATTTAATTAAACCCGGGAAACTTCACAACAATTCCAAACCTATCAAATAACAGGAGCCAAGTGTACATAGAACACAAACATTGTAGGACATCTTTATAGGGTAAGAGATACTATTATTTATAATTCTTTTTAAGAAAATTAACATAGAATTACATATCATGACTTAATAGTAAACACAGTTATGTAATGACAGTTAAACTAAATTTCTTATCTTTTTAATTTTAACTTTGCAGCCCATGGATGATCCACGAATCGTTGTATGATGAATGACACAGATTTAATTAAACTCGGGAAACCTCACAACAATTCCAAACCTATCAAATAACAGGAGCCAAGTGTACATAGAACACAAACATTATAGGACATCTTTATAGGGTAAGAGATACTATTATTTAATTTTCTTTTGATGACATTCAACTTAGAATAACATATCATTTAATAGTAAACACAGCAATGTAGTGACAGTTAAACTAAATTTCTTATCTTTTTAATTTTAATTTTGCAGCCCATGGATGATCCGCAAATCGTGTATGATTAATGACACAGATTTCATTAAACCCGGAAAAACTCGCAACACTTCCAAACCTATCAAATAACAGGAGCCAAGTTTACATAGAACACAAACATTATTGGACATCTGTATACGGTAAGAGATACTATTATTTAAAATTCTTTTGATGACATTCAACTTAGAATAACATATCATAACTTAATAGTAAACACAGCGATGTAATGAAAGTCAAATTAAATTTCTTTTCTTTTAACTTTGCAGATTATGGATGATCCACAAATCGTCGTATGATAAATGGCACTGATTAAATTAATAAAAAAAAAAAACTGTAACACCCATTACAAACCACCAAAAAATTTCAATATCAAACCGTTAAAAACATCAATGTAAATGAAAGTAAAATAATTGTGTTTCATTTTACACTTAAACAGCCCATATCTCTTTCTTAATGTATAAATAACAACCCTCCGTTAGCATTATATTCAAATTTTTCTTCAAATTCAAGTGACCTCTCAGCTGTCCTGTAGAGGCACAACACAGTAAAATTCTAGGGTGGATGTAATGATGTGAATATCAAAAATGTATTGTGATTTAAACAGATAAATACGACGATAATTCCACAATTACTATTGAAATTAATCAACAGAATGCGGCTCCATTCGGTTCTTGCACAGACAAGAATCATACAAATATTGCAAACCTTACTGTACTTTCACATACAACACCATTGTTGCAAGAGGATCAGGGAGACATAAAAATCATTATTCAAACCTGGAAAACCTCAGAAAAAGGCCAAACATCATAGGACATCTCTATACGGTAAGAGATACTATTATTTAAAATTCTTTTGATGACATTCAACTTAGAATAACATATCATTACTTAATAGTAAACACAGCAATGTAGTGACAGTTAAACTAAATTTCTTATCTTTTTAATTTTAACTTTGCAGCCCATGGATGATCCGCAAATCGTGTATGATTAATGACACAGATTTAATTAAACCCGGGAAACCTCACAACAATTCCAAACCTATCAAATAACAGGAGCCAAGTGTACATAGAACACAAACATTATAGGACATCTTTATAGGGTAAGATATACTATTATTTATAATTCTTTTTAAGAAAATTAACATAGAATTACATATCATAACTTAACAGTAAACACAGCAGTGTAATGAAAGTAAAACTAAATTTCTTATCTTTTAACTTTGCAGCCCATGGATGATCCACGAATCGTTGTATGATGAATGACACAGATTTAATTAAACCCGGGAAACCTCACAACAATTCCAAACCTATCAAATAACAGGAGCCAAGTGTACATAGAACACAAACATTATAGGACATCTTTATAGGGTAAGAGATACTATTATTTATAATTCTTTTTAAGAAAATTAACATAGAATTACATATCATGACTTAATAGTAAACACAGTTATGTAATGACAGTTAAACTAAATTTCTTATCTTTTTAATTTTAACTTTGCAGCCCATGGATGATCCGCAAATCGTGTATGATTAATGACACAGATTTAATTAAACCCGGAAAAACTCGCAACACTTCCAAACCTATCAAATAACAGGAGCCAAGTTTACATAGAACACAAACATTATTGGACATCTGTATACGGTAAGAGATACTATTATTTAAAATTCTTTTGATGACATTCAACTTAGAATAACATATCATAACTTAATAGTAAACACAGCGATGTAATGAAAGTCAAATTAAATTTCTTTTCTTTTAACTTTGCAGATTATGGATGATCCACAAATCGTCGTATGATAAATGGCACTGATTAAATTAATAAAAAAAAAAAACTGTAACACCCATTACAAACCACCAAGAAATTTCAATATCAAACCGTTAAAAACATCAATGTAAATGAAAGTAAAATAATTGTGTTTCATTTTACACTTAAACAGCCCATATCTCTTTCTTAATGTATAAATAACAACCCTCCGTTAGCATTATATTCAAATTTTTCTTCAAATTCAAGTGACCTCTCAGCTGTCCTGTAGAGGCACAACACAGTAAAATTCTAGGGTGGATGTAATGATGTGAATATCAAAAATGTATTGTGATTTAAACAGATAAATACGACGATAATTCCACAATTACTATTGAAATTAATCAACAGAATGCAACTCCATTCGGTTCTTGCACAGACAAGAATCATACAAATATTGCAAACCTTACTGTACTTTCACATACAACACCATTGTTGCAAGAGGATCAGGGAGACATAAAAATCATTTTCAAACCTGGAAAACCTCAGAAAAAGGCCAAACATCATAGGTCATCTCTATACGGTAAGAGATACTATTATTTAAAATTCTTTTGATGACATTCAACTTAGAATAACATATCATTACTTAATAGTAAACACAGTAATGTAGTGACAGTTAAACTAAATTTCTTATCTTTTTAATTTTAACTTTGCAGCCCATGGATGATCCACGAATCGTTGTATGATGAATGACACAGATTTAATTAAACCCGGGAAACCTCACAACAATTCCAAACCTATCAAATAACAGGAGCCAAGTGTACATAGAACACAAACATTATAGGACATCTTTATAGGGTAAGATATACTATTATTTATAATTCTTTTTAAGAAAATTAACATAGAATTACATATCATAACTTAACAGTAAACACAGCAGTGTAATGAAAGTAAAACTAAATTTCTTATCTTTTAATTTTGCAGCCCATGGATGATCCACGAATCGTTGTATGATGAATGACACAGATTTAATTAAACTCAGGAAACCTCACAACAATTCCAAACCTATCAAATAACAGGAGCCAAGTGTACATAGAACACAAACATTATAGGACATCTTTATAGGGTAAGAGATACTATTATTTATAATTCTTTTTAAGAAAATTAACATAGAATTACATATCATGACTTAATAGTAAACACAGTTATGTAATGACAGTTAAACTAAATTTCTTATCTTTTTAATTTTAACTTTGCAGCCCATGGATGATCCGCAAATCGTGTATGATTAATGACACAGATTTAATTAAACCCGGAAAAACTCGCAACACTTCCAAACCTATCAAATAACAGGAGCCAAGTTTACATAGAACACAAACATTATTGGACATCTGTATACGGTAAGAGATACTATTATTTAAAATTCTTTTGATGACATTCAACTTAGAATAACATATCATAACTTAATAGTAAACACAGCGATGTAATGAAAGTCAAATTAAATTTCTTTTCTTTTAACTTTGCAGATTATGGATGATCCACAAATCGTCGTATGATAAATGGCACTGATTAAATTAATAAAAAAAAAAAACTGTAACACCCATTACAAACCACCAAGAAATTTCAATATCAAACCGTTAAAAACATCAATGTAAATGAAAGTAAAATAATTGTGTTTCATTTTACACTTAAACAGCCCATATCTCTTTCTTAATGTATAAATAACAACCCTCCGTTAGCATTATATTCAAATTTTTCTTCAAATTCAAGTGACCTCTCAGCTGTCCTGTAGAGGCACAACACAGTAAAATTCTAGGGTGGATGTAATGATGTGAATATCAAAAATGTATTGTGATTTAAACAGATAAATACGACGATAATTCCACAATTACTATTGAAATTAATCAACAGAATGCAACTCCATTCGGTTCTTGCACAGACAAGAATCATACAAATATTGCAAACCTTACTGTACTTTCACATACAACACCATTGTTGCAAGAGGATCAGGGAGACATAAAAATCATTTTCAAACCTGGAAAACCTCAGAAAAAGGCCAAACATCATAGGTCATCTCTATACGGTAAGAGATACTATTATTTAAAATTCTTTTGATGACATTCAACTTAGAATAACATATCATTACTTAATAGTAAACACAGTAATGTAGTGACAGTTAAACTAAATTTCTTATCTTTTTAATTTTAACTTTGCAGCCCATGGATGATCCGCAAATCGTGTATGATTAATGACACATATTTAATTAAACCCGGGAAACCTCACAACAATTCCAAACCTATCAAATAACAGGAGCCAAGTGTACATAGAACACAAACATTATAGGACATCTTTATAGGGTAAGATATACTATTATTTATAATTCTTTTTAAGAAAATTAACATAGAATTACATATCATAACTTAACAGTAAACACAGCAGTGTAATGAAAGTAAAACTAAATTTCTTATCTTTTAATTGTGCAGCCCATGGATGATCCACGAATCGTTGTATGATGAATGACACAGATTTAATTAAACTCAGGAAACCTCACAACAATTCCAAACCTATCAAATAACAGGAGCCAAGTGTACATAGAACACAAACATTATAGGACATCTTTATAGGGTAAGAGATACTATTATTTATAATTCTTTTTAAGAAAATTAACATAGAATTACATATCATGACTTAATAGTAAACACAGTTATGTAATGACAGTTAAACTAAATTTCTTATCTTTTTAATTTTAACTTTGCAGCCCATGGATGATCCGCAAATCGTGTATGATTAATGACACAGATTTAATTAAACCCGGAAAAACTCGCAACACTTCCAAACCTATCAAATAACAGGAGCCAAGTTTACATAGAACACAAACATTATTGGACATCTGTATATGGTAAGAGATACTATTATTTAAAATTCTTTTGATGACATTCAACTTAGAATAACATATCATAACTTAATAGTAAACACAGCGATGTAATGAAAGTCAAATTAAATTTCTTTTCTTTTAACTTTGCAGATTATGGATGATCCACAAATCGTCGTATGATAAATGGCACTGATTAAATTAATAAAAAAAAAAAACTGTAACACCCATTACAAACCACTAAAAAATTTCAATATCAAACCGTTAAAAACATCAATGTAAATGAAAGTAAAATAATTGTGTTTCATTTTACACTTAAACAGCCCATATCTCTTTCTTAATGTATAAATAACAACCCTCCGTTAGCATTATATTCAAATTTTTCTTCAAATTCAAGTGACCTCTCAGCTGTCCTGTAGAGGCACAACACAGTAAAATTCTAGGGTGGATGTAATGATGTGAATATCAAAAATGTATTGTGATTTAAACAGATAAATACGACGATAATTCCACAATTACTATTGAAATTAATCAACAGAATGCAACTCCATTCGGTTCTTGCACAGACAAGAATCATACAAATATTGCAAACCTTACTGTACTTTCACATACAACACCATTGTTGCAAGAGGATCAGGGAGACATAAAAATCATTTTCAAACCTGGAAAACCTCAGAAAAAGGCCAAACATCATAGGTCATCTCTATACGGTAAGAGATACTATTATTTAAAATTCTTTTGATGACATTCAACTTAGAATAACATATCATTACTTAATAGTAAACACAGTAATGTAGTGACAGTTAAACTAAATTTCTTATCTTTTTAATTTTAACTTTGCAGCCCATGGATGATCCGCAAATCGTGTATGATTAATGACACATATTTAATTAAACCCGGGAAACCTCACAACAATTCCAAACCTATCAAATAACAGGAGCCAAGTGTACATAGAACACAAACATTATAGGACATCTTTATAGGGTAAGATATACTATTATTTATAATTCTTTTTAAGAAAATTAACATAGAATTACATATCATAACTTAACAGTAAACACAGCAGTGTAATGAAAGTAAAACTAAATTTCTTATCTTTTAATTTTGCAGCCCATGGATGATCCACGAATCGTTGTATGATGAATGACACAGATTTAATTAAACTCGGGAAACCTCACAACAATTCCAAACCTATCAAATAACAGGAGCCAAGTGTACATAGAACACAAACATTATAGGACATCTTTATAGGGTAAGAGATACTATTATTTATAATTCTTTTTAAGAAAATTAACATAGAATTACATATCATGACTTAATAGTAAACACAGTTATGTAATGACAGTTAAACTAAATTTCTTATCTTTTTAATTTTAACTTTGCAGCCCATGGATGATCCGCAAATCGTGTATGATTAATGACACAGATTTAATTAAACCCGGAAAAACTCGCAACACTTCCAAACCTATCAAATAACAGGAGCCAAGTTTACATAGAACACAAACATTATTGGACATCTGTATACGGTAAGAGATACTATTATTTAAAATTCTTTTGATGACATTCAACTTAGAATAACATATCATAACTTAATAGTAAACACAGCGATGTAATGAAAGTCAAATTAAATTTCTTTTCTTTTAACTTTGCAGATTATGGATGATCCACAAATCGTCGTATGATAAATGGCACTGATTAAATTAATAAAAAAAAAAAACTGTAACACCCATTACAAACCACTAAAAAATTTCAATATCAAACCGTTAAAAACATCAATGTAAATGAAAGTAAAATAATTGTGTTTCATTTTACACTTAAACAGCCCATATCTCTTTCTTAATGTATAAATAACAACCCTCCGTTAGCATTATATTCAAATTTTTCTTCAAATTCAAGTGACCTCTCAGCTGTCCTGTAGAGGCACAACACAGTAAAATTCTAGGGTGGATGTAATGATGTGAATATCAAAAATGTATTGTGATTTAAACAGATAAATACGACGATAATTCCACAATTACTATTGAAATTAATCAACAGAATGCAACTCCATTCGGTTCTTGCACAGACAAGAATCATACAAATATTGCAAACCTTACTGTACTTTCACATACAACACCATTGTTGCAAGAGGATCAGGGAGACATAAAAATCATTTTCAAACCTGGAAAACCTCAGAAAAAGGCCAAACATCATAGGTCATCTCTATACGGTAAGAGATACTATTATTTAAAATTCTTTTGATGACATTCAACTTAGAATAACATATCATTACTTAATAGTAAACACAGTAATGTAGTGACAGTTAAACTAAATTTCTTATCTTTTTAATTTTAACTTTGCAGCCCATGGATGATCCGCAAATCGTGTATGATTAATGACACATATTTAATTAAACCCGGGAAACCTCACAACAATTCCAAACCTATCAAATAACAGGAGCCAAGTGTACATAGAACACAAACATTATAGGACATCTTTATAGGGTAAGATATACTATTATTTATAATTCTTTTTAAGAAAATTAACATAGAATTACATATCATAACTTAACAGTAAACACAGCAGTGTAATGAAAGTAAAACTTAATTTCTTATCTTTTAATTTTGCAGCCCATGGATGATCCACGAATCGTTGTATGATGAATGACACAGATTTAATTAAACTCAGGAAACCTCACAACAATTCCAAACCTATCAAATAACAGGAGCCAAGTGTACATAGAACACAAACATTATAGGACATCTTTATAGGGTAAGAGATACTATTATTTATAATTCTTTTTAAGAAAATTAACATAGAATTACATATCATGACTTAATAGTAAACACAGTTATGTAATGACAGTTAAACTAAATTTCTTATCTTTTTAATTTTAACTTTGCAGCCCATGGATGATCCGCAAATCGTGTATGATTAATGACACAGATTTAATTAAACCCGGAAAAACTCGCAACACTTCCAAACCTATCAAATAACAGGAGCCAAGTTTACATAGAACACAAACATTATTGGACATCTGTATACGGTAAGAGATACTATTATTTAAAATTCTTTTGATGACATTCAACTTAGAATAACATATCATAACTTAATAGTAAACACAGCGATGTAATGAAAGTCAAATTAAATTTCTTTTCTTTTAACTTTGCAGATTATGGATGATCCACAAATCGTCGTATGATAAATGGCACTGATTAAATTAATAAAAAAAAAAAACTGTAACACCCATTACAAACCACCAAGAAATTTCAATATCAAACCGTTAAAAACATCAATGTAAATGAAAGTAAAATAATTGTGTTTCATTTTACACTTAAACAGCCCATATCTCTTTCTTAATGTATAAATAACAACCCTCCGTTAGCATTATATTCAAATTTTTCTTCAAATTCAAGTGACCTCTCAGCTGTCCTGTAGAGGCACAACACAGTAAAATTCTAGGGTGGATGTAATGATGTGAATATCAAAAATGTATTGTGATTTAAACAGATAAATACGACGATAATTCCACAATTACTATTGAAATTAATCAACAGAATGCAACTCCATTCGGTTCTTGCACAGACAAGAATCATACAAATATTGCAAACCTTACTGTACTTTCACATACAACACCATTGTTGCAAGAGGATCAGGGAGACATAAAAATCATTTTCAAACCTGGAAAACCTCAGAAAAAGGCCAAACATCATAGGTCATCTCTATACGGTAAGAGATACTATTATTTAAAATTCTTTTGATGACATTCAACTTAGAATAACATATCATTACTTAATAGTAAACACAGTAATGTAGTGACAGTTAAACTAAATTTCTTATCTTTTTAATTTTAACTTTGCAGCCCATGGATGATCCGCAAATCGTGTATGATTAATGACACATATTTAATTAAACCCGGGAAACCTCACAACAATTCCAAACCTATCAAATAACAGGAGCCAAGTGTACATAGAACACAAACATTATAGGACATCTTTATAGGGTAAGATATACTATTATTTATAATTCTTTTTAAGAAAATTAACATAGAATTACATATCATAACTTAACAGTAAACACAGCAGTGTAATGAAAGTAAAACTAAATTTCTTATCTTTTAATTTTGCAGCCCATGGATGATCCACGAATCGTTGTATGATGAATGACACAGATTTAATTAAACTCAGGAAACCTCACAACAATTCCAAACCTATCAAATAACAGGAGCCAAGTGTACATAGAACACAAACATTATAGGACATCTTTATAGGGTAAGAGATACTATTATTTATAATTCTTTTTAAGAAAATTAACATAGAATTACATATCATGACTTAATAGTAAACACAGTTATGTAATGACAGTTAAACTAAATTTCTTATCTTTTTAATTTTAACTTTGCAGCCCATGGATGATCCGCAAATCGTGTATGATTAATGACACAGATTTAATTAAACCCGGAAAAACTCGCAACACTTCCAAACCTATCAAATAACAGGAGCCAAGTTTACATAGAACACAAACATTATTGGACATCTGTATATGGTAAGAGATACTATTATTTAAAATTCTTTTGATGACATTCAACTTAGAATAACATATCATAACTTAATAGTAAACACAGCGATGTAATGAAAGTCAAATTAAATTTCTTTTCTTTTAACTTTGCAGATTATGGATGATCCACAAATCGTCGTATGATAAATGGCACTGATTAAATTAATAAAAAAAAAAAACTGTAACACCCATTACAAACCACTAAAAAATTTCAATATCAAACCGTTAAAAACATCAATGTAAATGAAAGTAAAATAATTGTGTTTCATTTTACACTTAAACAGCCCATATCTCTTTCTTAATGTATAAATAACAACCCTCCGTTAGCATTATATTCAAATTTTTCTTCAAATTCAAGTGACCTCTCAGCTGTCCTGTAGAGGCACAACACAGTAAAATTCTAGGGTGGATGTAATGATGTGAATATCAAAAATGTATTGTGATTTAAACAGATAAATACGACGATAATTCCACAATTACTATTGAAATTAATCAACAGAATGCAACTCCATTCGGTTCTTGCACAGACAAGAATCATACAAATATTGCAAACCTTACTGTACTTTCACATACAACACCATTGTTGCAAGAGGATCAGGGAGACATAAAAATCATTTTCAAACCTGGAAAACCTCAGAAAAAGGCCAAACATCATAGGTCATCTCTATACGGTAAGAGATACTATTATTTAAAATTCTTTTGATGACATTCAACTTAGAATAACATATCATTACTTAATAGTAAACACAGTAATGTAGTGACAGTTAAACTAAATTTCTTATCTTTTTAATTTTAACTTTGCAGCCCATGGATGATCCGCAAATCGTGTATGATTAATGACACATATTTAATTAAACCCGGGAAACCTCACAACAATTCCAAACCTATCAAATAACAGGAGCCAAGTTTACATAGAACACAAACATTATAGGACATCTTTATAGGGTAAGATATACTATTATTTATAATTCTTTTTAAGAAAATTAACATAGAATTACATATCATAACTTAACAGTAAACACAGCAGTGTAATGAAAGTAAAACTAAATTTCTTATCTTTTAATTTTGCAGCCCATGGATGATCCACGAATCGTTGTATGATGAATGACACAGATTTAATTAAACTCAGGAAACCTCACAACAATTCCAAACCTATCAAATAACAGGAGCCAAGTGTACATAGAACACAAACATTATAGGACATCTTTATAGGGTAAGAGATACTATTATTTATAATTCTTTTTAAGAAAATTAACATAGAATTACATATCATGACTTAATAGTAAACACAGTTATGTAATGACAGTTAAACTAAATTTCTTATCTTTTTAATTTTAACTTTGCAGCCCATGGATGATCCGCAAATCGTGTATGATTAATGACACAGATTTAATTAAACCCGGAAAAACTCGCAACACTTCCAAACCTATCAAATAACAGGAGCCAAGTTTACATAGAACACAAACATTATTGGACATCTGTATACGGTAAGAGATACTATTATTTAAAATTCTTTTGATGACATTCAACTTAGAATAACATATCATAACTTAATAGTAAACACAGCGATGTAATGAAAGTCAAATTAAATTTCTTTTCTTTTAACTTTGCAGATTATGGATGATCCACAAATCGTCGTATGATAAATGGCACTGATTAAATTAATAAAAAAAAAAAACTGTAACACCCATTACAAACCACTAAAAAATTTCAATATCAAACCGTTAAAAACATCAATGTAAATGAAAGTAAAATAATTGTGTTTCATTTTACACTTAAACAGCCCATATCTCTTTCTTAATGTATAAATAACAACCCTCCGTTAGCATTATATTCAAATTTTTCTTCAAATTCAAGTGACCTCTCAGCTGTCCTGTAGAGGCACAACACAGTAAAATTCTAGGGTGGATGTAATGATGTGAATATCAAAAATGTATTGTGATTTAAACAGATAAATACGACGATAATTCCACAATTACTATTGAAATTAATCAACAGAATGCAACTCCATTCGGTTCTTGCACAGACAAGAATCATACAAATATTGCAAACCTTACTGTACTTTCACATACAACACCATTGTTGCAAGAGGATCAGGGAGACATAAAAATCATTTTCAAACCTGGAAAACCTCAGAAAAAGGCCAAACATCATAGGTCATCTCTATACGGTAAGAGATACTATTATTTAAAATTCTTTTGATGACATTCAACTTAGAATAACATATCATTACTTAATAGTAAACACAGTAATGTAGTGACAGTTAAACTAAATTTCTTATCTTTTTAATTTTAACTTTGCAGCCCATGGATGATCCGCAAATCGTGTATGATTAATGACACATATTTAATTAAACCCGGGAAACCTCACAACAATTCCAAACCTATCAAATAACAGGAGCCAAGTGTACATAGAACACAAACATTATAGGACATCTTTATAGGGTAAGATATACTATTATTTATAATTCTTTTTAAGAAAATTAACATAGAATTACATATCATAACTTAACAGTAAACACAGCAGTGTAATGAAAGTAAAACTAAATTTCTTATCTTTTAATTTTGCAGCCCATGGATGATCCACGAATCGTTGTATGATGAATGACACAGATTTAATTAAACTCGGGAAACCTCACAACAATTCCAAACCTATCAAATAACAGGAGCCAAGTGTACATAGAACACAAACATTATAGGACATCTTTATAGGGTAAGAGATACTATTATTTATAATTCTTTTTAAGAAAATTAACATAGAATTACATATCATGACTTAATAGTAAACACAGTTATGTAATGACAGTTAAACTAAATTTCTTATCTTTTTAATTTTAACTTTGCAGCCCATGGATGATCCGCAAATCGTGTATGATTAATGACACAGATTTAATTAAACCCGGAAAAACTCGCAACACTTCCAAACCTATCAAATAACAGGAGCCAAGTTTACATAGAACACAAACATTATTGGACATCTGTATACGGTAAGAGATACTATTATTTAAAATTCTTTTGATGACATTCAACTTAGAATAACATATCATAACTTAATAGTAAACACAGCGATGTAATGAAAGTCAAATTAAATTTCTTTTCTTTTAACTTTGCAGATTATGGATGATCCACAAATCGTCGTATGATAAATGGCACTGATTAAATTAATAAAAAAAAAAAACTGTAACACCCATTACAAACCACCAAGAAATTTCAATATCAAACCGTTAAAAACATCAATGTAAATGAAAGTAAAATAATTGTGTTTCATTTTACACTTAAACAGCCCATATCTCTTTCTTAATGTATAAATAACAACCCTCCTTTAGCATTATATTCAAATTTTTCTTCAAATTCAAGTGACCTCTCAGCTGTCCTGTAGAGGCACAACACAGTAAAATTCTAGGGTGGATGTAATGATGTGAATATCAAAAATGTATTGTGATTTAAACAGATAAATACGACGATAATTCCACAATTACTATTGAAATTAATCAACAGAATGCGGCTCCATTCGGTTCTTGCACAGACAAGAATCATACAAATATTGCAAACCTTACTGTACTTTCACATACAACACCATTGTTGCAAGAGGATCAGGGAGACATAAAAATCATTATTCAAACCTGGAAAACCTCAGAAAAAGGCCAAACATCATAGGACATCTCTATACGGTAAGAGATACTATTATTTAAAATTCTTTTGATGACATTCAACTTAGAATAACATATCATTACTTAATAGTAAACACAGCAATGTAGTGACAGTTAAACTAAATTTCTTATCTTTTTAATTTTAACTTTGCAGCCCATGGATGATCCACGAATCGTTGTATGATGAATGACACAGATTTAATTAAACCCGGGAAACCTCACAACAATTCCAAACCTATCAAATAACAGGAGCCAAGTGTACATAGAACACAAACATTATAGGACATCTTTATAGGGTAAGATATACTATTATTTATAATTCTTTTTAAGAAAATTAACATAGAATTACATATCATAACTTAACAGTTAACACAGCAGTGTAATGAAAGTAAAACTAAATTTCTTATCTTTTAATTTTGCAGCCCATGGATGATCCACGAATCGTTGTATGATGAATGACACAGATTTAATTAAACTCGGGAAACCTCACAACAATTCCAAACCTATCAAATAACAGGAGCCAAGTGTACATAGAACACAAACATTATAGGACATCTTTATAGGGTAAGAGATACTATTATTTATAATTCTTTTTAAGAAAATTAACATAGAATTACATATCATGACTTAATAGTAAACACAGTTATGTAATGACAGTTAAACTAAATTTCTTATCTTTTTAATTTTAACTTTGCAGCCCATGGATGATCCGCAAATCGTGTATGATTAATGACACAGATTTAATTAAACCCGGAAAAACTCGCAACACTTCCAAACCTATCAAATAACAGGAGCCAAGTTTACATAGAACACAAACATTATTGGACATCTGTATACGGTAAGAGATACTATTATTTAAAATTCTTTTGATGACATTCAACTTAGAATAACATATCATAACTTAATAGTAAACACAGCGATGTAATGAAAGTCAAATTAAATTTCTTTTCTTTTAACTTTGCAGATTATGGATGATCCACAAATCGTCGTATGATAAATGGCACTGATTAAATTAATAAAAAAAAAAAACTGTAACACCCATTACAAACCACTAAAAAATTTCAATATCAAACCGTTAAAAACATCAATGTAAATGAAAGTAAAATAATTGTGTTTCATTTTACACTTAAACAGCCCATATCTCTTTCTTAATGTATAAATAACAACCCTCCGTTAGCATTATATTCAAATTTTTCTTCAAATTCAAGTGACCTCTCAGCTGTCCTGTAGAGGCACAACACAGTAAAATTCTAGGGTGGATGTAATGATGTGAATATCAAAAATGTATTGTGATTTAAACAGATAAATACGACGATAATTCCACAATTACTATTGAAATTAATCAACAGAATGCAACTCCATTCGGTTCTTGCACAGACAAGAATCATACAAATATTGCAAACCTTACTGTACTTTCACATACAACACCATTGTTGCAAGAGGATCAGGGAGACATAAAAATCATTTTCAAACCTGGAAAACCTCAGAAAAAGGCCAAACATCATAGGTCATCTCTATACGGTAAGAGATACTATTATTTAAAATTCTTTTGATGACATTCAACTTAGAATAACATATCATTACTTAATAGTAAACACAGTAATGTAGTGACAGTTAAACTAAATTTCTTATCTTTTTAATTTTAACTTTGCAGCCCATGGATGATCCGCAAATCGTGTATGATTAATGACACATATTTAATTAAACCCGGGAAACCTCACAACAATTCCAAACCTATCAAATAACAGGAGCCAAGTGTACATAGAACACAAACATTATAGGACATCTTTATAGGGTAAGATATACTATTATTTATAATTCTTTTTAAGAAAATTAACATAGAATTACATATCATAACTTAACAGTAAACACAGCAGTGTAATGAAAGTAAAACTAAATTTCTTATCTTTTAATTTTGCAGCCCATGGATGATCCACGAATCGTTGTATGATGAATGACACAGATTTAATTAAACTCAGGAAACCTCACAACAATTCCAAACCTATCAAATAACAGGAGCCAAGTGTACATAGAACACAAACATTATAGGACATCTTTATAGGGTAAGAGATACTATTATTTATAATTCTTTTTAAGAAAATTAACATAGAATTACATATCATGACTTAATAGTAAACACAGTTATGTAATGACAGTTAAACTAAATTTCTTATCTTTTTAATTTTAACTTTGCAGCCCATGGATGATCCGCAAATCGTGTATGATTAATGACACAGATTTAATTAAACCCGGAAAAACTCGCAACACTTCCAAACCTATCAAATAACAGGAGCCAAGTTTACATAGAACACAAACATTATTGGACATCTGTATACGGTAAGAGATACTATTATTTAAAATTCTTTTGATGACATTCAACTTAGAATAACATATCATAACTTAATAGTAAACACAGCGATGTAATGAAAGTCAAATTAAATTTCTTTTCTTTTAACTTTGCAGATTATGGATGATCCACAAATCGTCGTATGATAAATGGCACTGATTAAATTAATAAAAAAAAAAAACTGTAACACCCATTACAAACCACCAAGAAATTTCAATATCAAACCGTTAAAAACATCAATGTAAATGAAAGTAAAATAATTGTGTTTCATTTTACACTTAAACAGCCCATATCTCTTTCTTAATGTATAAATAACAACCCTCCTTTAGCATTATATTCAAATTTTTCTTCAAATTCAAGTGACCTCTCAGCTGTCCTGTAGAGGCACAACACAGTAAAATTCTAGGGTGGATGTAATGATGTGAATATCAAAAATGTATTGTGATTTAAACAGATAAATACGACGATAATTCCACAATTACTATTGAAATTAATCAACAGAATGCGGCTCCATTCGGTTCTTGCACAGACAAGAATCATACAAATATTGCAAACCTTACTGTACTTTCACATACAACACCATTGTTGCAAGAGGATCAGGGAGACATAAAAATCATTATTCAAACCTGGAAAACCTCAGAAAAAGGCCAAACATCATAGGACATCTCTATACGGTAAGAGATACTATTATTTAAAATTCTTTTGATGACATTCAACTTAGAATAACATATCATTACTTAATAGTAAACACAGCAATGTAGTGACAGTTAAACTAAATTTCTTATCTTTTTAATTTTAACTTTGCAGCCCATGGATGATCCACGAATCGTTGTATGATGAATGACACAGATTTAATTAAACCCGGGAAACCTCACAACAATTCCAAACCTATCAAATAACAGGAGCCAAGTGTACATAGAACACAAACATTATAGGACATCTCTATACGGTAAGAGATACTATTATTTAAAATTCTTTTTAAGAAAATTAACATAGAATTACATATCATAACTTAACAGTAAACACAGCAGTGTAATGAAAGTAAAACTAAATTTCTTATCTTTTAATTTTGCAGCCCATGGATGATCCACGAATCGTTGTATGATGAATGACACAGATTTAATTAAACTCAGGAAACCTCACAACAATTCCAAACCTATCAAATAACAGGAGCCAAGTGTACATAGAACACAAACATTATAGGACATCTTTATAGGGTAAGAGATACTATTATTTATAATTCTTTTTAAGAAAATTAACATAGAATTACATATCATGACTTAATAGTAAACACAGTTATGTAATGACAGTTAAACTAAATTTCTTATCTTTTTAATTTTAACTTTGCAGCCCATGGATGATCCGCAAATCGTGTATGATTAATGACACAGATTTAATTAAACCCGGAAAAACTCGCAACACTTCCAAACCTATCAAATAACAGGAGCCAAGTTTACATAGAACACAAACATTATTGGACATCTGTATACGGTAAGAGATACTATTATTTAAAATTCTTTTGATGACATTCAACTTAGAATAACATATCATAACTTAATAGTAAACACAGCGATGTAATGAAAGTCAAATTAAATTTCTTTTCTTTTAACTTTGCAGATTATGGATGATCCACAAATCGTCGTATGATAAATGGCACTGATTAAATTAATAAAAAAAAAAAACTGTAACACCCATTACAAACCACCAAGAAATTTCAATATCAAACCGTTAAAAACATCAATGTAAATGAAAGTAAAATAATTGTGTTTCATTTTACACTTAAACAGCCCATATCTCTTTCTTAATGTATAAATAACAACCCTCCGTTAGCATTATATTCAAATTTTTCTTCAAATTCAAGTGACCTCTCAGCTGTCCTGTAGAGGCACAACACAGTAAAATTCTAGGGTGGATGTAATGATGTGAATATCAAAAATGTATTGTGATTTAAACAGATAAATACGACGATAATTCCACAATTACTATTGAAATTAATCAACAGAATGCAACTCCATTCGGTTCTTGCACAGACAAGAATCATACAAATATTGCAAACCTTACTGTACTTTCACATACAACACCATTGTTGCAAGAGGATCAGGGAGACATAAAAATCATTTTCAAACCTGGAAAACCTCAGAAAAAGGCCAAACATCATAGGTCATCTCTATACGGTAAGAGATACTATTATTTAAAATTCTTTTGATGACATTCAACTTAGAATAACATATCATTACTTAATAGTAAACACAGTAATGTAGTGACAGTTAAACTAAATTTCTTATCTTTTTAATTTTAACTTTGCAGCCCATGGATGATCCGCAAATCGTGTATGATTAATGACACATATTTAATTAAACCCGGGAAACCTCACAACAATTCCAAACCTATCAAATAACAGGAGCCAAGTGTACATAGAACACAAACATTATAGGACATCTTTATAGGGTAAGATATACTATTATTTATAATTCTTTTTAAGAAAATTAACATAGAATTACATATCATAACTTAACAGTAAACACAGCAGTGTAATGAAAGTAAAACTAAATTTCTTATCTTTTAATTGTGCAGCCCATGGATGATCCACGAATCGTTGTATGATGAATGACACAGATTTAATTAAACTCAGGAAACCTCACAACAATTCCAAACCTATCAAATAACAGGAGCCAAGTGTACATAGAACACAAACATTATAGGACATCTTTATAGGGTAAGAGATACTATTATTTATAATTCTTTTTAAGAAAATTAACATAGAATTACATATCATGACTTAATAGTAAACACAGTTATGTAATGACAGTTAAACTAAATTTCTTATCTTTTTAATTTTAACTTTGCAGCCCATGGATGATCCGCAAATCGTGTATGATTAATGACACAGATTTAATTAAACCCGGAAAAACTCGCAACACTTCCAAACCTATCAAATAACAGGAGCCAAGTTTACATAGAACACAAACATTATTGGACATCTGTATATGGTAAGAGATACTATTATTTAAAATTCTTTTGATGACATTCAACTTAGAATAACATATCATAACTTAATAGTAAACACAGCGATGTAATGAAAGTCAAATTAAATTTCTTTTCTTTTAACTTTGCAGATTATGGATGATCCACAAATCGTCGTATGATAAATGGCACTGATTAAATTAATAAAAAAAAAAAACTGTAACACCCATTACAAACCACTAAAAAATTTCAATATCAAACCGTTAAAAACATCAATGTAAATGAAAGTAAAATAATTGTGTTTCATTTTACACTTAAACAGCCCATATCTCTTTCTTAATGTATAAATAACAACCCTCCGTTAGCATTATATTCAAATTTTTCTTCAAATTCAAGTGACCTCTCAGCTGTCCTGTAGAGGCACAACACAGTAAAATTCTAGGGTGGATGTAATGATGTGAATATCAAAAATGTATTGTGATTTAAACAGATAAATACGACGATAATTCCACAATTACTATTGAAATTAATCAACAGAATGCAACTCCATTCGGTTCTTGCACAGACAAGAATCATACAAATATTGCAAACCTTACTGTACTTTCACATACAACACCATTGTTGCAAGAGGATCAGGGAGACATAAAAATCATTTTCAAACCTGGAAAACCTCAGAAAAAGGCCAAACATCATAGGTCATCTCTATACGGTAAGAGATACTATTATTTAAAATTCTTTTGATGACATTCAACTTAGAATAACATATCATTACTTAATAGTAAACACAGTAATGTAGTGACAGTTAAACTAAATTTCTTATCTTTTTAATTTTAACTTTGCAGCCCATGGATGATCCGCAAATCGTGTATGATTAATGACACATATTTAATTAAACCCGGGAAACCTCACAACAATTCCAAACCTATCAAATAACAGGAGCCAAGTGTACATAGAACACAAACATTATAGGACATCTTTATAGGGTAAGATATACTATTATTTATAATTCTTTTTAAGAAAATTAACATAGAATTACATATCATAACTTAACAGTAAACACAGCAGTGTAATGAAAGTAAAACTAAATTTCTTATCTTTTAATTTTGCAGCCCATGGATGATCCACGAATCGTTGTATGATGAATGACACAGATTTAATTAAACTCGGGAAACCTCACAACAATTCCAAACCTATCAAATAACAGGAGCCAAGTGTACATAGAACACAAACATTATAGGACATCTTTATAGGGTAAGAGATACTATTATTTATAATTCTTTTTAAGAAAATTAACATAGAATTACATATCATGACTTAATAGTAAACACAGTTATGTAATGACAGTTAAACTAAATTTCTTATCTTTTTAATTTTAACTTTGCAGCCCATGGATGATCCGCAAATCGTGTATGATTAATGACACAGATTTAATTAAACCCGGAAAAACTCGCAACACTTCCAAACCTATCAAATAACAGGAGCCAAGTTTACATAGAACACAAACATTATTGGACATCTGTATACGGTAAGAGATACTATTATTTAAAATTCTTTTGATGACATTCAACTTAGAATAACATATCATAACTTAATAGTAAACACAGCGATGTAATGAAAGTCAAATTAAATTTCTTTTCTTTTAACTTTGCAGATTATGGATGATCCACAAATCGTCGTATGATAAATGGCACTGATTAAATTAATAAAAAAAAAAAACTGTAACACCCATTACAAACCACTAAAAAATTTCAATATCAAACCGTTAAAAACATCAATGTAAATGAAAGTAAAATAATTGTGTTTCATTTTACACTTAAACAGCCCATATCTCTTTCTTAATGTATAAATAACAACCCTCCGTTAGCATTATATTCAAATTTTTCTTCAAATTCAAGTGACCTCTCAGCTGTCCTGTAGAGGCACAACACAGTAAAATTCTAGGGTGGATGTAATGATGTGAATATCAAAAATGTATTGTGATTTAAACAGATAAATACGACGATAATTCCACAATTACTATTGAAATTAATCAACAGAATGCAACTCCATTCGGTTCTTGCACAGACAAGAATCATACAAATATTGCAAACCTTACTGTACTTTCACATACAACACCATTGTTGCAAGAGGATCAGGGAGACATAAAAATCATTTTCAAACCTGGAAAACCTCAGAAAAAGGCCAAACATCATAGGTCATCTCTATACGGTAAGAGATACTATTATTTAAAATTCTTTTGATGACATTCAACTTAGAATAACATATCATTACTTAATAGTAAACACAGTAATGTAGTGACAGTTAAACTAAATTTCTTATCTTTTTAATTTTAACTTTGCAGCCCATGGATGATCCGCAAATCGTGTATGATTAATGACACATATTTAATTAAACCCGGGAAACCTCACAACAATTCCAAACCTATCAAATAACAGGAGCCAAGTGTACATAGAACACAAACATTATAGGACATCTTTATAGGGTAAGATATACTATTATTTATAATTCTTTTTAAGAAAATTAACATAGAATTACATATCATAACTTAACAGTAAACACAGCAGTGTAATGAAAGTAAAACTTAATTTCTTATCTTTTAATTTTGCAGCCCATGGATGATCCACGAATCGTTGTATGATGAATGACACAGATTTAATTAAACTCAGGAAACCTCACAACAATTCCAAACCTATCAAATAACAGGAGCCAAGTGTACATAGAACACAAACATTATAGGACATCTTTATAGGGTAAGAGATACTATTATTTATAATTCTTTTTAAGAAAATTAACATAGAATTACATATCATGACTTAATAGTAAACACAGTTATGTAATGACAGTTAAACTAAATTTCTTATCTTTTTAATTTTAACTTTGCAGCCCATGGATGATCCGCAAATCGTGTATGATTAATGACACAGATTTAATTAAACCCGGAAAAACTCGCAACACTTCCAAACCTATCAAATAACAGGAGCCAAGTTTACATAGAACACAAACATTATTGGACATCTGTATACGGTAAGAGATACTATTATTTAAAATTCTTTTGATGACATTCAACTTAGAATAACATATCATAACTTAATAGTAAACACAGCGATGTAATGAAAGTCAAATTAAATTTCTTTTCTTTTAACTTTGCAGATTATGGATGATCCACAAATCGTCGTATGATAAATGGCACTGATTAAATTAATAAAAAAAAAAAACTGTAACACCCATTACAAACCACCAAGAAATTTCAATATCAAACCGTTAAAAACATCAATGTAAATGAAAGTAAAATAATTGTGTTTCATTTTACACTTAAACAGCCCATATCTCTTTCTTAATGTATAAATAACAACCCTCCGTTAGCATTATATTCAAATTTTTCTTCAAATTCAAGTGACCTCTCAGCTGTCCTGTAGAGGCACAACACAGTAAAATTCTAGGGTGGATGTAATGATGTGAATATCAAAAATGTATTGTGATTTAAACAGATAAATACGACGATAATTCCACAATTACTATTGAAATTAATCAACAGAATGCAACTCCATTCGGTTCTTGCACAGACAAGAATCATACAAATATTGCAAACCTTACTGTACTTTCACATACAACACCATTGTTGCAAGAGGATCAGGGAGACATAAAAATCATTTTCAAACCTGGAAAACCTCAGAAAAAGGCCAAACATCATAGGTCATCTCTATACGGTAAGAGATACTATTATTTAAAATTCTTTTGATGACATTCAACTTAGAATAACATATCATTACTTAATAGTAAACACAGTAATGTAGTGACAGTTAAACTAAATTTCTTATCTTTTTAATTTTAACTTTGCAGCCCATGGATGATCCGCAAATCGTGTATGATTAATGACACATATTTAATTAAACCCGGGAAACCTCACAACAATTCCAAACCTATCAAATAACAGGAGCCAAGTGTACATAGAACACAAACATTATAGGACATCTTTATAGGGTAAGATATACTATTATTTATAATTCTTTTTAAGAAAATTAACATAGAATTACATATCATAACTTAACAGTAAACACAGCAGTGTAATGAAAGTAAAACTAAATTTCTTATCTTTTAATTTTGCAGCCCATGGATGATCCACGAATCGTTGTATGATGAATGACACAGATTTAATTAAACTCAGGAAACCTCACAACAATTCCAAACCTATCAAATAACAGGAGCCAAGTGTACATAGAACACAAACATTATAGGACATCTTTATAGGGTAAGAGATACTATTATTTATAATTCTTTTTAAGAAAATTAACATAGAATTACATATCATGACTTAATAGTAAACACAGTTATGTAATGACAGTTAAACTAAATTTCTTATCTTTTTAATTTTAACTTTGCAGCCCATGGATGATCCGCAAATCGTGTATGATTAATGACACAGATTTAATTAAACCCGGAAAAACTCGCAACACTTCCAAACCTATCAAATAACAGGAGCCAAGTTTACATAGAACACAAACATTATTGGACATCTGTATATGGTAAGAGATACTATTATTTAAAATTCTTTTGATGACATTCAACTTAGAATAACATATCATAACTTAATAGTAAACACAGCGATGTAATGAAAGTCAAATTAAATTTCTTTTCTTTTAACTTTGCAGATTATGGATGATCCACAAATCGTCGTATGATAAATGGCACTGATTAAATTAATAAAAAAAAAAAACTGTAACACCCATTACAAACCACTAAAAAATTTCAATATCAAACCGTTAAAAACATCAATGTAAATGAAAGTAAAATAATTGTGTTTCATTTTACACTTAAACAGCCCATATCTCTTTCTTAATGTATAAATAACAACCCTCCGTTAGCATTATATTCAAATTTTTCTTCAAATTCAAGTGACCTCTCAGCTGTCCTGTAGAGGCACAACACAGTAAAATTCTAGGGTGGATGTAATGATGTGAATATCAAAAATGTATTGTGATTTAAACAGATAAATACGACGATAATTCCACAATTACTATTGAAATTAATCAACAGAATGCAACTCCATTCGGTTCTTGCACAGACAAGAATCATACAAATATTGCAAACCTTACTGTACTTTCACATACAACACCATTGTTGCAAGAGGATCAGGGAGACATAAAAATCATTTTCAAACCTGGAAAACCTCAGAAAAAGGCCAAACATCATAGGTCATCTCTATACGGTAAGAGATACTATTATTTAAAATTCTTTTGATGACATTCAACTTAGAATAACATATCATTACTTAATAGTAAACACAGTAATGTAGTGACAGTTAAACTAAATTTCTTATCTTTTTAATTTTAACTTTGCAGCCCATGGATGATCCGCAAATCGTGTATGATTAATGACACATATTTAATTAAACCCGGGAAACCTCACAACAATTCCAAACCTATCAAATAACAGGAGCCAAGTTTACATAGAACACAAACATTATAGGACATCTTTATAGGGTAAGATATACTATTATTTATAATTCTTTTTAAGAAAATTAACATAGAATTACATATCATAACTTAACAGTAAACACAGCAGTGTAATGAAAGTAAAACTAAATTTCTTATCTTTTAATTTTGCAGCCCATGGATGATCCACGAATCGTTGTATGATGAATGACACAGATTTAATTAAACTCAGGAAACCTCACAACAATTCCAAACCTATCAAATAACAGGAGCCAAGTGTACATAGAACACAAACATTATAGGACATCTTTATAGGGTAAGAGATACTATTATTTATAATTCTTTTTAAGAAAATTAACATAGAATTACATATCATGACTTAATAGTAAACACAGTTATGTAATGACAGTTAAACTAAATTTCTTATCTTTTTAATTTTAACTTTGCAGCCCATGGATGATCCGCAAATCGTGTATGATTAATGACACAGATTTAATTAAACCCGGAAAAACTCGCAACACTTCCAAACCTATCAAATAACAGGAGCCAAGTTTACATAGAACACAAACATTATTGGACATCTGTATACGGTAAGAGATACTATTATTTAAAATTCTTTTGATGACATTCAACTTAGAATAACATATCATAACTTAATAGTAAACACAGCGATGTAATGAAAGTCAAATTAAATTTCTTTTCTTTTAACTTTGCAGATTATGGATGATCCACAAATCGTCGTATGATAAATGGCACTGATTAAATTAATAAAAAAAAAAAACTGTAACACCCATTACAAACCACTAAAAAATTTCAATATCAAACCGTTAAAAACATCAATGTAAATGAAAGTAAAATAATTGTGTTTCATTTTACACTTAAACAGCCCATATCTCTTTCTTAATGTATAAATAACAACCCTCCGTTAGCATTATATTCAAATTTTTCTTCAAATTCAAGTGACCTCTCAGCTGTCCTGTAGAGGCACAACACAGTAAAATTCTAGGGTGGATGTAATGATGTGAATATCAAAAATGTATTGTGATTTAAACAGATAAATACGACGATAATTCCACAATTACTATTGAAATTAATCAACAGAATGCAACTCCATTCGGTTCTTGCACAGACAAGAATCATACAAATATTGCAAACCTTACTGTACTTTCACATACAACACCATTGTTGCAAGAGGATCAGGGAGACATAAAAATCATTTTCAAACCTGGAAAACCTCAGAAAAAGGCCAAACATCATAGGTCATCTCTATACGGTAAGAGATACTATTATTTAAAATTCTTTTGATGACATTCAACTTAGAATAACATATCATTACTTAATAGTAAACACAGTAATGTAGTGACAGTTAAACTAAATTTCTTATCTTTTTAATTTTAACTTTGCAGCCCATGGATGATCCGCAAATCGTGTATGATTAATGACACATATTTAATTAAACCCGGGAAACCTCACAACAATTCCAAACCTATCAAATAACAGGAGCCAAGTGTACATAGAACACAAACATTATAGGACATCTTTATAGGGTAAGATATACTATTATTTATAATTCTTTTTAAGAAAATTAACATAGAATTACATATCATAACTTAACAGTAAACACAGCAGTGTAATGAAAGTAAAACTAAATTTCTTATCTTTTAATTTTGCAGCCCATGGATGATCCACGAATCGTTGTATGATGAATGACACAGATTTAATTAAACTCGGGAAACCTCACAACAATTCCAAACCTATCAAATAACAGGAGCCAAGTGTACATAGAACACAAACATTATAGGACATCTTTATAGGGTAAGAGATACTATTATTTATAATTCTTTTTAAGAAAATTAACATAGAATTACATATCATGACTTAATAGTAAACACAGTTATGTAATGACAGTTAAACTAAATTTCTTATCTTTTTAATTTTAACTTTGCAGCCCATGGATGATCCGCAAATCGTGTATGATTAATGACACAGATTTAATTAAACCCGGAAAAACTCGCAACACTTCCAAACCTATCAAATAACAGGAGCCAAGTTTACATAGAACACAAACATTATTGGACATCTGTATACGGTAAGAGATACTATTATTTAAAATTCTTTTGATGACATTCAACTTAGAATAACATATCATAACTTAATAGTAAACACAGCGATGTAATGAAAGTCAAATTAAATTTCTTTTCTTTTAACTTTGCAGATTATGGATGATCCACAAATCGTCGTATGATAAATGGCACTGATTAAATTAATAAAAAAAAAAAACTGTAACACCCATTACAAACCACCAAGAAATTTCAATATCAAACCGTTAAAAACATCAATGTAAATGAAAGTAAAATAATTGTGTTTCATTTTACACTTAAACAGCCCATATCTCTTTCTTAATGTATAAATAACAACCCTCCTTTAGCATTATATTCAAATTTTTCTTCAAATTCAAGTGACCTCTCAGCTGTCCTGTAGAGGCACAACACAGTAAAATTCTAGGGTGGATGTAATGATGTGAATATCAAAAATGTATTGTGATTTAAACAGATAAATACGACGATAATTCCACAATTACTATTGAAATTAATCAACAGAATGCGGCTCCATTCGGTTCTTGCACAGACAAGAATCATACAAATATTGCAAACCTTACTGTACTTTCACATACAACACCATTGTTGCAAGAGGATCAGGGAGACATAAAAATCATTATTCAAACCTGGAAAACCTCAGAAAAAGGCCAAACATCATAGGACATCTCTATACGGTAAGAGATACTATTATTTAAAATTCTTTTGATGACATTCAACTTAGAATAACATATCATTACTTAATAGTAAACACAGCAATGTAGTGACAGTTAAACTAAATTTCTTATCTTTTTAATTTTAACTTTGCAGCCCATGGATGATCCACGAATCGTTGTATGATGAATGACACAGATTTAATTAAACCCGGGAAACCTCACAACAATTCCAAACCTATCAAATAACAGGAGCCAAGTGTACATAGAACACAAACATTATAGGACATCTTTATAGGGTAAGATATACTATTATTTATAATTCTTTTTAAGAAAATTAACATAGAATTACATATCATAACTTAACAGTTAACACAGCAGTGTAATGAAAGTAAAACTAAATTTCTTATCTTTTAATTTTGCAGCCCATGGATGATCCACGAATCGTTGTATGATGAATGACACAGATTTAATTAAACTCGGGAAACCTCACAACAATTCCAAACCTATCAAATAACAGGAGCCAAGTGTACATAGAACACAAACATTATAGGACATCTTTATAGGGTAAGAGATACTATTATTTATAATTCTTTTTAAGAAAATTAACATAGAATTACATATCATGACTTAATAGTAAACACAGTTATGTAATGACAGTTAAACTAAATTTCTTATCTTTTTAATTTTAACTTTGCAGCCCATGGATGATCCGCAAATCGTGTATGATTAATGACACAGATTTAATTAAACCCGGAAAAACTCGCAACACTTCCAAACCTATCAAATAACAGGAGCCAAGTTTACATAGAACACAAACATTATTGGACATCTGTATACGGTAAGAGATACTATTATTTAAAATTCTTTTGATGACATTCAACTTAGAATAACATATCATAACTTAATAGTAAACACAGCGATGTAATGAAAGTCAAATTAAATTTCTTTTCTTTTAACTTTGCAGATTATGGATGATCCACAAATCGTCGTATGATAAATGGCACTGATTAAATTAATAAAAAAAAAAAACTGTAACACCCATTACAAACCACTAAAAAATTTCAATATCAAACCGTTAAAAACATCAATGTAAATGAAAGTAAAATAATTGTGTTTCATTTTACACTTAAACAGCCCATATCTCTTTCTTAATGTATAAATAACAACCCTCCGTTAGCATTATATTCAAATTTTTCTTCAAATTCAAGTGACCTCTCAGCTGTCCTGTAGAGGCACAACACAGTAAAATTCTAGGGTGGATGTAATGATGTGAATATCAAAAATGTATTGTGATTTAAACAGATAAATACGACGATAATTCCACAATTACTATTGAAATTAATCAACAGAATGCAACTCCATTCGGTTCTTGCACAGACAAGAATCATACAAATATTGCAAACCTTACTGTACTTTCACATACAACACCATTGTTGCAAGAGGATCAGGGAGACATAAAAATCATTTTCAAACCTGGAAAACCTCAGAAAAAGGCCAAACATCATAGGTCATCTCTATACGGTAAGAGATACTATTATTTAAAATTCTTTTGATGACATTCAACTTAGAATAACATATCATTACTTAATAGTAAACACAGTAATGTAGTGACAGTTAAACTAAATTTCTTATCTTTTTAATTTTAACTTTGCAGCCCATGGATGATCCGCAAATCGTGTATGATTAATGACACATATTTAATTAAACCCGGGAAACCTCACAACAATTCCAAACCTATCAAATAACAGGAGCCAAGTGTACATAGAACACAAACATTATAGGACATCTTTATAGGGTAAGATATACTATTATTTATAATTCTTTTTAAGAAAATTAACATAGAATTACATATCATAACTTAACAGTAAACACAGCAGTGTAATGAAAGTAAAACTAAATTTCTTATCTTTTAATTTTGCAGCCCATGGATGATCCACGAATCGTTGTATGATGAATGACACAGATTTAATTAAACTCAGGAAACCTCACAACAATTCCAAACCTATCAAATAACAGGAGCCAAGTGTACATAGAACACAAACATTATAGGACATCTTTATAGGGTAAGAGATACTATTATTTATAATTCTTTTTAAGAAAATTAACATAGAATTACATATCATGACTTAATAGTAAACACAGTTATGTAATGACAGTTAAACTAAATTTCTTATCTTTTTAATTTTAACTTTGCAGCCCATGGATGATCCGCAAATCGTGTATGATTAATGACACAGATTTAATTAAACCCGGAAAAACTCGCAACACTTCCAAACCTATCAAATAACAGGAGCCAAGTTTACATAGAACACAAACATTATTGGACATCTGTATACGGTAAGAGATACTATTATTTAAAATTCTTTTGATGACATTCAACTTAGAATAACATATCATAACTTAATAGTAAACACAGCGATGTAATGAAAGTCAAATTAAATTTCTTTTCTTTTAACTTTGCAGATTATGGATGATCCACAAATCGTCGTATGATAAATGGCACTGATTAAATTAATAAAAAAAAAAAACTGTAACACCCATTACAAACCACCAAGAAATTTCAATATCAAACCGTTAAAAACATCAATGTAAATGAAAGTAAAATAATTGTGTTTCATTTTACACTTAAACAGCCCATATCTCTTTCTTAATGTATAAATAACAACCCTCCTTTAGCATTATATTCAAATTTTTCTTCAAATTCAAGTGACCTCTCAGCTGTCCTGTAGAGGCACAACACAGTAAAATTCTAGGGTGGATGTAATGATGTGAATATCAAAAATGTATTGTGATTTAAACAGATAAATACGACGATAATTCCACAATTACTATTGAAATTAATCAACAGAATGCGGCTCCATTCGGTTCTTGCACAGACAAGAATCATACAAATATTGCAAACCTTACTGTACTTTCACATACAACACCATTGTTGCAAGAGGATCAGGGAGACATAAAAATCATTATTCAAACCTGGAAAACCTCAGAAAAAGGCCAAACATCATAGGACATCTCTATACGGTAAGAGATACTATTATTTAAAATTCTTTTGATGACATTCAACTTAGAATAACATATCATTACTTAATAGTAAACACAGCAATGTAGTGACAGTTAAACTAAATTTCTTATCTTTTTAATTTTAACTTTGCAGCCCATGGATGATCCACGAATCGTTGTATGATGAATGACACAGATTTAATTAAACCCGGGAAACCTCACAACAATTCCAAACCTATCAAATAACAGGAGCCAAGTGTACATAGAACACAAACATTATAGGACATCTCTATACGGTAAGAGATACTATTATTTAAAATTCTTTTTAAGAAAATTAACATAGAATTACATATCATAACTTAACAGTAAACACAGCAGTGTAATGAAAGTAAAACTAAATTTCTTATCTTTTAATTTTGCAGCCCATGGATGATCCACGAATCGTTGTATGATGAATGACACAGATTTAATTAAACTCGGGAAACCTCACAACAATTCCAAACCTATCAAATAACAGGAGCCAAGTGTACATAGAACACAAACATTATAGGACATCTTTATAGGGTAAGAGATACTATTATTTATAATTCTTTTTAAGAAAATTAACATAGAATTACATATCATGACTTAATAGTAAACACAGTTATGTAATGACAGTTAAACTAAATTTCTTATCTTTTTAATTTTAACTTTGCAGCCCATGGATGATCCGCAAATCGTGTATGATTAATGACACAGATTTAATTAAACCCGGAAAAACTCGCAACACTTCCAAACCTATCAAATAACAGGAGCCAAGTTTACATAGAACACAAACATTATTGGACATCTGTATACGGTAAGAGATACTATTATTTAAAATTCTTTTGATGACATTCAACTTAGAATAACATATCATAACTTAATAGTAAACACAGCGATGTAATGAAAGTCAAATTAAATTTCTTTTCTTTTAACTTTGCAGATTATGGATGATCCACAAATCGTCGTATGATAAATGGCACTGATTAAATTAATAAAAAAAAAAAACTTTAACACCCATTACAAACCACTAAAAAATTTCAATATCAAACCGTTAAAAACATCAATGTAAATGAAAGTAAAATAATTGTGTTTCATTTTACACTTAAACAGCCCATATCTCTTTCTTAATGTATAAATAACAACCCTCCGTTAGCATTATATTCAAATTTTTCTTCAAATTCAAGTGACCTCTCAGCTGTCCTGTAGAGGCACAACACAGTAAAATTCTAGGGTGGATGTAATGATGTGAATATCAAAAATGTATTGTGATTTAAACAGATAAATACGACGATAATTCCACAATTACTATTGAAATTAATCAACAGAATGCGGCTCCATTCGGTTCTTGCACAGACAAGAATCATACAAATATTGCAAACCTTACTGTACTTTCACATACAACACCATTGTTGCAAGAGGATCAGGGAGACATAAAAATCATTATTCAAACCTGGAAAACCTCAGAAAAAGGCCAAACATCATAGGACATCTCTATACGGTAAGAGATACTATTATTTAAAATTCTTTTGATGACATTCAACTTAGAATAACATATCATTACTTAATAGTAAACACAGCAATGTAGTGACAGTTAAACTAAATTTCTTATCTTTTTAATTTTAACTTTGCAGCCCATGGATGATCCACGAATCGTTGTATAATGAATGACACAGATTTAATTAAACCCGGGAAACCTCACAACAATTCCAAACCTATCAAATAACAGGAGCCAAGTGTACATAGAACACAAACATTATAGGACATCTTTATAGGGTAAGAGATACTATTATTTATAATTCTTTTTAAGAAAATTAACATAGAATTACATATCATGACTTAATAGTAAACACAGTTATGTAATGACAGTTAAACTAAATTTCTTATCTTTTTAATTTTAACTTTGCAGGCCTTGGATGATCCGCAAATCGTGTATGATTAATGACACAGATTTTAATTAAACCCGGGAAACCTCACAACAATTCCAAACCTATCAAATAACAGGAGCCAAGTGTACATAGAACACAAACATTATAGGACATCTTTATAGGGTAAGATATACTATTATTTATAATTCTTTTTAAGAAAATTAACATAGAATTACATATCATAACTTAACAGTAAACACAGCAGTGTAATGAAAGTAAAACTAAATTTCTTATCTTTTAATTTTGCAGCCCATGGATGATCCACGAATCGTTGTATAATGAATGACACAGATTTAATTAAACCCGGGAAACTTCACAACAATTCCAAACCTATCAAATAACAGGAGCCAAGTGTACATAGAACACAAACATTGTAGGACATCTTTATAGGGTAAGAGATACTATTATTTATAATTCTTTTTAAGAAAATTAACATAGAATTACATATCATGACTTAATAGTAAACACAGTTATGTAATGACAGTTAAACTAAATTTCTTATCTTTTTAATTTTAACTTTGCAGCCCATGGATGATCCGCAAATCGTGTATGATTAATGACACAGATTTAATTAAACCCGGAAAAACTCGCAACACTTCCAAACCTATCAAATAACAGGAGCCAAGTTTACATAGAACACAAACATTATTGGACATCTGTATATGGTAAGAGATACTATTATTTAAAATTCTTTTGATGACATTCAACTTAGAATAACATATCATAACTTAATAGTAAACACAGCGATGTAATGAAAGTCAAATTAAATTTCTTTTCTTTTAACTTTGCAGATTATGGATGATCCACAAATCGTCGTATGATAAATGGCACTGATTAAATTAATAAAAAAAAAAAACTGTAACACCCATTACAAACCACCAAGAAATTTCAATATCAAACCGTTAAAAACATCAATGTAAATGAAAGTAAAATAATTGTGTTTCATTTTACACTTAAACAGCCCATATCTCTTTCTTAATGTATAAATAACAACCCTCTGTTAGCATTATATTCAAATTTTTCTTCAAATTCAAGTGACCTCTCAGCTGTCCTGTAGAGGCACAACACAGTAAAATTCTAGGGTGGATGTAATGATGTGAATATCAAAAATGTATTGTGATTTAAACAGATAAATACGACGATAATTCCACAATTACTATTGAAATTAATCAACAGAATGCGGCTCCATTCGGTTCTTGCACAGACAAGAATCATACAAATATTGCAAACCTTACTGTACTTTCACATACAACACCATTGTTGCAAGAGGATCAGGGAGACATAAAAATCATTATTCAAACCTGGAAAACCTCAGAAAAAGGCCAAACATCATAGGACATCTCTATACGGTAAGAGATACTATTATTTAAAATTCTTTTGATGACATTCAACTTAGAATAACATATCATTACTTAATAGTAAACACAGCAATGTAGTGACAGTTAAACTAAATTTCTTATCTTTTTAATTTTAACTTTGCAGCCCATGGATGATCCACGAATCGTTGTATAATGAATGACACAGATTTAATTAAACCCGGGAAACCTCACAACAATTCCAAACCTATCAAATAACAGGAGCCAAGTGTACATAGAACACAAACATTATAGGACATCTTTATAGGGTAAGATATACTATTATTTATAATTCTTTTTAAGAAAATTAACATAGAATTACATATCATTACTTAACAGTAAACACAGCAGTGTAATGAAAGTAAAACTAAATTTCTTATCTTTTAACTTTGCAGCCCATGGATGATCCACGAATCGTTGTATGATGAATGACACAGATTTAATTAAACCCGGGAAACCTCACAACAATTCCAAACCTATCAAATAACAGGAGCCAAGTGTACATAGAACACAAACATTATAGGACATCTTTATAGGGTAAGAGATACTATTATTTATAATTCTTTTTAAGAAAATTAACATAGAATTACATATCATGACTTAATAGTAAACACAGTTATGTAATGACAGTTAAACTAAATTTCTTATCTTTTTAATTTTAACTTTGCAGGCCTTGGATGATCCGCAAATCGTGTATGATTAATGACACAGATTTTAATTAAACCCGGGAAACCTCACAACAATTCCAAACCTATCAAATAACAGGAGCCAAGTGTACATAGAACACAAACATTATAGGACATCTTTATAGGGTAAGAGATACTATTATTTATAATTCTTTTTAAGAAAATTAACATAGAATTACATATCATGACTTAATAGTAAACACAGTTATGTAATGACAGTTAAACTAAATTTCTTATCTTTTTAATTTTAACTTTGCAGCCCATGGATAATCCGCAAATCGTGTATGATTAATGACACAGATTTAATTAAACCCGGAAAAACTCGCAACACTTCCAAACCTATCAAATAACAGGAGCCAAGTGTACATAGAACACAAACATTATAGGACATCTTTATATGGTAAGAGATACTATTATTTAATTTTCTTTTGATGACATTCAACTTAGAATAACATATCATTACTTAATAGTAAACACAGCAATGTAGTGACAGTTAAACTAAATTTCTTATCTTTTTAATTTTAACTTTGCAGCCCATGGATGATCCGCAAATCGTGTATGATTAATGACACAGATTTAATTAAACCCGAAAAAACTCACAACACTTCCAAACATATCAAATAACAGAAGCCAAAGGTTCATGAAACACAAACATCAAAGGACATCATTATATGGTAAGATATACTATTATTTATAATTCTTTTTAAGAAAATTAACATAGAATTACATATCATAACTTAACAGTAAACACAGCAGTGTAATGAAAGTAAAACTAAATTTCTTATCTTTTAATTTTGCAGCCCATGGATGATCCACGAATCGTTGTATGATGAATGACACAGATTTAATTAAACTCGGGAAACCTCACAACAATTCCAAACCTATCAAATAACAGGAGCCAAGTGTACATAGAACACAAACATTATAGGACATCTTTATAGGGTAAGAGATACTATTATTTATAATTCTTTTTAAGAAAATTAACATAGAATTACATATCATGACTTAATAGTAAACACAGTTATGTAATGACAGTTAAACTAAATTTCTTATCTTTTTAATTTTAACTTTGCAGCCCATGGATGATCCGCAAATCGTGTATGATTAATGACACAGATTTAATTAAACCCGGAAAAACTCGCAACACTTCCAAACCTATCAAATAACAGGAGCCAAGTTTACATAGAACACAAACATTATTGGACATCTGTATACGGTAAGAGATACTATTATTTAAAATTCTTTTGATGACATTCAACTTAGAATAACATATCATAACTTAATAGTAAACACAGCGATGTAATGAAAGTCAAATTAAATTTCTTTTCTTTTAACTTTGCAGATTATGGATGATCCACAAATCGTCGTATGATAAATGGCACTGATTAAATTAATAAAAAAAAAAAACTGTAACACCCATTACAAACCACTAAAAAATTTCAATATCAAACCGTTAAAAACATCAATGTAAATGAAAGTAAAATAATTGTGTTTCATTTTACACTTAAACAGCCCATATCTCTTTCTTAATGTATAAATAACAACCCTCCGTTAGCATTATATTCAAATTTTTCTTCAAATTCAAGTGACCTCTCAGCTGTCCTGTAGAGGCACAACACAGTAAAATTCTAGGGTGGATGTAATGATGTGAATATCAAAAATGTATTGTGATTTAAACAGATAAATACGACGATAATTCCACAATTACTATTGAAATTAATCAACAGAATGCAACTCCATTCGGTTCTTGCACAGACAAGAATCATACAAATATTGCAAACCTTACTGTACTTTCACATACAACACCATTGTTGCAAGAGGATCAGGGAGACATAAAAATCATTTTCAAACCTGGAAAACCTCAGAAAAAGGCCAAACATCATAGGTCATCTCTATACGGTAAGAGATACTATTATTTAAAATTCTTTTGATGACATTCAACTTAGAATAACATATCATTACTTAATAGTAAACACAGTAATGTAGTGACAGTTAAACTAAATTTCTTATCTTTTTAATTTTAACTTTGCAGCCCATGGATGATCCGCAAATCGTGTATGATTAATGACACATATTTAATTAAACCCGGGAAACCTCACAACAATTCCAAACCTATCAAATAACAGGAGCCAAGTGTACATAGAACACAAACATTATAGGACATCTTTATAGGGTAAGATATACTATTATTTATAATTCTTTTTAAGAAAATTAACATAGAATTACATATCATAACTTAACAGTAAACACAGCAGTGTAATGAAAGTAAAACTAAATTTCTTATCTTTTAATTTTGCAGCCCATGGATGATCCACGAATCGTTGTATGATGAATGACACAGATTTAATTAAACTCAGGAAACCTCACAACAATTCCAAACCTATCAAATAACAGGAGCCAAGTGTACATAGAACACAAACATTATAGGACATCTTTATAGGGTAAGAGATACTATTATTTATAATTCTTTTTAAGAAAATTAACATAGAATTACATATCATGACTTAATAGTAAACACAGTTATGTAATGACAGTTAAACTAAATTTCTTATCTTTTTAATTTTAACTTTGCAGCCCATGGATGATCCGCAAATCGTGTATGATTAATGACACAGATTTAATTAAACCCGGAAAAACTCGCAACACTTCCAAACCTATCAAATAACAGGAGCCAAGTTTACATAGAACACAAACATTATTGGACATCTGTATACGGTAAGAGATACTATTATTTAAAATTCTTTTGATGACATTCAACTTAGAATAACATATCATAACTTAATAGTAAACACAGCGATGTAATGAAAGTCAAATTAAATTTCTTTTCTTTTAACTTTGCAGATTATGGATGATCCACAAATCGTCGTATGATAAATGGCACTGATTAAATTAATAAAAAAAAAAAACTGTAACACCCATTACAAACCACCAAGAAATTTCAATATCAAACCGTTAAAAACATCAATGTAAATGAAAGTAAAATAATTGTGTTTCATTTTACACTTAAACAGCCCATATCTCTTTCTTAATGTATAAATAACAACCCTCCGTTAGCATTATATTCAAATTTTTCTTCAAATTCAAGTGACCTCTCAGCTGTCCTGTTTAGGCACAACACAGTAAAATTCTAGGGTGGATGTAATGATGTGAATATCAAAAATGTATTGTGATTTAAACAGATAAATACGACGATAATTCCACAATTACTATTGAAATTAATCAACAGAATGCGGCTCCATTCGGTTCTTGCACAGACAAGAATCATACAAATATTGCAAACCTTACTGTACTTTCACATACAACACCATTGTTGCAAGAGGATCAGGGAGACATAAAAATCATTATTCAAACCTGGAAAACCTCAGAAAAAGGCCAAACATCATAGGACATCTCTATACGGTAAGAGATACTATTATTTAAAATTCTTTTTAAGAAAATTAACATGGAATTACATATCATAACTTAACAGTAAACACAGCAGTGTAATGAAAGTAAAACTAAATTTCTTATCTTTTAATTTTGCAGCCCATGGATGATCCACGAATCGTTGTATGATGAATGACACAGATTTAATTAAACTCGGGAAACCTCACAACAATTCCAAACCTATCAAATAACAGGAGCCAAGTGTACATAGAACACAAACATTATAGGACATCTTTATAGGGTAAGAGATACTATTATTTATAATTCTTTTTAAGAAAATTAACATAGAATTACATATCATGACTTAATAGTAAACACAGTTATGTAATGACAGTTAAACTAAATTTCTTATCTTTTTAATTTTAACTTTGCAGCCCATGGATGATCCGCAAATCGTGTATGATTAATGACACAGATTTAATTAAACCCGGAAAAACTCGCAACACTTCCAAACCTATCAAATAACAGGAGCCAAGTTTACATAGAACACAAACATTATTGGACATCTGTATACGGTAAGAGATACTATTATTTAAAATTCTTTTGATGACATTCAACTTAGAATAACATATCATAACTTAATAGTAAACACAGCGATGTAATGAAAGTCAAATTAAATTTCTTTTCTTTTAACTTTGCAGATTATGGATGATCCACAAATCGTCGTATGATAAATGGCACTGATTAAATTAAACCCGGGAAACCTCACAACAATTCCAAACCTATCAAATAACAGGAGCCAAGTGTACATAGAACACAAACATTATAGGACATCTTTATAGGGTAAGATATACTATTATTTATAATTCTTTTTAAGAAAATTAACATAGAATTACATATCATAACTTAACAGTAAACACAGCAGTGTAATGAAAGTAAAACTAAATTTCTTATCTTTTAACTTTGCAGCCCATGGATGATCCACGAATCGTTGTATGATGAATGACACAGATTTAATTAAACCCGGGAAACCTCACAACAATTCCAAACCTATCAAATAACAGGAGCCAAGTGTACATAGAACACAAACATTATAGGACATCTTTATAGGGTAAGAGATACTATTATTTATAATTCTTTTTAAGAAAATTAACATAGAATTACATATCATGACTTAATAGTAAACACAGTTATGTAATGACAGTTAAACTAAATTTCTTATCTTTTTAATTTTAACTTTGCAGGCCTTGGATGATCCGCAAATCGTGTATGATTAATGACACAGATTTTAATTAAACCCGGGAAACCTCACAACAATTCCAAACCTATCAAATAACAGGAGCCAAGTGTACATAGAACACAAACATTATAGGACATCTTTATAGGGTAAGATATACTATTATTTATAATTCTTTTTAAGAAAATTAACATAGAATTACATATCATAACTTAACAGTAAACACAGCAGTGTAATGAAAGTAAAACTAAATTTCTTATCTTTTAATTTTGCAGCCCATGGATGATCCACGAATCGTTGTATGATGAATGACACAGATTTAATTAAACTCAGGAAACCTCACAACAATTCCAAACCTATCAAATAACAGGAGCCAAGTGTACATAGAACACAAACATTGTAGGACATCTTTATAGGGTAAGAGATACTATTATTTATAATTCTTTTTAAGAAAATTAACATAGAATTACATATCATGACTTAATAGTAAACACAGTTATGTAATGACAGTTAAACTAAATTTCTTATCTTTTTAATTTTAACTTTGCAGCCCATGGATGATCCGCAAATCGTGTATGATTAATGACACAGATTTAATTAAACCCGGAAAAACTCGCAACACTTCCAAACCTATCAAATAACAGGAGCCAAGTTTACATAGAACACAAACATTATTGGACATCTGTATACGGTAAGAGATACTATTATTTAAAATTCTTTTGATGACATTCAACTTAGAATAACATATCATAACTTAATAGTAAACACAGCGATGTAATGAAAGTCAAATTAAATTTCTTTTCTTTTAACTTTGCAGATTATGGATGATCCACAAATCGTCGTATGATAAATGGCACTGATTAAATTAATAAAAAAAAAAAACTGTAACACCCATTACAAACCACCAAGAAATTTCAATATCAAACCGTTAAAAACATCAATGTAAATGAAAGTAAAATAATTGTGTTTCATTTTACACTTAAACAGCCCATATCTCTTTCTTAATGTATAAATAACAACCCTCCTTTAGCATTATATTCAAATTTTTCTTCAAATTCAAGTGACCTCTCAGCTGTCCTGTAGAGGCACAACACAGTAAAATTCTAGGGTGGATGTAATGATGTGAATATCAAAAATGTATTGTGATTTAAACAGATAAATACGACGATAATTCCACAATTACTATTGAAATTAATCAACAGAATGCGGCTCCATTCGGTTCTTGCACAGACAAGAATCATACAAATATTGCAAACCTTACTGTACTTTCACATACAACACCATTGTTGCAAGAGGATCAGGGAGACATAAAAATCATTATTCAAACCTGGAAAACCTCAGAAAAAGGCCAAACATCATAGGACATCTCTATACGGTAAGAGATACTATTATTTAAAATTCTTTTGATGACATTCAACTTAGAATAACATATCATTACTTAATAGTAAACACAGCAATGTAGTGACAGTTAAACTAAATTTCTTATCTTTTTAATTTTAACTTTGCAGCCCATGGATGATCCGCAAATCGTGTATGATTAATGACACATATTTAATTAAACCCGGGAAACCTCACAACAATTCCAAACCTATCAAATAACAGGAGCCAAGTGTACATAGAACACAAACATTATAGGACATCTTTATAGGGTAAGATATACTATTATTTATAATTCTTTTTAAGAAAATTAACATAGAATTACATATCATAACTTAACAGTAAACACAGCAGTGTAATGAAAGTAAAACTAAATTTCTTATCTTTTAATTTTGCAGCCCATGGATGATCCACGAATCGTTGTATGATGAATGACACAGATTTAATTAAACTCAGGAAACCTCACAACAATTCCAAACCTATCAAATAACAGGAGCCAAGTGTACATAGAACACAAACATTATAGGACATCTTTATAGGGTAAGAGATACTATTATTTATAATTCTTTTTAAGAAAATTAACATAGAATTACATATCATGACTTAATAGTAAACACAGTTATGTAATGACAGTTAAACTAAATTTCTTATCTTTTTAATTTTAACTTTGCAGCCCATGGATGATCCGCAAATCGTGTATGATTAATGACACAGATTTAATTAAACCCGGAAAAACTCGCAACACTTCCAAACCTATCAAATAACAGGAGCCAAGTTTACATAGAACACAAACATTATTGGACATCTGTATACGGTAAGAGATACTATTATTTAAAATTCTTTTGATGACATTCAACTTAGAATAACATATCATAACTTAATAGTAAACACAGCGATGTAATGAAAGTCAAATTAAATTTCTTTTCTTTTAACTTTGCAGATTATGGATGATCCACAAATCGTCGTATGATAAATGGCACTGATTAAATTAATAAAAAAAAAAAACTGTAACACCCATTACAAACCACCAAGAAATTTCAATATCAAACCGTTAAAAACATCAATGTAAATGAAAGTAAAATAATTGTGTTTCATTTTACACTTAAACAGCCCATATCTCTTTCTTAATGTATAAATAACAACCCTCCTTTAGCATTATATTCAAATTTTTCTTCAAATTCAAGTGACCTCTCAGCTGTCCTGTAGAGGCACAACACAGTAAAATTCTAGGGTGGATGTAATGATGTGAATATCAAAAATGTATTGTGATTTAAACAGATAAATACGACGATAATTCCACAATTACTATTGAAATTAATCAACAGAATGCGGCTCCATTCGGTTCTTGCACAGACAAGAATCATACAAATATTGCAAACCTTACTGTACTTTCACATACAACACCATTGTTGCAAGAGGATCAGGGAGACATAAAAATCATTATTCAAACCTGGAAAACCTCAGAAAAAGGCCAAACATCATAGGACATCTCTATACGGTAAGAGATACTATTATTTAAAATTCTTTTTAAGAAAATTAACATAGAATTACATATCATAACTTAACAGTAAACACAGCAGTGTAATGAAAGTAAAACTAAATTTCTTATCTTTTAATTTTGCAGCCCATGGATGATCCACGAATCGTTGTATGATGAATGACACAGATTTAATTAAACTCGGGAAACCTCACAACAATTCCAAACCTATCAAATAACAGGAGCCAAGTGTACATAGAACACAAACATTATAGGACATCTTTATAGGGTAAGAGATACTATTATTTATAATTCTTTTTAAGAAAATTAACATAGAATTACATATCATGACTTAATAGTAAACACAGTTATGTAATGACAGTTAAACTAAATTTCTTATCTTTTTAATTTTAACTTTGCAGCCCATGGATGATCCGCAAATCGTGTATGATTAATGACACAGATTTAATTAAACCCGGAAAAACTCGCAACACTTCCAAACCTATCAAATAACAGGAGCCAAGTTTACATAGAACACAAACATTATTGGACATCTGTATACGGTAAGAGATACTATTATTTAAAATTCTTTTGATGACATTCAACTTAGAATAACATATCATAACTTAATAGTAAACACAGCGATGTAATGAAAGTCAAATTAAATTTCTTTTCTTTTAACTTTGCAGATTATGGATGATCCACAAATCGTCGTATGATAAATGGCACTGATTAAATTAATAAAAAAAAAAAACTGTAACACCCATTACAAACCACCAAGAAATTTCAATATCAAACCGTTAAAAACATCAATGTAAATGAAAGTAAAATAATTGTGTTTCATTTTACACTTAAACAGCCCATATCTCTTTCTTAATGTATAAATAACAACCCTCCTTTAGCATTATATTCAAATTTTTCTTCAAATTCAAGTGACCTCTCAGCTGTCCTGTAGAGGCACAACACAGTAAAATTCTAGGGTGGATGTAATGATGTGAATATCAAAAATGTATTGTGATTTAAACAGATAAATACGACGATAATTCCACAATTACTATTGAAATTAATCAACAGAATGCGGCTCCATTCGGTTCTTGCACAGACAAGAATCATACAAATATTGCAAACCTTACTGTACTTTCACATACAACACCATTGTTGCAAGAGGATCAGGGAGACATAAAAATCATTATTCAAACCTGGAAAACCTCAGAAAAAGGCCAAACATCATAGGACATCTCTATACGGTAAGAGATACTATTATTTAAAATTCTTTTGATGACATTCAACTTAGAATAACATATCATTACTTAATAGTAAACACAGCAATGTAGTGACAGTTAAACTAAATTTCTTATCTTTTTAATTTTAACTTTGCAGCCCATGGATGATCCACGAATCGTTGTATGATGAATGACACAGATTTAATTAAACCCGGGAAACCTCACAACAATTCCAAACCTATCAAATAACAGGAGCCAAGTGTACATAGAACACAAACATTATAGGACATCTTTATAGGGTAAGATATACTATTATTTATAATTCTTTTTAAGAAAATTAACATAGAATTACATATCATAACTTAACAGTAAACACAGCAGTGTAATGAAAGTAAAACTAAATTTCTTATCTTTTAATTTTGCAGCCCATGGATGATCCACGAATCGTTGTATGATGAATGACACAGATTTAATTAAACTCGGGAAACCTCACAACAATTCCAAACCTATCAAATAACAGGAGCCAAGTGTACATAGAACACAAACATTATAGGACATCTTTATAGGGTAAGAGATACTATTATTTATAATTCTTTTTAAGAAAATTAACATAGAATTACATATCATGACTTAATAGTAAACACAGTTATGTAATGACAGTTAAACTAAATTTCTTATCTTTTTAATTTTAACTTTGCAGCCCATGGATGATCCGCAAATCGTGTATGATTAATGACACAGATTTAATTAAACCCGGAAAAACTCGCAACACTTCCAAACCTATCAAATAACAGGAGCCAAGTTTACATAGAACACAAACATTATTGGACATCTGTATACGGTAAGAGATACTATTATTTAAAATTCTTTTGATGACATTCAACTTAGAATAACATATCATAACTTAATAGTAAACACAGCGATGTAATGAAAGTCAAATTAAATTTCTTTTCTTTTAACTTTGCAGATTATGGATGATCCACAAATCGTCGTATGATAAATGGCACTGATTAAATTAATAAAAAAAAAAAACTGTAACACCCATTACAAACCACCAAGAAATTTCAATATCAAACCGTTAAAAACATCAATGTAAATGAAAGTAAAATAATTGTGTTTCATTTTACACTTAAACAGCCCATATCTCTTTCTTAATGTATAAATAACAACCCTCCGTTAGCATTATATTCAAATTTTTCTTCAAATTCAAGTGACCTCTCAGCTGTCCTGTAGAGGCACAACACAGTAAAATTCTAGGGTGGATGTAATGATGTGAATATCAAAAATGTATTGTGATTTAAACAGATAAATACGACGATAATTCCACAATTACTATTGAAATTAATCAACAGAATGCAACTCCATTCGGTTCTTGCACAGACAAGAATCATACAAATATTGCAAACCTTACTGTACTTTCACATACAACACCATTGTTGCAAGAGGATCAGGGAGACATAAAAATCATTTTCAAACCTGGAAAACCTCAGAAAAAGGCCAAACATCATAGGACATCTCTATACGGTAAGAGATACTATTATTTAAAATTCTTTTGATGACATTCAACTTAGAATAACATATCATTACTTAATAGTAAACACAGTAATGTAGTGACAGTTAAACTAAATTTCTTATCTTTTTAATTTTAACTTTGCAGCCCATGGATGATCCGCAAATCGTGTATGATTAATGACACATATTTAATTAAACCCGGGAAACCTCACAACAATTCCAAACCTATCAAATAACAGGAGCCAAGTGTACATAGAACACAAACATTATAGGACATCTTTATAGGGTAAGATATACTATTATTTATAATTCTTTTTAAGAAAATTAACATAGAATTACATATCATAACTTAACAGTAAACACAGCAGTGTAATGAAAGTAAAACTAAATTTCTTATCTTTTAATTTTGCAGCCCATGGATGATCCACGAATCGTTGTATGATGAATGACACAGATTTAATTAAACTCGGGAAACCTCACAACAATTCCAAACCTATCAAATAACAGGAGCCAAGTGTACATAGAACACAAACATTATAGGACATCTTTATAGGGTAAGAGATACTATTATTTATAATTCTTTTTAAGAAAATTAACATAGAATTACATATCATGACTTAATAGTAAACACAGTTATGTAATGACAGTTAAACTAAATTTCTTATCTTTTTAATTTTAACTTTGCAGCCCATGGATGATCCGCAAATCGTGTATGATTAATGACACAGATTTAATTAAACCCGGAAAAACTCGCAACACTTCCAAACCTATCAAATAACAGGAGCCAAGTTTACATAGAACACAAACATTATTGGACATCTGTATACGGTAAGAGATACTATTATTTAAAATTCTTTTGATGACATTCAACTTAGAATAACATATCATAACTTAATAGTAAACACAGCGATGTAATGAAAGTCAAATTAAATTTCTTTTCTTTTAACTTTGCAGATTATGGATGATCCACAAATCGTCGTATGATAAATGGCACTGATTAAATTAATAAAAAAAAAAAACTGTAACACCCATTACAAACCACCAAGAAATTTCAATATCAAACCGTTAAAAACATCAATGTAAATGAAAGTAAAATAATTGTGTTTCATTTTACACTTAAACAGCCCATATCTCTTTCTTAATGTATAAATAACAACCCTCCGTTAGCATTATATTCAAATTTTTCTTCAAATTCAAGTGACCTCTCAGCTGTCCTGTAGAGGCACAACACAGTAAAATTCTAGGGTGGATGTAATGATGTGAATATCAAAAATGTATTGTGATTTAAACAGATAAATACGACGATAATTCCACAATTACTATTGAAATTAATCAACAGAATGCAACTCCATTCGGTTCTTGCACAGACAAGAATCATACAAATATTGCAAACCTTACTGTACTTTCACATACAACACCATTGTTGCAAGAGGATCAGGGAGACATAAAAATCATTTTCAAACCTGGAAAACCTCAGAAAAAGGCCAAACATCATAGGACATCTCTATACGGTAAGAGATACTATTATTTAAAATTCTTTTGATGACATTCAACTTAGAATAACATATCATTACTTAATAGTAAACACAGTAATGTAGTGACAGTTAAACTAAATTTCTTATCTTTTTAATTTTAACTTTGCAGCCCATGGATGATCCGCAAATCGTGTATGATTAATGACACATATTTAATTAAACCCGGGAAACCTCACAACAATTCCAAACCTATCAAATAACAGGAGCCAAGTGTACATAGAACACAAACATTATAGGACATCTTTATAGGGTAAGATATACTATTATTTATAATTCTTTTTAAGAAAATTAACATAGAATTACATATCATAACTTAACAGTAAACACAGCAGTGTAATGAAAGTAAAACTAAATTTCTTATCTTTTAATTTTGCAGCCCATGGATGATCCACGAATCGTTGTATGATGAATGACACAGATTTAATTAAACTCAGGAAACCTCACAACAATTCCAAACCTATCAAATAACAGGAGCCAAGTGTACATAGAACACAAACATTATAGGACATCTTTATAGGGTAAGAGATACTATTATTTATAATTCTTTTTAAGAAAATTAACATAGAATTACATATCATGACTTAATAGTAAACACAGTTATGTAATGACAGTTAAACTAAATTTCTTATCTTTTTAATTTTAACTTTGCAGCCCATGGATGATCCGCAAATCGTGTATGATTAATGACACAGATTTAATTAAACCCGGAAAAACTCGCAACACTTCCAAACCTATCAAATAACAGGAGCCAAGTTTACATAGAACACAAACATTATTGGACATCTGTATACGGTAAGAGATACTATTATTTAAAATTCTTTTGATGACATTCAACTTAGAATAACATATCATAACTTAATAGTAAACACAGCGATGTAATGAAAGTCAAATTAAATTTCTTTTCTTTTAACTTTGCAGATTATGGATGATCCACAAATCGTCGTATGATAAATGGCACTGATTAAATTAATAAAAAAAAAAAACTGTAACACCCATTACAAACCACCAAGAAATTTCAATATCAAACCGTTAAAAACATCAATGTAAATGAAAGTAAAATAATTGTGTTTCATTTTACACTTAAACAGCCCATATCTCTTTCTTAATGTATAAATAACAACCCTCCGTTAGCATTATATTCAAATTTTTCTTCAAATTCAAGTGACCTCTCAGCTGTCCTGTAGAGGCACAACACAGTAAAATTCTAGGGTGGATGTAATGATGTGAATATCAAAAATGTATTGTGATTTAAACAGATAAATACGACGATAATTCCACAATTACTATTGAAATTAATCAACAGAATGCGGCTCCATTCGGTTCTTGCACAGACAAGAATCATACAAATATTGCAAACCTTACTGTACTTTCACATACAACACCATTGTTGCAAGAGGATCAGGGAGACATAAAAATCATTATTCAAACCTGGAAAACCTCAGAAAAAGGCCAAACATCATAGGACATCTCTATACGGTAAGAGATACTATTATTTAAAATTCTTTTGATGACATTCAACTTAGAATAACATATCATTACTTAATAGTAAACACAGCAATGTAGTGACAGTTAAACTAAATTTCTTATCTTTTTAATTTTAACTTTGCAGCCCATGGATGATCCGCAAATCGTGTATGATTAATGACACAGATTTAATTAAACCCGGAAAAACTCGCAACACTTCCAAACCTATCAAATAACAGGAGCCAAGTTTACATAGAACACAAACATTATTGGACATCTGTATACGGTAAGAGATACTATTATTTAAAATTCTTTTGATGACATTCAACTTAGAATAACATATCATAACTTAATAGTAAACACAGCGATGTAATGAAAGTCAAATTAAATTTCTTTTCTTTTAACTTTGCAGATTATGGATGATCCACAAATCGTCGTATGATGAATGACACAGATTTAATTAAACCCGGGAAACCTCACAACAATTCCAAACCTATCAAATAACAGGAGCCAAGTGTACATAGAACACAAACATTATAGGACATCTTTATAGGGTAAGAGATACTATTATTTATAATTCTTTTTAAGAAAATTAACATAGAATTACATATCATGACTTAATAGTAAACACAGTTATGTAATGACAGTTAAACTAAATTTCTTATCTTTTTAATTTTAACTTTGCAGCCCATGGATGATCCGCAAATCGTGTATGATTAATGACACAGATTTAATTAAACCCGGAAAAACTCGCAACACTTCCAAACCTATCAAATAACAGGAGCCAAGTTTACATAGAACACAAATTTTATTGGACATCTTTATAGGGTAAGATATACTATTATTTATAATTCTTTTTAAGAAAATTAACATAGAATTACATATCATAACTTAACAGTAAACACAGCAGTGTAATGAAAGTAAAACTAAATTTCTTATCTTTTAATTTTGACTTTGCAGCCCATGGATGATCCGCAAATCGTGTATGATTAATGACACAGATTTAATTAAACCCGAAAAAACTCACAACACTTCCAAACCTATCAAATAACAGAAGCCAAAGTTTCATGAAACACAAACATCAAAGGACATCATTATATGGTAAGATATACTATTATTTATAATTCTTTTTAAGAAAATTAACATAGAATTACATATCATAACTTAACAGTAAACACAGCAGTGTAATGAAAGTAAAACTAAATTTCTTATCTTTTAACTTTGCAGCCCATGGATGATCCACGAATCGTTGTATGATGAATGACACAGATTTAATTAAACCCGGGAAACCTCACAACAATTCCAAACCTATCAAATAACAGGAGCCAAGTGTACATAGAACACAAACATTATAGGACATCTTTATAGGGTAAGAGATACTATTATTTAAAATTCTTTTGATGACATTTAACTTAGAATAACATATCATGACTTAATAGTAAACACAGCGATGTAATGAAAGTCAAATTAAATTTCTTTTCTTTTAACTTTGCAGATTATGGATGATCCACAAGTCGTCAAATGATGTATGGAACAGATTTATCTAATAAAAAAAAAACTGTTACACCCATTACAATCCATCAAATTTATATTAATATCAAAACGTTAAAAACATCAATGTAAATGAATGTAAAATTAACTGTGTTTCATTTTACACTTAAGCAGCCCATATCTCTTTCTTATTGTATAAATATCAACCCTCCATTAACATTATATTCAAATTTTTTTTATCGTCCATGTGCCTTCCCAGCTGTCCTGTGGAAGCACAACACATTAATTTCTAGGGTGGATGTAATGAGGTGACCATTAGAAATGTATTATTCTGTGAATATATATATGACAATATTTCCACATTCAACACCTTTGTTGCAAAGCGATCTGGGAGACATAAAAAGTACTATTCAACCCTGGAGATCCTTAAAACAAGTCTAAACATACCAAATAGCAGAATCGATGGTTCGTAGGACATCACTATATGGTAAGATATACTATTATTTAAAATTCTTTTTAATGAAAACTACTTAGAATTACATATCATAACATTACAGTTATAACACCAATGTAAAGAGAGTAAAACTTAATTAAACCTGGAGAACCTTACAACAAGTCTAAACATACCAAATAGCAGAATCGAAGGTTCTTAGGACATCACTATATGGTAAGATATACTATTATTTAAAATTCTTTTTTAGGAAAACTACTTAGAATTACATATCATAACATAACAGTTATAACACCAATGTAAAGAGAGTAAAACTTAATTTTTTTCTTTTACTTTTAATTTGCACCTAATGGATGATCCACAATTTGGTGTATCCAACCTATCAATGAAATAACAAGAAAGGATTTTACTTATGTCTACATAGAACATAAACATTAATGTAATATGACTCTGATTTGTTTACATTCAATGGAAATAATAGTTAAAATCTAGGATCAATGTAACCTTATATACCTATTATTTCATTTTATAAATTTGCTTTTTATTTATTTAATGTGTTGCAATTATTATAACTACGATGTTTAATATACCTAGAACATTTGTCTAGTTTTTTATCTTATATATTTTTATATAGGTAACTTGGCAAATTATATCAAATGTATCGAATCTAACCAATTAATTTACCACCCTTCTCTCACTAGACAAATTTAAAAGGTGCACCCGCTTCACAAATATATTGTCAACACGCCACTGCAAGGATAGGTATGTAATTATTTGTTCTTCGTCCGCAGTTTTCTGATTAACATTAATTACCACTACTGGTTTTCTTTAATACCCGTATTAATAACGCATAAAACGATTCATTGTTTATCATATTTTATAGGGATGATTCATGTTTATACAAAAAATTCAATGGAGGGATGATTAATCGAGTATGATAATTTCAATACATGTATACCCTATAATAATACCCTATATGTTATCATCTATAAAATACTTAATATGTGATTTTCAGGTATATTTTGAGTAGATATGTTTTCAAATCAATTCCCTATTAACTTGTCAGAATATGTACATATAATAAAGTGTGTTGTTTGGCATTTCGAAAATATAATATTTTTAGACTTTCAGTACCTGCACCTATTTATCTATATATATTTACATATATATATTTATACATAATTCATTTAATTTCGAAGTACATTTGGGAAACATTGGTTAAAAAAATATCGTTTTTAAATAGTACTTTAAAAATAAAAACCAAATTGGTAACTTAACGATCTACATTTAATTTTACAATTGTGTTTGTAATTGTGTACTAATTTGAAGTACCTATTATGTTTTTTCTTTTCAAAAACCTTAATTCAATTTCTTTAACCGTAATATGAACAAATCTCTTATGCTTTTTCAATTTTCATATCAACTCTAAATGCATTAATTAGTCAACTAACTTCCCTTCTTTCCTCAGTTCTAAATGCACTAATCACTAAAAGCACTCCATAACTTATTTTTATACAATTATACTATGACGTTGTTATAAATATAAAATCTTATCCACTATTACTATACTATATTAAATATATTTTCATGTTAGTTGTTATGTAGTCATTTAATACTCTTTAAAAGTTAATTTGACGCTATGGATTTTAATATCAGTCCCGTCATACTAATATCAGATCAATAATACATGATTATAGAAATTCAAGACGTTACAAACTTTAATCGAGTGTCAAGTTTTAATTCCGGGATATACGTGATTTAGTTGTAAGTGTTTAAACACCCTCGAGTATACACCCTTTCGACGCTGAACATAAACGAGTTAAAATGTTAAAGTTAATTTAATTTAAAATGTTTACCTTAACTTTCTTCTATTTAATATTTATTAACTTCATTTTCAACTTGGCTTGTTTTGTTGATAAATAATGAACTACTTTTGAAATTCAGTTAATTTATAATAAATATAATAAAATGAGAATCTATAATAGGTTAAAAAAAAAATTAAAAAATATCGAAAATAACTTTAAATTGTATTTTTCTTGTGGCTCTTACATAATTTGAAATGTTAAAAAATATTAAACTATGATTTTTATTATTTTAAACTAGCGATTGAAAAGTATTAGTTTTTATTAACACTGTCGACTGAATTAAAAATATAATTCACTTTTCCAGCCTTGCCTCTTTCTATTATAATTTTAACATCGTTGTCATAGAAATCAATACCTCCGGTACTAACGTAAAAATAAATTCCCTTATGTATTTGTATTATTTATTTTGTATTGTTTATATTCATAAGATATAAATAAATCTATCGAGTACATTTCACAGTGTAATAATTAACATAATGAGGTTTGAATTTGAACAATAAATTTTACTACTGTCTTTTTTTAGGTTATGATGCGTAGGAGGCCAAGTTGAGTAATTGGAAATGACTAGATACCCCGCTACGTATAGACGTTATGTTAATTTTCTCAAATATACTGACAAAGAGGTAATTTATATCAATTATTAAAAAATATTTATACCTATATCTAAACTTCAATCTACATAGAAGTATAATATTATAGTTATATGTATTTGGATAATTTAAATTTGTGTAAAATCCCTCTTTACCTATTTTATTATTTTTTATCAAGGTACCTAATTAATTTATGTAAATTCGCTACACTGGTTATTATAGCGTGTTGTTTGTAAAAATCTGTACATACTAGAGAGGACGCCTCATTCATAATATTCTAATTTAGGCGTGTGTATAAATTTATCAAGATAAATCATTTAAAATTCTATAGAAATATGCCATTCTCTCGGAAACTGTATAAGGGCGGATTCTTCTCGGCTAACCGTCCGAATTTTCATTTTAATGACCGCGACGGGGGGGTTTGGCCGTCTGTGAGTTTAAATCGAATGTTATGATATGATGTATACTAGCTTATAAGTAAACTAAAATATGAATGTATCAAAGATAACCTCTTAATGTTTTTAGAAAAATCATTTTTTTCTCAAAATTAAATCATATAACTAAATGTACCTATTTAATAAAATAAAAAAAAAGCTTAAATCTATAGTTTGGAAAAAATAAACAAACTCAGATCGTGTTACTAATCTAACTAGGTAAACGAAACGCGAAGAGAATAGTCATGAAAATAAATAAATGTATAAAGTATACAATCCAAAGTCCTTCCTTTAAAGTATGAACTTACTTAAAATTCAAATACGACATCCGGTCGCGCAGAGTATTATATCCTTTACGGTGACACAATATATATCATGGATATTTCCCAACAAGTTTTTTTTGTTTTTTCATTATTTATTGTATAAACTATACTTCACTCGCTCAAAAAAAGTCTACGTACCTAGTCCATTATTTCTCTGCACAAAACTTTTGTGATGATTAAAATTTAACCTCAATTCTTGCAAACAGTTTTTTTCAAGGTTTTTCGTTAATAAAAACGTCGTGTTTTCTACACTTTTAAAGCTTATCAAATACCGAGAAATATATTAAAACCAAGTATAATAAATTAAACCAATACCGTTTTCATTTAAATTTAACAGTTTTATGTTGATAAAATAGAAAATTTTCCATGCTCTTGTACGTATAGGTACGTATTTTTATAGTTTTTTTATTAGTAAAAATAAAGTTTTGACTAATTATAGGACAGGACATTCACTCATTATTTATTTATTGCAATAGCGTGGAGAGTGTAACTAGTCCTGTCTTATGTTTATTTTCATTTACTAAAAAAAAAAAACAATAAAGTTAAGAGCATTTTTATTTACGGTAGCCAAGTAATAATTCACACGAAAGTAGCTGTTGTAATCAATACGAGAGGTTAAAACAAACATAAGTATAGACATGTAATAATAAAATAATAGAGGTTATCATTATTTCGATTTTTGTTTTTGAATGTTAAACTTTGATAGAAATAATCAAAGAAAATATATTTTCTAAACCGAAAATAATCCTATGTACTCGTATGTAATTGTAACATATATTATAATTGAGACATGCCCGTGTGGGATTGGTACCTTCCATTTGTGGGTAACCTTTTTTCACCATTTTGAATGTTTGAAGCCATATTATATCATGCTCGAAGGGGGGGGGGATATGTAAGTACACACCGTTTTTAAAATCAATATTATTAGATTCATTTTATAGATAAATATTTTACAAACTATATTATTATAAATAAGCCGGCAAGACATTGTTAGTCCTATCATTTAGTAGGTACCCTGTCTCTATTTGGTATATTATTATTTGTATTATTTAAACGAATTTAAAAACAAAAATGACAAGTCACGTCGCAATGAAAACTTTTTTTATGCAAAGATCGATTTTATCTTATTACCAAACAATCAAACGGGTTGTTGGATTTTATTACAACTTTTTAGCGACACATAATTCATTGATTTACGAATAACATTTGACATTTGATCACATTACGGATGTTTTTAAATCTCACCGCACTATCGGCACGGCCAGCTTTTTTATCCGCTTGGTCGGCCTGTACCATAGATTAAATATACTGTATACTTAATGCCTGTACTTACTTCAACGCTGCCGGCGACACTTTGAACGCGTTCTCTCTGATTTCCGTCGTGTTTATCTGTCTGACTTTCGGCTCGATCGAACTCAGACTCTTTCGGTCTGGCAGCCTTGACGGCCGCGGACCTCTTCTCGAGTTTCTTGTTGACCTGGTCGTCGTGCAGCCTCCTGATGAGGTCTTGTCGACGCGACTCGGATATTTTCGCCGTTGTCGACTGCGCTTCCACCACCGGTGGCCTCGGATACATATTTTCCTCTTGGGCAACGCGTTTTGCATCAGCCACTTCTCTTGCGCGATCCTGCGTTTTTCGGACGCCGATTTGTCACCCTCTCGCGATTTCACCGGACGCTTTCCGCCTCCTCTAGACGCTCTCCGCGTCGCGCTTTCGGCTGCGACAGTTCGAATATTCTGTCGTACGAAATCTTCTCGTTGGGTTTCTTGTTTTTGAACGGCCGCGCGTCTTTTGCCTGTATCTATGCCAGGCTCTTGCGGACCTTCGGCTGCGACAAGTATTCGATTCTCGACGGGGCTCTGCCGGTCAGCGTGCCGCGCGCGATCGGGGCCGGCAGCGCGACGTACCTACCTCTCGGGGTCCGGCCAAACGCGCAACCGTATCGCTTTCGGGGCGGACAATATTTTCAAATGTTGCTGCCGCATCAGACGGTGCATTTGTTTTGAACTCCTCTTGCGCGTCGTCCGCGATAGATCCGTCTCTTCCGTTAGACCGTGCAGTTTGATTGCCTCTTTTACCGCTCGCTTCAGGCGTCTCTCGAATAAATTGTACTTGCGTGGCATTTTGAGAATTAAAAAATTAATTTATAAGACTATAAAAATTTATTAAAAACGTATTTTCATTTACTAATTTCAGGAATCGATGTGACGATTTTCTAATAATACTCTCGGGTTATTGATTTATTATATCACATTCATTTCCATGGCAACTATTTATTTACATATTTTTTTGGTAAATTTTGTTTGATAGGAAAATTGTATATAGTATTATTAAAACTAAACGGATATTATGATTTTTAAGTTTTTTTTTTCGACCAGAAGGAACGACTTTTGCAGTCTTTTTTTACGTTTTAAGCTATTCATGTATGTATGTACATTTTGTAAAACTAACCGGGTTGTCTGTAAAATCGGTTTACAGGCGATACTTTTATGAATTGAATTATTATCAGTGAATTATAATACTCCAGGCAAGACCTATCATTTTGTATTTTTATTAAAATGATTCATATATTTAATAGTTTTAATAAATTAATTTGTATATTTTTAAGACGTTTTCACGCCAAAAAAGCACGTGTACTTGCGATCAAGTCACACACAAGACTGTGTGTTCGAGTCGACACGAAATTGTCTTGGTCTCGAGATCAATCTCGAGACTTTCTATCGAGATATAATCTCAAGTGGAAACCTACCTCAAATAGTTATATTATGTGGATATAGCGTATATTGTTTGAACAGTTCATGAATTATTAAATTATTATAATATAGGTGTTGTGCATTTTAATGACTTTAGTATAACTGTGATAATTTATTGATAACCCTTTCGCAATTGTTGTATTGTTTCAAAAAGTAACGTAGAGTGAGGGAACATTTTATGATTTTACAGAAAGTTTGAAAATAACATATATATATACCAAAATGTATTTATTACTTTCCCTTATTCTTTACAACCAATGAATTCCTTTGAAACATGTTTATGTAGTAGTTAATATAAGTTAAAGTTAATGTTGATATTAAAATAATTCAAATGGTATTCTAGGAATTATCATAATAAAAACTGCTTTATTTTATAGGTAGATACTTGTTCAAAGCATGTACTTGAAGTTTAATATCTTTTGTGTTTTGATTTCAAATGATACAATTCAAAAACTATTATTATGAATTTCTAATTTAAATTTTGTATAGGTACTCGTGTCACAGTAGAAACTTGCTATTCAAACACCCGCTAGTCCGGACAACCTCAGTAAGTCGACACTTTTCGTTACAATTTTTATAGTATGATTAATTCAATTACTATACTCACTAAATACATTTTATTGCATTGATAATCCGAAATTTTCTTGTTTTGATTGAATCTTCAGTAATCCGAATAATCCGATAAACCCACACACTATCCGTCAACCCTCTGTCCTATTTAAATTGGATTAGCTAGGTGCTACTATATTTTCAATTTAACAAACCGTTCAAAGAAAGTTAATGTAATTTTTTTTTTTCGTCGATGTTGTCGTTTATGTCTTATACCAAATCGAATACGTTGTAGTATACTATATATGTTAATATAATGTACACTGGTATTTGATTGCGATAGAAAAATAGTGTTTGTCACTTTTACTTGTTCACGTCTTGAAGATTTTAAATAACATTTACTGCTTTTTATATTTAGTGAGATTTGTTATGATTTTTGCAACTTTATGTGGACCCGGGATGTTCGTCGCGGACTCGTGGCTTTTCAGTTTTCGTTTACGCCGTGCTATGTATAAAGTGAGTACGTCTCTCGGCCATCATTTCAGTCCGCAGCCATTTAAACGAATTATTATCAATTTTTTTTTTTGTCCTATATTCGTGTCGGCCGCTTGGTGAGTGGCGTTTAGCATAGATTTAGTTCCCTTTGGTCATTATTCATTCTTAGCTCTTGAGTGGGCACTTACCTGTGGTCACGCTACATCTAGCCTGAGCCAGAATTGCATTTAAAACGTTGGTACTTTAGAATATTCCTTTCATCTTTTTTTAGGGAGACAGAGCGATGAACAAATAAAAAATATAAATTTGTAAAAGTGACCTCGAGAATGAAGAAACTATACCTATACGGCTATACCGTCTTGACACGATCGATTGTTACACACGGAGCAAAAACTCGAGTAATCAAAAAAATCGACGAGGGTAGATTTCTCGTTTTTAAAGGAAAATCTTGAGAACGTTTTTTGGATCCGTGCAGTGAAAAGGTCACAATAACCAATGATGGAAGGATGAGAATGAACGAGAAAATTAAATTACTTTATCGAAAACCGAACATCGTCGAAGCAATCAGAATCAAATGACTACAATGGGCTGGGCATACCCGGAGAAACCAAAACACATTACTTCGTACAATACCTGGAAAATAATTCGACACGAAGAAATCCATCGGAAGACCGAGAATTATGTGTTAATAGATGTAGTCGAGAAAAATGTGCAAGAACTAGGAGGAGGATCGGAGTGGAAGGCATGAGCAACTGATCGGCATGGTTGGAAGGCTGGGCGTCAGACGAGATGGTAACTAATATATAAAACTAAACCTTGAGAATACCCTTACATAAAGTTATTTTATATGATTTTATAGCGATAAAATTATTTTATTTTATAAAGTCGTTTAAAACAGTTATAAAAATACATAGAAAGCGTTTAATATAAGATGGTAATATAATATAAATACATAACGTAATCGTTTCTGTATTTTATAACAGAATATGAAATTTAAATCGAGCCTTGAAGTACAGATATTATATAATAAACTTAAGTTATTCAAGTCAAATTTTCACTTACAAATAAACAAAAAAAATTTTTTTTTTAAGAGACCGTAAATTTATACCTCTCCTCCACAGTTCACCCCTTGGGTTCTTAAATATGTACTTGGTGTGCAAAAGTACCCACTAAACATTTTATGTTGCCTAACATCTCTGGGATGTATGATTTTGGCTTTATACGGAACGTCACATTTCAATGTTAATAAGACATTTCGCAGATGTTTAATTTGAAATATTTTGAATTGACACTTGATTATAAATTTAATCCCTACAACGCTAAAAACATAACCTATATGGAACATCGCTTTGTAACGTTAATTGGTAGTTTTGGGTATGTTGCTAACTGATTACTCTCGGGAAAAGTTTATAAATACATTTGTTGTGATAATTTAACGTCCTTATCTGGCCGCTGCCGACGGGCGACGATCTGCAACAAAAAATTGTTGTCAGCGTTGTTTTCCAAATGGTGTAAGAACGTAGGCAATCTGTTACGAATCGTTGTTTTTTCGATGTATTGAAAAAAACAGCGCATGGATGTATTGATCTATGCGACACTATGCAAACATTTATGCAACATCTTAGAAATGTTGCCGAATGTTCCAAATACGTTATTATTGTAGGTGCGTGTGATGTAATATTATAAATGTTGCAGGGATGTTATAAATGTATGTTAGTTGAACGTTTCATAAAAGACATCAATGCGGTACAAATACGGTCCTGGGGATGTTTTTCATACATATAAGGAACGCAATTTGTGATGTTACATGTTTCAGTGAAACTGCCTGGTAACATTGCTAGGAGGAATTATTGCATAGTGGGTAGTGATTTTATCGTTACAGTTAATGGATATATACGACCTTTCGTGACTGAGATCACGTCCCGTCGAATTCAAAAAATGAATCACGTCAGATTTTTTATAAATATTATAATATATACGTATGTGGAAATTTCAGCACGGTCATATGGGCGGAGAACCAGTCATGTGCCCCAGCCGCCCGTGTATTTTTTTTAGGAGTATAAGTGATCGATCATTTGTGTATTATTAAAGGGCCGAAGGGCCTCACCTACCTACAGAGTCGTCGTGTTATAACACGGCCGCCGTAGGCATATATTTTATGTTATTTATTGATTATTGCATCGGTGTCGCCGTAAAGTAACTTTGAATTATTATTATAATTCGATGGTTCGAAGAAAAATTGTTGTCAGCGTTGTTTTCCAAATGGTGTAAGAACGTAGGCAATCTGTTACGAATCGTTGTTTTTTCGACCACAAAATACCATCGTAACATTTTGTTAATATTATTAAGAATTGATCTTTGTTATCAGTCACGTCTTTAAAATACCTGCGTTTTGAAAACTTCTCTCATACCCAAATATTTTCTGTACCATCGATTTAATGTTATTCGTACAAAATGTTAAAATAATGACGTGCCAATTTAATAAAGATTCTGATAACGAAAGTCGACTTGTTATAAAGTTTACTTTGTATGTCGAATGTACATACATGCTAATACGTTTTCAATGTAGCTCAGGATAAGGATTATTCCCTGAAAAGTTCATTGAGAAATTTGAAAATTTATGAAAATAGATTTATCCACTAGAGCGGTGTATGTTGAAAACGCGGTCAAGGTCATACATAATAAACTTTAAAAGTCATAAAATATGTTATTAGAGTTTTTACCGAATTCTCGGTCGATCTTTAAATGTGTTAAAAGAAAAATTACTTGTAATTTTGCCATTCACAATATGGTTGCAACGCGGTTTGCGGACTCGTGCATTTGTTTGAACCATTATGCGTTGTAATTGAACATTAATTAATAATCATTCGGTTTCTTTTGGTTCTCACAAAATCATCACTGCGTGACCAGTTAAATATAACATTTCTTACGCATAATTCTTCTTCGCGAACGTTCGTTTTATATAATAGTATTATTATAAGTTGATTATCAAATAAAAGTTTATAAACTTTATAACGTTTATAATATAGGTACCTGCTTAAGAAATCATTCTAACAGTTAGTCGCCAAAAAGTAAGACATCTTTAAACATGACTTATTTGAAAAAAAAAATTAAATCATCATATATACGAATGGTTGGTTTGAATTGTTCTGCTAAATTATTAATTAATTAGTGACATTCGTCTATTATTTTTTTATTTTCCGATCTATTGACACAATGCGCGTCAATACGGATTGTATTTTAAAATTTATTGCACGACTGAATAATTGAACAGAAGGAGTTTCAAACTTTTCCTTTTGTAAAGCAAAAGTGTATCTAGAGTCTAGATTCTAAACGATAGTGGAGCTAATACATCAATCTCAACTAACTGATGACTCATAGTCAACATCTTCCATTATTATATAACACAAGATCACTGATGAACTCAAATTGGATTAAAAATGTTTCATCTACTTGTTCTTTATTTATTTTTATTTAATATCGAAAAGTTTTTTTTTTTTAGTGCCACTATATAAATGTTATTATTCTACAACGCAGCGGTGTAATTAAAATTATAAAACTATCGTTCAGATGGTATTTAAATTTATTCCGTTAACTAATCCGCCGTTTTTTATTTTTGATTAATATTATACTCGCTGAAATTTTCCATACTAAAATAACATTTAATGTTTTCATAAAGTGTTTTCTAATTCTATTGATCGTTGAGTATTTTTTTAAATCGTTTAGAACACTATATTATAATGTAAATCTTAATTAGTGGTATACTAGTACGATGTTTCTGTCGAATAAAAAAAAATTCCTATAAACACATAAAATATCTTTAATAGGGATAACATTTTTTTTTTTTTTTGATATTTTATTAAAATAATTTAAACTAAATATAGATTTCAGAAGAGTATATAATATAGATTTAATTCAATATACCTATAATATTATATTTTATCATATTTACCGTAAAAAATGTAAAGTTAGTAACAACGATTTGTGTTCTTTTTGAAATCTATAACGCTAATTGTTGGCGATTAATAAAACGTGAATGAAAAAAATACCTTTTGTCAAAATAAAATGAAAAAAAAACCACCATCGTTGATTTTCAAGTGTTCCCGACAGATACTTCTATTATATGAAAGGTCGAAGAGAAGTTACAGAGATTAAAGTGTTGTGTATTGTGTTCGATAATATAATTTAATCCTGACGTTTGCTGTATAACACTACATTCCACTGTAAAATTAATTCCACGCTCTTGTTACTCACAACCCTGTGTCGATTTGGCATTTTAATCTTATTGTTTACATTGTATTCGAGTACAACGAGAAATGTATCAATTTTAAAATGTAATTAATTTATCGATCCGTAAAGTCAAAAAAACACGTAGGAGTATAAAGATAAGAAATTAAACTCAATTACATTAAATGACAGTATTTGGAACATTAATTATTAGTATTTCCCATTCCCTCTACCAAATCATTACTTTCAATTTTATAATGATAAAAACAATCCTAAATCTTACTGGTGAGCAAACGCCGAAATGAAATTCTATTATTATTTACAATTGCGTACATTTTATATTATTAGATGGTGAAAAATTTAATGATCAGTTCTCATCGAAAGGTTCTTATACAATATTGATCTGAAACAAATCAATAATTTTATTGATATTATTTATCGGTTATCACAGTCTTTTTGCCGGACATTATTGTCCGATCTTCATCGTCTTTAGTTATTTACATGAATAAATGAGAGATCATTTTAAAGTTAACATTTTATTTCTCGAATTCACTGTGTGTGCCCACTTAGTTATACATAGGTAATAAGTTATTACTAATAACTAATAAGTATAAATAAACTAATAAATGTTTATATATTCAATATATTAAAAACCGATTTGGCATTATAAACATTATTTTCAACAAAGTAGTATTATTAATGATTGAAAACGACGTCATTTATTGATCGTTTATAACAATAAATATGTTTATATGTACAATATATTATTACAACTCCTACAGGTTATATTATTCTGGCGTTGCAACATAATTACAAAATAAACTCTGCGATGAGTACATTTTCGTTCATTGTCAAAGGGTGGTTACCAGAATGGAGTTATTGTTTACAATCCTTGCATAATAGTGTGTTTAGTAAATATATATACGTATATATATATCATACAGATTCAATATCGAATAAATCTTTGTTTAAACGAATACTTCGAAATCGTTTGGAAAATATCGAGTAGATAACACTAACTTACTTTCTCACACAATAACTATCGTTATATATAGTCTTTAATGTAAAATGTATCAAATGTTTTTCGTCTGTTAAATCCATAATTATGCTTAGTCACAAAGTTATACGTCTTCATGTATAACACTCACGTGTCACATTAGCGACGTCTCTGAAAAAATGTTGTTTAAGAAATCTTCGTGTGACCCATAGGTTCATACTTCAAAACGATGCACTAAAATGTGTATGTTTAATCGTTTTTATCGAAACAGAAAATGTTCGTATATAAAAAGATAGGCGTAGTTCTTAAAATTAACATTTCTCGATAAATGCAAAAAACTTACACACAGCCAGCGTGTGGTCAATCGACGATAATATAGGTACAGACGAAACAAATTTGTAATTAACAAAATAAGCTTTGAAAAGCTATGCAAAGAACATTGGATAAATACAATACATTAGTATTATTCATAATAATTTTTTCGCACGCCTGCCTAGTCGGGTTTTTTTTTCTTTTTTTAAATCGATGTTTTATCGTTATGAGATAATAACATTAAGACTCGGACGACATTATGTTATGCGTATTGTACATCCGTTCGATAACGATAAAATTACATTATATTACTGTTAACGCTTTACAACGTTTTAATTGGCTACCGTCAATTAACGTAATTGCCGTATCTTGTCCTGCGAGAGAGGAGGCGGAAATCGAGATTTATGAATATAGAGCAGTGAATATCGACTCGCGTGATAAATACATTCGCATTTATTTATTTTATGATAAACTTATTTTACGACGGTGCGATTTTCTATATTTTGTTGGTTTTTCAGTTTAAAAATGTATTTATATTAATTTTTTTTCGTTTTATTACCGTATACGAGATATTATATTAAAAAATGTATTGACTTTTTTTTTCCAGTCGTAACCACTTCGCCCGGACCACGAGAACTTAATTTAAGTTTTCCTCCCGAGATAATTATTATAAAATATTCTAGATTACAGTAATACATACCCGTACAGCTGCCGTACAAGTCGCGTGATTAATCATTAGCTAAACAATTTTTTTTATACCTACCTAATTATAATATCTATACCTATATATATATCCCACGATGAATCTGGTTCGTTCGCGGTATTATACAGTTATGTGTGCGTATTAAATATTGTTTTCGTAGTTTCGTGTTTAAGAAAAAATGTTCAAACCGCATTATTACTCGATCATTGACAGTCGTAAACAACCGGACTGATCAAAGGAAATATTAAACGACCGCAGCGATTTCGATGTAAAATAAAACTTCCAATATCATTTGAATTTATTGTTCGGACGAGTGGAGTTGATTTACGTGACTGTGAATAGGTGCAGTGCACATAAAGTGATCGTAACCGACGAGTGTATATTATACGTTTAATTGTTTAAACCGCCTTGGGATCGTCAAAATCATCTTTTATCTATGGAATATAATCTACAACAGCATTGTTATTTGCTTTATTATTATTTCGGTCCAAAACGGTTCGAGACGAGAGTTGTTTGAAAAACAATCAAAACTAAAGTTTCGACTGGTAAAATGAACTAACAAAATTTAGAAAACAAATTACGAATGCATATTTTGAGCATTACTATAATTTCATCGTTTGTTTATCATACACACAGAATTAATAATTACAATAATAGGTGTAAATGACGTATTTTATTTAAGTTCGGATTTTATTTTAAGTGTTTTTTCGTTTTGATTTCTAAATCGAAATTCCAGATGATGGGAGGGTTTGCTCACGACACGAAGGTAAATTTTAGACCTGTTTTCTGCATTCGCACCCTTTGAAAACGAGATCTCATAATTCACAACGGCCGAGTTACATACTTATATTAATACGATATCCATTTTCGCCGGACGTTTTAAAAGAGTTCGAATATCAATTAGTGTCTTCGACCATCAATGTAAACGACGTATCTCTAGAAGTCTAGACACATTAGTTTTATATAATAAAACCATTATGTTATCTACGTCGTCGTGCGCGTGTATAACATGTACTTCTTATCACACGAGGCCCCCTCGTATTTTAAAGCGTATAATAATAACGTTTCGATTTGTTGGACGTAACACGGAATTGAGTGGTTGTTTTTTTTTTTCTGGTCACACGTCGGCGTCACCGCGTATGATCGTAGTATAACTATAATACATTTTTATGTATTTCTTTGGCGTGCGTATGGGCACGCACGCCGAGTAGGTGAAAAAAAAAAAGAAAGAAAAGAAATCACGAAAATCAAACACGTCGATGGTATTCGATTTATTTACACACGTAGGTATTATTTTATTGTCGACGCGCACCTAAATACTATTTACTATACCGTCGTCGTCGGCCCGTCCCGTGTCCCGTCCAAACGACATAATTTATCCATTTGTGCGTGAATATGTGTGTGTAAACGTTTTTGAAAACGATTGTATACATACATTTCAGGTGACGGCCGAGTTATGCGACGGAGTTTCCGCTCTCCCCTTCCGCCAAAGACTCTCACTACTAAACAAAGAAAATTTTTCGAAAAAAAAATAAAAAACATGCGAGATTACCGCGGGCGTTACCGTAATAATTGTCCATTGGGACGCAAGTGTCGAGAACGTATTATTTGTTTACATTTTTTAACGTGATGAAGGTAAATAATAATTGCTTTTAAAAAACGATTCTGTGAGAGCAAAAATTATAATAGGTATTATAATATACCGCGATAGGTCGTTAAAATAATAATTATAGTAACATTTCCGTTTTTTCACACTATATAGACGAAATACCGGTTGTTGTCAAGTATAGCCACACATACGATTCGGAAGCCATAGGACTCGAATAAATATTTTATGAAAAGAAAAAGAATGTACCAAATTCATCGTACATTCGTACTATACGAGTGATTTTTTCTGCGTTACGCAAAGGTACCTAGATAGTCTAAAATTAGCTTTCAAAAGTATCGTTTTGTCAAATAAATATTGCTTATAATAATAATAATTACCTATATAAAATATATGTATTCTAATGATAAAAAAAACACCAACGATTCCCTAAAAATACACAGATGTGTCCTTTATTTATTTTTCATTACTTAAAAAGGTTGTATAAATTATTTTGTTATTTTTTTAATTAATAATCGTCAATATAATTTTAAATCTATTATATATAATATTTATAAAATAGAAGCCCTTTTTTTGTATGTACGCGAATAACTCGAAATGTATTCTGTAGATTTTAGTACGGTTTTCATTAATGGATTGGCCAAGTCTCGGGGAAGATATAGAACGTCTCGAAAATTCAACTCTAAAAGGGTAAAATTAGTAGAAAAAATATAAAAACCACGAAATGCAAGATAAAAATGAGTTTCTTAGATTCGCGTGTCGTCGAAACAAGTTTTTTAGCTAGCGGAAAAAAAGTCATCGAAATCCGGGCCCTAATAATCCTAAACAGTCGACGTACGGTAATACTCTATTCGTAATACTGTTCGCAACGAATTATTCATAAATCAGACTTTATTCCGGTCTGTTTGCAGAGGAGTCGGCGGCGGCGGCGGTGGTATACCCGGCGTATACCCTAAGCCCTCCTCTCCCCGAGAGAGATGTGACCGAACTAGACGACCCGAACAGATCCGCGATTTCAACGAGAAACGTCGTGTTTCCGCCGCCGTAACACAGGCACGGTCGTCGGCGTGCCTACTCCAGGTACGATTGACAGTCGAGAGAGAGAAGATGTGTTTTACTCGCGCCGCCGCCGCCGCCGCGTACGCGAACCGAAACACGAATGCATAGCGCCGAGGTGCCGTCGTTATCCGTTCGCAGCGGTCACCACCACACGACTACGACGCGCGCGCACACAATAATACGCGGCGCACGTGTACGTCGTTATTATATCGTACGCGCGCATCGTAGCGGGTCCCCGCCGTCCCCGTCGTCAGTCGTTTGTTCGCGCGCGCGACGTACATTATTGATCGGTCCCGGTCGGCGGCGGCGGCGGCGGCGGCAGCGGCGAAGTACGGCGCGCGTGTAATCCGTGTGAACGGAGCGAGGCGCGGTCGGAGGGGCCGCGCTTCGACGGCGGTGGCGGCTACCGCGAGCGCGGCAGAGCTCACGCGGCCGCGCGGACAACGACGACGACGACGACGACGGCGACGACGACGACCGCGACCACGGCGGCGCGCGAGCGAAAGTTGCCCGTTTTCAGTGTCGACGGAGCGTCCGACGCACTACGACGGTGACGGCTTCGACGACGACTGCTGCTGCTGCTGCTGCTGCTGCTGCTGTTGCTGTTGCTGTTGCTATTGTTATTGCTTCGACGCGTGTAGTAGCGACCGACGACGTCACCTTTATCGCACGCGTCTCGACCGGCCGTCATGACCAGCCAAGGCGTCGTGGAACGCGCCAGCGCGGAACTGTCGAAGCGTATCAACGGGTTGACGCTGCGCGCGGCCAACAAACAACCGTCCGGCGGCGGCGGCGGCGGCGGCGCAGGTTCCGCGGGTGCTGGCGGCGGCGGCGCGGCCACCGGTTCGCCGTCCCGGGCCCCGCGCACCGGGACCAGCGTCATGGAACGCGTCACCAACGTGCTGTGCGGCGGCGGCGGCGGCGGTGCCGGCCCGGGTTCCGGCATCCAGTACCCGAGGTTCCGCGGCCGCGCGCCCGTCCGCAACCGCGCCGCCGCGTACCGCGTCAGGCGGCCCGTCACGTGGCCCGAGCTGATGCGCGACGAACAGTTCCTCAACCGGTTCTTCGCGTACTTCTCCGCGGCCGACCGCGTACAGTTGTCCCGCGTGTGCGTCCGGTGGCGCGACGTCTTGTACCGCTCGCCCAAGTTCTGGCACAACGTGCGCCCGGTGATCCGGTGCAAGCAGCTGCGCGCTTACAACTACGCGGACAAGGCGGCCGTGTTCAAGTCGTTCGTGGCCAGAGAGATGACGGCCATCACCATCTACGGGGCCCAGGACCAGGACACGGTCGAGTTCGTCAACACGTACCCGTTCCCCAACAAGAACATACTGTCGCTGTGCTTGCAGTCGTCCAGCGTCACGGACCGCGGGCTCGAGTCGTTCTTGGACCATTTGCAGGTGACTATTATACATATTATATACATGGTATTTATTAAGACTGACCAACGTTTGTCGTCGTTCGCGTAATAATTTGCTATTTGGTTCCGAAATAATTATTTTGAATGAGAAACACCTGCGCGCGAGTTGTCAAAACGTGGATAGATTTGAAC